>CM033641.1:177604952-177717039 GCA_019512145.1 Engystomops pustulosus
AACCAGTTTGCGACCGCCCGCCGTGTGTTCACGGCGGCGGTCGGGTCGCGCTGCATGGAGAGGGCACCCGTACTTCATTAATCTGGCGCTCCCTGAACTGACCCGACTGAGTGCACAACTTTTTTTCTGGTCTATCTTTAACATGGGGCGTGGAACACACTTCTGTCAGTCTTGCATGGTAAATCTGGCGCATGGTCCGAATATGCACTGGAACGCCCCCTAATTTGTTTCACATGATGCCTAGTCCACAAAACGGTCATATGCGAGATATATGTGGTGCAGACACTTCTTAAATACCTGTGCAAACAGTTTGCACTAGAAAGAATGTGCAAAGTCCACCAGAAAACTGGCGCAAAGCCCTAAATGTACCCAAATATGTTTTGGAAATTTTGCATAATGATGTGAAAATAGCTTAGTTGTACATACATTGTTTAGAACTTTTATTTGCCACCAGGCAGTGTAACAGGGTAATGTCTACATACCTACATGGCTACAATATTCAGTGCGGCGGTGCTCTGTTGCTTTTGCGGCCACCACAGATCTCAGTCTGGCGGTGACATTAATAGTTAACACCTAACTAATACTGAGTTGCATTATCGAATTAGTGGCAGTATTCACAAATAAAATTTATAGTCACACAGTCTGCAACCCTTTTGAATCCCTGGCATCTAAACTCATTGGGGCACATTTACTAAGGGATATGCAGCAGTTTTCTGGGGGACTTTGCACATTTGCACAGGTATTCAAGAAGTGTCTGAGACACTTTTGTGTCGCACGCGACCCTTTTGTGGCGCTGCTGCACTATTCTTCATATCACACAAATTACAAGCGTTCCGGTGCCGAGTCGGACCGTGAGCCAGATTTATCATGCAGTCCGACAGAATTGTGTTGCATGCCCTTTGTTAAAGGTACACAAGAAAAAAGTTGGTGCACTCTATCGGGGCAGTGCAGAGGGCACCAGATTCATGAAGAATTGTATTTTTCAAACATATGTGGGGAAAATTGAAATATATATAATACAGATTAAGGATGATTATGGGGACATAACTGATCTGTTATTAGTCCAACAATCTATACATCTACAGTGGTGACTTTCAGAAATAAATGTATTTTTCTATTTACGAAATTATGAAGGGACCCTTGTGTATCCCAATAATCAAGTATTGATTAAAAATTAAGTATTACAATACACTCACACCTTTCCCTTTCTTTTTCCCTATCCCTACATTAATAACACATTGGTTGTGTACAGCTGTGAGTGTGCTGTATATCAGTAATTGTACTTTTATAACAGCGTTTAATTCTATACCAAGCAGCAGCATGTGCACAGGTGCGGGGTGTGGGAAACCTTTCCTAATCTTTTACGGGGTATTGGCTGGAGATTTGTGATCGGAAAGCCTAATAATATCGTTTTTGAGTTGTCGTACAGTATCAGTAAATTATCTATCTCTTTCTTTTCTCTAACTAGTGAGATGAGATGGCAGGGGAATACCTGGTGATTGTGTTTCTAAATTAGAACCAAGGTCGAAATTATGGTTTAGTTTGGGGTATTTGTTAGATCAGTTTTGAGGATTGCATCTATTTTCATGTATAAATTTATCAACTTGTAGGGAAGGAGGAGCCATAGAATTGTGATACACTTTATGATTGTTCTTATCTATATTTTTGTTCTTGTTTCAATATATGTACCATGCATTGTCTTTTCTATGTGTTTGACCAACAGGATTGGTTAGCATTATCAGTGGAATGTGAATTTGTGTTGTTTTAATTTTTATTAGATAAAAACTTGGTTAATTTCAATGTGATATATTTTATCCTCCCTACTGCTTCATGACAGAGTGAGTCTCCCTTATCTTTAATCAAAAGAATAATGCTTTCCAACATTTATCTAACATTGTGTTCAATATTTTAGTAAATTCATAGTCATTAGGGAAAGTGGAAAGACAATGTCTCAGGTCTCTTGATCTCTAATCTTGGTCTCTAATTTTGTAGATAGATATCAAGAAAAAGAGTATATGAATAGAGTATTGCGGTTCCTCTTTTAAGTAGTCTTCCAAATCATAAAACAATATGATCATATAGCGAGTATCGTATTCCTAGAAAACTTTATGTTGTGTAGTAATTCTATTGGTTGTGATATATTGTTCATAGACAACTGTTGTATTCAATAAAGTCTATTAGTTAGACGATCTTGGAAGTAATCCATTTCTTCTTTTTCTGATACCAAGTGCAGCCAAATGTAGTGATTTCAGTCTGTAAATTATAGGGCATGCATTGTTCCCCTAACCTGATAAATACCATGTATGCCTTCACATGTGCTTTTTATTATGTGAATTTGCCTGGGTAAACATACAGGACTATGCATTTATAGAAGATACCCTACTATCTATATAATATCTTATCATGTCCTCTTATGTGTGTGTTGTCCATGATATAGTTGTGATCTCTATAACATGACACCACTATGTCCTCATATGTGCTGTGCTTTATATAGACGACACCCTGATATCTATATAACATTACTTCAATATATCCTTGTATGTGCTGTACATTATATAGGAGACATCCTGCTATCTATATAACATGGTACCGTATTACTGAGCCCTCATATGTGCTATGCATTATATAAGAAATGCCCTGCTACCTATATAACATGGTACGCGTGGGTACCATGTTCACCAGCAAGGGTGAAAAAGCCAGTGGAGCCTTGTTGGCTAGGAATTCAATCACTTTATGATAAAGACCAATATAGCCATGTTACAGCAGCATCATAGACAGAGTTGGGCCATATATCTTTGCAGCAAATATGTGAAACTATATGGTCTTCATCATCTACCTTCATAAAACAGTACAGTCTTGACAATCTTATAGCAGAAAGTACTTGACAATCTGTTTTGGCAAAAGTGCTTAAGTTGGCTTCAGCTATCCCAACCTCTTAACTTATTGGTTGCTAAATCCAAATTGTATGGCCTGCCTGAGGACGATCAGGAAAGTGTAAAATTCTTTTTACCAGAATTTGTATTTTAGGTTGTCCGAGGACACCACAAGATGCCTTCTCATAAAATTCTTATTGCTGTATTATAATACACTTTGGCTGGTCTTGGTTTCCTCTATATAGGGTTGCATACTGGCTAAATACAGAAAGTTAGGAACCCAAAAGCAAAGTGGTCAAGGATCTGGTAGACACACACACATACATATACACACACACATACATATACACACACACATACATATACACACACACATACATATACACACACACATACATATACATATATACACACACACACATACATATACACATACATACACACACACATATATATACACACACATATATATACACACACATATATATACACACACATATATATACACACACATACACATCTCACATGCTATATGATTTACAAGAACTTATGGTAAATATTAGAGGGGTCCCGCTGACTTTAATTCAGTAATGGATACTAGCATGGATGTGTAGAGTCACAAATATGAATCATAGATTAAGTAGGTTGTATTTGATAAGTAAAGAGTTGGGATGGCACAAACTATGGAGGCTTAAGCACCCAGATGCGCAGGAATTTTCATGTTATTAAGAAACACGTAAGGTTTTTTCAAGATTAGATATAGTATTCACCAATGATTGTGGGATGCATTATGTTAAAAAAGCAAATTAAGGTAATAAAGCGATTTCAGATCACGCTCCACTCACTGCTGTTGTTGCGATAAATGGGAAAGTCACAAGTTATAATTTTAGGATTGCTCCTATGTGGGTAGAGATACTGGATAATCATGATAGATTGCCTATGCAGATTAGAGAATTCTTTAGTATGAATGTGGGCACTGTAAGCACTGCCCTAGTGTGGGATGCAGATAAATCACACGTTAGGGGAATGTTTAAAGCGGAAAGTATATGTTATAAGAACAATAATGGCAAAAAAGTCCATATGTAGTATATATTGTTAATGTTTATATGAAATAAAGATGTTTTAAAAATGAAAAAAAAAGAAGTCTAAATCCTTAGAACAGACATTTATAGCACATTCCAAATTCTTATAAAGAGATATATTAGCACATGCTGCAGTGAACCAATTGAAACAAGTCATTATATACACTCACCGGCCACTTTATTAGGTACACCGGTCCAACTGCTCGTTAACACTTACGGTAATTTCTAATCAGCCAATAACATGGCGGCAACTCATTAAGGCATGTAGACATGGTCAAGACAATCTCCTGCAGTTCAAACCGGGCATCAGTATGGGGAAGAAAGGTGATTTGAGTGCCTTTGAACGTGGCATGGTTGTTGGTGCCAGAAGGGCTGGTCTGAGTATTTCAGAAACTGCTGATCTACTGGGATTTTCATGCACAACCATCTCTAGGGTTTACAGAGAATGGTCCGAAATAAAAAAACATCCAGTGAGCGGCAGTTCTGTGGGCGGAAATGCCTTGTTGATGCCAGAGGTCAGAGGAGAATGGGCAGACTGGTTCGAGCTGATAGAAAGGCAACAGTGACTCAAATCGCCACCCGTTACAACCAAGGTAGGCAGAAGAGCATCTCTGAACCCACAGTACATCAAACTTTGAGGCAGATGGGCTACAGCAGCAGAAGACCACACCGGGTGCCACTCCTTTCAGCTAAGAACAGGAAACTGAGGCTACAATTTGCACAAGCTCATCGAAATTGGACAGTAGAAGATTGGAAAAACGTTGCCTGGTCTGATGAGTCTCGATTTCTGCTGCGACATTCGGATGGTAGGGTCAGAATTTGGCGTCAACAACATGAAAGCATGGATCCATCCTGCCTTGTATCAACGGTTCAGGCTGGTGGTGGTGGTGTCATGGTGTGGGGAATATTTTCTTGGCACTCTTTGGGCCCCTTGGTACCAATTGAGCATCGTTGCAACGCCACAGCCTACCTGAGTATTGTTGCTGACCATGTCCATCCCTTTATGACCACAATGTACCCAACATCTGATGGCTACTTTCAGCAGGATAATGCGCCATGTCATAAAGCTGGAATCATCTCAGACTGGTTTCTTGAACATGACAATGAGTTCATTGTACTCAAATGGCCTCCACAGTCACCAGATCTCAATCCAATAGAGCATCTTTGGGAAGTGGTGGAACGGGAGATTCGCATCATGGGTGTGCAGCCGACAAATCTGCGGCAACTGTGTGATGCCATCATGTCAATATGGACCAAAATCTCTGAGGAATGCTTCCAGCACCTTGTTGAATCTATGCCACGAAGAATTGAGGCAGTTCTGAAGGCAAAAGGGGGTCCAACCCGTTACTAGCAAGGTGTACCTAATAAAGTGGCCGGTGAGTATCTTTGGAGTTGTCCCATTTTATTCCAACTCCACTGCCCCTAACCACCTAAACCCAAGAAAAATATGTTACCTATACCATTCCCATGAAAATGGCTTATAATTTAGTTCTTCTTCCCATAAGCATTTTCTCAAAGTGTAATCTGCACAATTTACCTGCACTCACCAGTCCAGATACTTTGGATACAAAGTTTCTTGACGACAGGAAACGCCAATGTAACCTCATGAAATTCTCTAAAAAATTCAGCCTTTTCCACCCAGAACTCGCCATCTTGAATTTGAGTTAGAAATCGAGAACTTTCCACCTGGTCCATCAACGCCCAATTATCACCACTGCCATAAGGGATAATAGAGAAGTTGTCCTGTTAACAATTTATAAAACTTTGTTCTAGCAAAATTGGTAATCATTTTGCTTCTTGTCTAATACTATAAAGTCATAAATAGCACCTATGTAAACAATATTAATGGCAAACAAAACAATCCCTTAAAAATTATCAGGGGATCAGCTAATCTGATCTCACCAGGGCATAGGTAGTATACTATTAGAAAGTGCATAGGTACATCACAAACCATGTACCCTACCCTCTATCAGATAGGGAATGTATTTTGGGAGTTTTATAGGTCTTTTAATGCCTTGTATAACATATATATAAATGGATCTATAGGTTTGGACTCAATCCACCTTCTAAAAGAGAAATCTTTCAATTCTTAACACAAACCTTTGTCCCCAGGAACCTTCCCAGCAACTTCTACCCCAAGGATTGTGTACACGGAATAAGAGCAAAGACTGTCCATCCTTTGTAAATCCTTGCTGTATATCGGTAATTGTGAAGGCATGAAACTGTCCCAGATCTCCAGAACCTACATTTAAATAAAATATTGGTGAAAAAAAAATGTGTGTACTGCAATGCTATTCTGTTTAATCCTACAGATCCTGAATCCTTCAAGGAAAGGCCAATGTAGTGGTGACCACAGGTTAAAGATAAAATTATGCCAGTTCTGACCTGGCGTAAACTTAATTATGGTGCCCCACCCATTTTAAATTGCGCCAAAATTCAGTGCAAGTTCTTAGACACTTTCATATTGTGATTGGTACACCAAAAGGGGCATGTCTGTGATAAAATGGGTTGGCCTAAGTTGCAGCAAACTATGGCAGATTAGACTTTAACCAGTTCTGTCCATTAGCGAACTAAACAGCTCCTTTCTGTGTAGTGATCAACCTGTTACTCTTGAATTGCTAAATGAAAGAGGAGGTGCCTAGCACTGCACCAACACAAAATGGAGCTGTCCTTCAGAAGACAGAATTTGCTCATCACTGAGGATTCTTAGTGTAGGACCCCCACTGACTAAATAGTGATGACCATAGCCATGGGTGGGTCATTATTGGTGTCCAGTCATTCATTTTTCACAATTCATATCCAAACCATTCAAAAATGAAATAAATGTAATGCTCACCTTCCCTCTTGTGCACAGAGCAACTCATTGCACAATGTTCCTTCAGATCCAGCATCCTGCAGATCATTTCTTCTTTGAAACTCTCATTGGCTAATTCCAAAGACCATCTTTCTACCAAACCTCCAGTTAGATCTACCAAAGCATCAACAACCTGGCCAGCCCACAAGGCCTCATAGGAGCCATGTAACCTGTAGACACATACAGCTAAAAAATTATGGCCAATAATGCTGACTATACGACATGAGGAATGATTCACACAAGCAAATATTATGGAATTTCTGTTGCCTTATTTTAATTGCAAAGGTAGATAAAAAAATAACTATGCTTCTCATTTTGTGGACTCCTGACTTTGGCCCCCTTTAGCAGTGAAGGAATATAACTTCACTTTTTTTAATCTGAAGCAGAAGTGAGGTTCCTGCATTAGGGCCTTGATGCATGGCCAATGGAAAAGATCTACCTCAAAGAGTGCAGTAGCATAAAAAAACAGTGCTGGAGAATATGGGAAAAACTTCACTATTAGGGCTCATTCAGCCGAGCGTTTTTGACATCAGCAAGCTATCCATTCAATGGGTCTGTTCACATATCCTTTTTTGTTACACTGATGCGCAGACTGAGAAAAAAAGTGCAGCACACACTTTTTTTCTCACATGCGTACCACGAACCTCCATAGAAGCCAATGGTACAGCAAAAATCGGACAGCACAGGGATGACATCTATATGCAGGCAAAGAAACTGGGCAGCGCAGAAAACACAAAACATTAAATACCTGTTTTTTTGTGGGAGTGAAAAAAAAATGACGACATATGGATGTGAAAAAAAAAAACAGATGCGGATTCAATACAGAATACATATCACAGAAAAATACTACAAGATTAAGAGACCTTTCATTAAATCCACATACTTAGCATATGCCTTTTCCAAGAGTGGAAGCCAAAAAGCTCCATGATCTTGACAATGAGAGAAGCAGAGTTTGTGTCCAAGGCATGGCAAGCGATCATCAATGGTAACATCCACCCAGCGACCGAACCTCCAAAACCGACACGTAAAGCGTCCAGTGTACCCTTGATCCTCCCAGGTGTACTGGCCAGCAGGAAAAACCTTTGTAGTAAAGTAATGCAAGTCAATGTAAGATCATACAGTGCAAGTTACATATAAATGCAGAGGTGCGGAAATGCTCTTAAGTTACCTGATAGAGGGGTTGGTTAAATTATATATTCCATGGCTACTGTGGGGCCCATGGTCACTCAAACTACCTGCCAAGTTTGTCAATGCCATGTAGATGCAGCTGTACATCTTATAGTGTATATATATATGCACTGTACATTACTATTAGTCTCATCCTTCATAAATGGGCACCACATTGAGCTGCTTATACAATGCTCAAAAAAATAAAAGGGAACAATTAAACAACACAGTATAACTCCAAGTAGATAACACTTCTGTGAAATCAAACTGTCCACTTAGGGTGGTGGCACATGTCGCGTTTTGAACCCGTTTTTAGTCGTGCATTTTCAGTTTGTTTAAAATCCCATGCGTTTTTGTCCAGTTTTACCAATCATCTTAATTAACAACATACAAAAACGTATGCGTCTTTTTCCTCAGCATGACTAAAGACGGTCTAAACACAGGTTCAAAACGCCACGTGTGCCACCACCCTTATGGAGCAACACTGATTGTCAATCAATTTCACATGCTGTTGCGCAAATGAAATATACAGCAGGTAGAAATTATTGGCAATACACAATCAATAAAGGAGTGGTTTTGTGGGTAGGGCCCACAGACCACTTCTTGGTACATGTGCTTTCTGGCTGATAGCATAACACAGATTCCACATCTACAAGTGGCTCAAGTAGCGCAGAGCATCCCAGATGAATCAATGCGAGCTGTGGCCAGGTTTGCTGTGTCTGTAAGCATAGTGTCCAGAGGATGAAGGTGCTACCAGGAGACAGGCCAGTGCACCAGGAGATGTGGAGGGGTCCGTAGGAGGGCAATAATCGAGCAGCAGGACCGCTACCTCCACCTTTATGAAACAGGAGAACTGCCAGAGCCCTGCAAAATGACCTCAGCAGACCACAAACGTGCACGTGTCTGCACAAACCTCAAACCTGCACGTCCTCAGATGGGATTGTGCTCACAGCATAACACTGTGCAGGACGCTTGCACTTTGGAAGAGAACACCAGGATTGGAAAATTCACCACTTCACAGATGAAAGCAGGTTCACACTGAGCACATGTGACACAATTTGGAGACGATGTGGAGAGCCATCTGATGCCTGCAACATCCTTCAGCATGACTGGTTTACCAGTGGGTCAGTAATGAAGTGAGGTGGAATTTCTTTGGAGGGACACACAGTCCTCCATGTGCTTGCCAAAGGTAAAATGACTGCCATTAGGTCCCGAGATGAGATCCTCAGACTCCTTGTGAGACCATATGCTGGTGCGAAGGGCCCTACACAGTGTCCATTTTAGGACATGGTCAGAAGTCAGTCATAGATCATATAATAGAATATTTGATACTTAACACTGACACCTGAGACTGACAGAGCTTGTGTATTGAATATACAACATATACTGCCTGCCTATCAGACATGCTCAAATCGATAACACTGCATATAATTCCTGCCTAGAAAACATGCTCAAATGATGTGCGAGGCTGATATGTGACAGTCTTTAGAGCTCACATCTGGGTGTGAGAGGTTGGGTACTAGATACATTGGGGGACATTTACTTACAGTGTCGGTGTCTGCATTGGCTTTGTTACCGACCTGCTCTCGGTAAGAAGACACACATTTAATATTGTGGAGCTGTGCAGAGACATTTCTGGCGCCGAGACTATTTTCTGTCCCTGGGACAAAATCTGTCCCGAGCACCAGAAATGTGTCCAACAGTCCCTGCTAGACCAGTTTTCTTTTGGTCTACTTTCCGCCAGTTTACAGCGCCCAAAAATGGCTGTGACACATATTAATTCTGTCTGTGTTTCCACTCCGCCAAAGCCACGCCCCTTTTCGGAGAAGAGTCGGAGCAGACGGAAAAAGTCATTTTTTCTGTCCCCGACAGCTAATAAATAGGTGTGAGAGCAGAACATGTGGTGAGAGCACCACAAAACTGTCGGAAACGCCATAGTAAATGTCCCCCATTGTATCTTCTTACAAACTGTGGCAGCCAATGAGGAAGAGAAGAAGCTGCTTCTACAGACTTAGCTAAAGACAGGTAATTAAACCTGAGTGAAGTTGGCCCCCCCACATTGTTCAAATCAAACAAAATTGGTGTCAAACGTTTGTGCTTAGTTTGTGCAGCCTAAATTTTCGTTTGTGCCACTATCGTTTTTAAGATATTAATGAAAGTTACCAGAGGTCAACCAGCCCCCCACATTGCCCTAATCAAACAAAACTGGTTCCGAACAATTCTGCTACGTTAGTGCTAGTTTGTGCTGTTCAAATTTTTGTTTGTGCTGCTTTTGTTTTGAATATATGAACAAAAAATCAAAAGGTCAAAAGTTCAAAAGTAACAAATTCTATGAATGCCGTTGGATTGTCCGGTGATCTGGATTTGGCGCGTGTCTATTGGACTACAAACAAGGTATATCCATACTCCAATACAACAATATTTGCCGCAACAGCTTCAACTAAGCCGACTCTCCTGTTTTTTGTTGCTGGATTAGCTAGTTTGTTTACATATATAATAAAAGCCAGTGTTTTCAAACACTTGTGCACTCACCCCTTCTACTTCAAAGCTTCATGAGCACATGTTAACAAAAGTTAATACATGAGCAGAGACAAAATGTGTATACCATCAGCACATACAGCAAGATCTCAAATCATGCAACACCCCTGATTTTAAGCCTAGACACCCACGTTTCTTATGGGGCGAGAGGTAACGAGAAAACTTATGGCGTTTTCATAAAATCCTCTTCAAAAGTGAACCTCACAGAGGAAAGGGGTAGACAGCATTAGCATGCGAACCTCCTCCTCTCTGTAACATGACAAGCCAGGAGGTGGGAGGAAGACACACTGTCTATAAATTACAGGGAAGACTTATCATACGTCACTGCCCCCCTTGTCGTGCCGGACACATCAAGAGCCTCAGGCCTCTTCATGTACCTAGCAGGTGGCAGCCAGGTAACACTACATGTAGAAGCAGTGCTTCTATTGACTCCAGTATAAGCCAAGGATGGGAAATGCATTGGTTACAGCACCTCCACAGTATGTAGCCTGCCAGACCACTGTAGTATATATCCAGACCCCTGTAGTATCTAGCCAGCCAGCCAGCAGCCCCCTGTAGTATCTAGCCAGCCTGCCAGCCCCCTGTAGTATCTAGCCAGCCTGCCAGCCCCCTGTGGTATATAGCCTGCCAGCCCCCTGTGGTATATAGCCTGCCAGCCCCCTGTGGTATATAGCCTGCCAGCCCCCTGTGGTATATAGCCAGCCAGCCAGCTCCTGTAGTATATAGCCAGCCAGCCTCCTGTGGTATATAGCCAGCCAACCCCCGCACCCAAAATAATGCCTTTAGTAAAAAAAAACCAAATAATGTACTCACTTTCTGGCAGCGCGCTATGAGGTCCTCTTCTATTTACCTCGGCTCCGGCATCGGCTCCGTGCCGGTGCACGGTCCGACACAGGCATCGCAACATCATAGTGTGTGCCGATGACAACACACATACTAGAATGCCAGCGTGTGGCTGACATTACTATGCCTGCGATAGACAGCGCGGGGACACGGAGCCCCGATGGATAGAAGAGGAACTGCCGTGGGGACATCGGAAGGGGAGTACACTTTTTCTTGAGTCTGGAATAAGCCGAGTTGGGTTTTTCAGCACATTTTTTGTGTTGAAAAACTTGGCTTATACTTGAGTATATACAGTAAATACTCCATTTTGGAGCTGAATTTATATTGTAAATAGGGGGGGGGCTCCCTAGTGTAAGCGTCCCATGTGACAGTCCTACTGCTCTGATCCTTTATACAGTACTAATGTCACCACACAATACTCTCCTGCACATGGGTACAGCACAACTTGTTTGACATTATCTAGAAGTGTTATCAGAAGTGTAACAAGAGGTTTCCAACGTTTTCAGAGATGATGGTCGTGTCCAATACTGAACAGGTTCGGAAAGTGTTTGGCGCTGGCTGTGTCATATTCTCCATCTTGGGAAGCTGCAGGTTATTACATTAGTACCTCATGGACTTTGGGTGTCCTCTCCATATAGGCTCAGCCAGGGAGCCCGGATACATACAAAATATAGCATTTCTAATATCCCTCAGACTAAGGACATGGGACATACATTTTCAGCAGGAGGGTTGGGATTCTCCATGCAGGTAGGTACCGGACAACTTACATGCTGCAGGAGGGCGGGAGACTTTTGCAGGGCAGAGCAGGCGCAGATAAACCAGCAGTCTCCCAGGATGCCTTGTGCTCCCAGAGCATCTCTGCTGTCCTCCGGGAAGAGCCGGGGAGCGGCACAAATCTCCTAGAAAACACAAGGTGACAGGGATCAGCCTCCAGGACCAGCGGCCATGGGGTGAGGGGAGCAGAGGGCGCCCACCTGAGGTCTCCGCCATGTAATGCGCTCACATAATGGAGGCAGCGGAGAGTCACCAGCGCCCACCAACGAGGAGACACAGGCAGGAAACTCCGGGTCCACGAAGAGCCCAGTACCGGGGGGAGGCATGATATCTGCAGCGGCCTTCCGAGGAGCGACAGCTCAGCTGACACACAGCATGGTGACTGCCGGATCCTAGTAGTACAGCCGCCCGGCGAGCGTCCCTCACCCCGGCTGCACCGCTGTCTGATGAGCGGCCATCATTCGGCGCACACAAGCCCCGCCCCCACACTGACATCTCCCGTCACGCATGGGCAGCCGCCCCTCCCGCTCTGTCACCTCTCACATCACACTGGCCGCTCTGGAGTTATCAGCGGTCTCATCATGAGGCAGAAGTGACTTATGGGCCCGGGGCCCAAGCCAACCAAACCCGCTATTCAATGGAATGGACCTTCACCCATGATGTGTTCCCGCTCTCCATACACATGGACACAACAGCCATTTAATGGTGTTTTCCCACGAACAGAAGTTTGGCCTTATCCACAGGATAGGGCCTAACTAGCTGATCAGTGGGGGGTCTCAGTGCTGAGAACCCCCCCACGCATCACGAAAAAGGAGGAGTCCGATGGGGTCCCACCTACCTCCGTCGGACTGCTCGTTTCTCTGTCAGCCTGATGATGCAGACGGTCGCGCATGACCGTTCTGCTCTATGGAGCTGATGGAGAGCGCTGAGCTCGGCAATTTCCATCAGCTCCATGGAGATTAATGGAGCAGAATGGTCATGCACAGATTGAAGCAGATAGAAGGGACACGTCCGACATAATGTTCATACAGCCCAGGGCCCATGGCAGCCTTAATATGCCCCGGGTATGATATTTGTGACTAAGACCAGCTTCATACACTGCTTCCAGTCCAGCTTTACGTCCATTTTCCCAATTTATGCATAGAACAGATAAGAAATGTGAACAAGGCCTTAGGCTGCTGTGACAGGTAGCACTTTGTGCCATGGCCCAATCGCATAAGCATTTCTATGAAAACACATGTGATTGGTAACCAGCACCCGGGGCCTAATATTTAGACAATACAAGACACCGGGTGCTGGTCACCGATCGCATGCTTTAACCTAGAAACGCATATGTGATTGGGCCGTGGCACACCCTGTGCGCTTTGATTCCGTTTCTAAACAAAGTCAAAGTGCTACATGTGACAGCAGCCTTATGGGCACAATGCTGACTTCTTCTGTGCAGGCAGCATACTATTCTACAGTACTTTGAAAGTGATGCTCAGTTCACACCTGCTTCATGGGGCTGCGTTACTTAAATGCTTCAGGAGAGCGTAACTTAAATCCTTAAAAGCAAGGTGAAGGGAAACTCTTGCTTTCAACTACTCTTCCAAATTAATACAATTTCAAATGGTGCAAAAAAAAACAGAGTAGACACTTTAGAGTGTGGTTGGACTCTGGTGGAGGAAAGGGTAGGCCACACTATTCCTTCAAATAAGTAAAGGTGATTAAAACTATAGAATAACCTGCGCTGTCCAAGTAATATAAATGATAGCTAATGTGGTACCTGTGATGGAGCATGAAAACATCCAGATGGTAATTGTACCCAGTCCGAATTCCTGTTATTCACCTGAATCGTCCAAAGAGGTTTCTGCATCCAAGAAATTGGTATATGGATGAGGTTCTACATGTGGGGCACTTTGAATTAGTTAGCAATAATGCGGAGCAGCCCTGGCCGGTGGCTGCAACCCGCTACACAGTTCCGTTGGAGGGACGTCACTCAATCTACGGATCGTCCAAAGGAACAATTCTCCTCGACACGTTTCGAAAGTCACGGCTTTCTTCGTCAGTAATGAGAGATATGTGTGCCACACCATGACAATCCTCTTTATATAGGATTTGGTAAATTCAAACATTGCTGGTATCCATCGTGTACCTTAGGGTGGTGATACACATGGCGTTTTTGGGCCTTTTTTAGTAGTGCGTTTTCAGATTGGAAAAAAACGGACCTAAAAACTCCATGTGTGTCACACCCTAAGGCCGGCGCCACACGTAGCGCTTTGTCTGCGCTTGCAAACGCAGACAAAGTAGCGCCCACCGGGGCGGGCCCCTGGACTAGCGGGAGTCTAAAGTATGAGGGGAGCTGTCACGCATCTGGGGGGAGGCAAGGGTGGCAGTATGAGAGAGCTGACTGCTGCTGGGGGAAAAGTACGAGGGGAGCTGCTGCTGGGGGTGGGGCGCAGTATGAGGAGAGCTGCTGCTGGGGGACGCAATTATGAGGAGAGCCGCTGCTTGGGGTGGGGGCAAAGTATGAGGGGAGCTGCTGCTGGGGGCGGGGGCGCAGTATGAGGAGAGCTGCTGCATCTGGGTGCGCAGTCATGAGGAGATCTGCTGCTGGGTGCGGGGTGCGCAGTATGAGGAGCAGCTGCTGCTGTGGGGGGCGTATAGGACCCCATTCTTCGTATAGTAAGTTGTTTGGCAGTCTGCACCCAGGCCGAAGTGACAACATGTTAAAGGAAAACCTACCCACTTGAAGTGGCAGGTGCAGATGGAAATACGGAGGCACAGCTCAGGGTGAGTGTGGTGCCGGAGCTTATTTTTGTTAGGGTTTTAAACCGCTGTATGGAGGTTTAAAAACTTATTTTTAAACATTTATAGCCGGCGCAGGGAGGTACGCTCGCTTGCTTACCCATGCGCAGACTGTGCGCGCAGTACATAGGAGTGAAGGAGCGCCGCGCGCATGGTAAAGCGCCGAGCCGGGTACCTCCGCTGCGCCGGCTATCAATTTTAAAAAGTGTTTTAAAACCGCAATACCAGCGGTTTAAAACACTAGAACAAAAATAGCTCCGGCACCAGCGTTGCTCGTTCACTTTCCATGTTTCCCATATGCACAGGGGTTAGGGAATAGCTTGCAGGGAAAGATAGGGGTCCTAGTAGAGGGACCCACTTTATACACAAGGAACAGGGTTTCCATTGTTGTCCTCCAAATGATACAAAAAGATGGGGGTAGCACTGTCCTCTTCTATTTATATATCAACGCACTTACGAGAAGGTTAATAACTTAACACAAGATGGGGGGGGAAATGGAAAATATCCCTAGCAAATAGAGTGAAATATAATCTATGGGCAACAGAAAAAAGTCATAACTCTTATAGCTTTAGCAGATAAAGTCACCGCCATACCGAAATTTTGAATGTGTCAGGGAGCCATAGGCGTTATTTAGAAAAAAAAGTTAATAATAGATATATGTACAAGTTGGAGTCAATAAGAAAATCAGAATCATCTCTGGTGCTCCCGGGCCCCCCCTCTAGCAGGGACTCAATAAAGCCGGAGTAGTACACCTGGCCTTCTTTTCGCATGCACCATCCTATGCCTACTTCATATACTACAGCGGCTTCAGTGTAAGTTGTCCCCATGTGCGATATAAGTCACCACAGAAGGCAATGGAGCACGGCGGCGGGCACGTTCCACGGCTGCACTCGGGAAAATATAGAAAGTGCAAACATCCCCCCCGGGGGCCTAGCCTTTCTTGGGCCTGGCAGGCCAGCCTGGGCCCAGCAGTACCTGAGTTGCGCGGGCGCGTTGCGGCCTAAGCACGCTTGTGTCACGGTGCTGGTAGGGGACCCAGAGGCGTCATGTTCCTAACAGCCTGGCAGGTATCCCAGCAGGGTGGTGTTGGCAAAGGACAAGTATGAGGAGAGGCTGCTATAGAGGATCTTCCCTGGGGGAAACCTTTGGTGTCTAGATTATGAGTCTCTGTGTGGTGGACAGGGTGCCCGGATGGTGACCGCCGGAGTAGCAGGCCAGAAGGGGAGAGGTTGACAGAAACACTTACAGTTACTTTATTGGAACCGACAGGAACATTCGCAACGTGCCTTAACAGAAGTGGTGGAGGCTGAGATGACAATTTGGAGGGGAGGCCAAGGAGGTAGAGCGCGCAGCTGTATGCAGAGGCAGGCTGGGTGTAGGTAGCTGTGTCCTTAGGATTGCTTCAGCTTTCTCCTGGGTTGTCTTCAGTATCACCTTAAAAGGTAGGATGATACCCCTTTCCTCACAATCTACGATTAGTCCATCTTCAGCAGGGGCTAGTGCTTTTGCTGCTCTGTGGTCTGGTATGCTAAGCTTGTCTAGAGTTTAGACTGGAGTGACTCCAAGTCTGCTTGCGGCAACGAATCTAGTCTGACTGCCTATCTCCCTCAGGGTAGAGACTCCTCTGATCTAGACGTTTCCGACTAGGGCTTTGAACTCCACTGGTAGGGTGGCTACTCCTCCAATACATATCAGCTGACATTGGACAGAATGTAAATAAGGTGATTGATGATAAGATCTTACATCCTACAAAACACTTAACTCCTGCCTGTGCAGGAAGGATTACCCCTGCAATGTCCCTGTGTGCTGTTGTGACTGCTGGGGAGCGTATTCGCAGGCACTCCAGCGCCTGCATCGAGAGGTGGTGTGCATACCCCAGGGGGAAATTGAAGAAATGCCGCCTCGGCTCGACTTACGGAGGTTGGGGCGCAGAGGTAGATAGGTAGGCACTACTATGAAGTGCAGGCTACATGACATGTGGGACAACCGCCATGGTCCTGGAGGACAGGCACTGGGTTGGGGTCGACTAGACACAGAATGTAAATGCTAAGTATGACAGTGTGGTCGCTAACGCATTAAACCTAAACTGTACGTAGGAAAGGTGTGGTGTCATTGTTAACTGTAATCCATCTTGCACCAGGGGCTGTTTAATTTGTTATATAAACACTTCTCAATAGCGACAATTATATAGTGATATATAGCATTACATGGGAATGGACACAATTAAACATTTTTACAAATGATAATGTTACCTGCCGATGAAATTCGTTACCCGTGTAGGAGTGGTGCACTCCAGGCTGTTATCTCTGTAACACCCACGGTCCCCTAAAGACCCGCAGGTTCACGGACACCCTCAGTGACAACAACTCGGTTTGTGCGAGTAAAGAGGCGGCAGGGTTTTAACAACAAGAGACGGCATGACACAGTCAGAGCGCTACACTCGGAAAGCTATCAAGGTTAGTGCAGACTACATGACATAATGACAGTGTGCAAACATTTTGTAAACTCACATTGGTTAGAGCTCAATGGGTACACTTTAACGTACAAACGTTAATAGGTAGTTAGGCTACTCAGGGTAGCAGGATTCAAATGTCTCTTTACTGAAAAGGAAAAGGCATTAAAAGGTGCATGAAGGAATGTCCATGCCTAAAACGGGGAAGGCATTAAGTGCAATATAAGAAGTCAATAAGTAGCACTTTTCCTTGGAGTGGCGAAAGTCTCACAGAAGGTCTTTTAATAGCAAGTCCATTTATGGTACAGCCTTGATGTGGGAAAAGTGCAATAAAGGAGCAAAGGGTCTCCTCTAGTGTGAGGGACAGAGTCATTTGTAGGAATCATGACTTGTGGCAGAGGGAAGGGGTGCTATCATAAGCAAATGACAGTGGGCCAGTTCAAGGTATGTCCTCTTGACTGAAATAATTAAGGGTGAGAGTCCCAGGAAAAAGTTCTGGGCTCTATGGGTTAGCGGGCGTCATTCCAATTGGGATAGCGAGTATAATATTACAATAATGCACAGGCCCTGAAGAGGGATTTGGCAGCCACAGGTATAAATCTCTGCTCAAGGAGCTAATGGCTGCAGGCATGGTGAGACAGGAACTGCAGCATTGGACATCATCAGCTGGGTGAAAGAAGCAGTTTAGATCCGTCTACCTGAAGACATCTGGTGGTAGAAACTAGAACTGCTACATGGGCACCCAGAAGCTGGAGTGGAACAGCAGGGAGGTCATCTCGGCGGCAGGCATCTCAGCAAAGGAAGTGAAGGCAGGCACTCTTCTGGCTGACTTCTGTAGCTGGGGGCGCTTGGAGCGCATATGATGACGCAGGAGCTGTAACTTCTTCATGCTGGGACGCTGAAGATCTTTGTTCCTGGACTTGAGCCTGATTAGATCTTGGGGGTGAGTTGCGCTGACTGTGGATGACCGCTGTAGTGTGCATTGGTGTTCTCAACGGACAGCACTGGGCCTGTTTAGCAGGTGGTCCTGGAGTACTCCGGCAGGACGGTCAGGCATTAGAGAAGGGTCAGGACCCTGTAAGAGAGGTCCTTTTGTGCCGGGGCTACGGGAGATATAGTGACAGTACTGTGAGATATAGGCCCTGGCGGCCACGGTGCTCATAGTATCCGCCGGTGGTCCTCTGGAGGTTCGGAAAGGTAGGAGGTCAGCCACGCTGTGGAGACATCCCATCCAATTGGAGGACTGCGTAAGAGAGACAGCAGTAGCGATGCAGCAGATGACAGGCCCGAGGCTGGGTATGACAGCCCATGGGCACACACTGGTTCCCCTTTCGGCGGCTGTACCGCATGTCGGCAGGACAGGAGAAGCCCGTGGAGGAAATCCAAGCTGGCCGGTTAACCTCTCTGATGCCGGATGGCGGCTGCGCTGAATCTGAGGTACATTGTGGGCTCCCACTGCGTTGCAGCGCGGGAGAGTTTCGCGCAGAGGGCAGAGACTTGAGTTTTCGCCGCCATGGGGGGTGGTGGGGCTGAATGTTTTCTGCTGCGCCACAGGCGCTGAGGCAGTCTTCGCGCCATACACGGCAGGGCGGCGGAGCTTAGCGATGCCTCGGGGTTTTTCCCGCCAGTGAAGGTTTTGGGCGGGCTGGATTTACTTGGTGGCACACAGTCTCTGAGGTAGAATGCTTCAGGCGCAGCAGCGCCCATCAGACTCATCTCTGGTGCTCCCCGGGCCTCTGCAGTGACTCAATAAAGCCGGAGTAGTACACCCTGGCCTTCTTTTCGCATGCACCATACCTATGCTACATTCATATACTACAGCGGCTTCAGTGTACAGTGTCCTGTGGCCGCATATACGTCCCCATAGAAGGCAATGGAGGCACGGCGGCGGCACCGTTCCACGCTGCACTCCGGGAAAATATAGAACATGTGCAACATCCCCCACCGGGGCCTAGCCTTTTCTTGGGGCCTGGAGACAGCCTGGGCCCACAGTACCTGAGTGGCTGGCGGTTGCGGCCTAAGCACGCTTGTGTCACGGTGCTTGGTATGGGGAACCGGAGGGCTGTCCTACAGCCTGGCAGGTCTCCAGCAGGGTGGTGTTGGCAAGAAATGATGAGGGAGAGGCTGCTATAGCGGATCTCCCTGGGGCAACCCTTTGGTGTCTAGAGTACCTCCATTTTGTTTTAACCCCTATAAAACACCTAAAGGGTTAACAAAGTTCTTTAAAGTGCTTTTTCATACGTTGAGGGGTGTAGTTTCCATAATGGGGTAGTTATGGCTATTATTTAGGCCTCTCACAGTCAATTAAAAGTTGAGCAGGTCCCTCTAAATACGTATTCTGGTGTTTTTCCAAAAATTTTTAAAAATGGCACCCAAATTCTGACCCTCATAACCTTCTAGTAAAATATGTGGAATCTTATAAAACTATGCCAACATGAACTTATATACTCACCCTCCGTTGGTCCCGATGCTCAGCACGGCTACCGATGTCCCCGATGCTCTCCTCTTCTGTCTTCCCTGCGTCTCCTCTTCTGTTTTCGATCTTCTGTACAGCAGGCAGGGACGCGGCCATGTTATCTCCCTGGCGGCGCATACTATGACGTCACCAGCGGCCCCGACGGCCAGGAAGATAACATGGCCGTGTCCCTGCCTGCTGTACAGAAGATCGAAGAAAGAAGAGGAGCGGCGGGGAAGACAGAAGAGGAGCTACGGGGGCGTTGGGAGCCACGCTGAGCATCAGGGCTGCCGGAGGGTGAGTACATAAGTTAATTCTTTTTATTGACTCGTGTATAAGCCGAGGTGAGGTTTTTCAGCACATTGTTTGTGCTAAAAAACTCGGCTTATACACAAGTATATACGGTACCTGCTATACTGATTTGTTTTAAGTGATTTTTTTCATTTATTTTGTTAAATTTGGTTCAACAATAGTGTTAGTGATGGTGACATCACAGGATACATGACATCACAGACACCACAAGACATCACAATGGGAATAGAATGTTGAGGCTTCTGTCCCGGAGACATCTGCCATCACTTGAACTCAACATCATGAACAGGACGCATCCAGGTAAGAGGGTCTCTGCGGCAGGTTGGTCACGCACAATATTTTTTGGGGTAAATGGTGCAGTTCAGAACCATTTACCCACAAATAACCTCAGCAGAAAACAGCTATGTTTCTTGCAGTGAGGACTGGATTTTGGTACCAATTTACAATCTACAAATTGCTTCCAAAATCTCACTCCAGTTAAAGTCAATAGTAGGTGGTGAAATCTAGAAGCAACATGTACTACCTCCCAACCTTTGGAAGGCCGGAGGAGGGACAAAAGTCATGGTGCATGTAGCATGCTGCTGAGATTTTTTCCCCCTAAGCCACACCTTTTGCCCCCAGCTGCAGCAGCTCTCCTCATACTAAGCCCCCTCCCCAGCAGCAGCTCCCCTCATACTTTGCTCCGGCCCCCAGCAGCAGCAGCTCTCCTCATACTGCGGCCGCTCCCCTCTCCCCACCAGCAGCTCCCCTTATACTGTGCCCCCCAGCAGCTCCCGGAGGACACAGGTAAGGGTTGGGTCCATGTGATGTCCACCTAGAATACAGGGCTTGTTGGTCAAAATCAGGATCAAAAAACCTCATTTTAACCCAGTATTTGACACTGATCAGAGAATCTATGTCAAATACCACTGTATAAATGGGATTTACTGTATATTAGATCCTATGAGCCATTGTACAGTAAATGACATTCTCTATATATATTGTAGCGTAGGATCCTAGGAGAGGGGCATTAACTGTATATTATATTGTAAACTCCTAGGAGCGGGGTGTAGATTATATATTTGACTGGTGGGTTAGGTTGGGGGGGAGGTAACCAATAATTATTGTGCTTATCCTGACAGGAGACATATGTAAAGATTGGGATCATGCCTGTTTTTAACATGCTTGATCATCTCGATCGAACAGTGACAGATGAAGAAGACAATGTACAGGATAGATGTTGGCCAAATGAGTATCTGGCAGACAGTTTTGTAAGAAGCCCAGCTCACTCAGGTATTTCTAGTTTAGGGTCTGCATCTGTCCTGTAGTTTCAGGGGGTCATGAGATTCACTTCAGTCAATTAATGGCTTTGTTGGGCAAGGGGACAACACAGGAAGTGAAGTCTCCTGGAAAACGGAATGTCCCAGGAGGCCACTCATTGGCTGTAGCAGGTCCTCGGAACCCATGGAACTTCTGGCCAGGTGCCGACCCATGGACCGGCAGTACCAGAGCGCTGTGGGAATCAGGAGCAAGAGCGAGGTAAGTATTTGTTGTTTTTTATATTCATCCCCTGCCCCCACAAGGTTTTCCATATTCACAGAAAACTCCTTTAAGCTCTTAGGAGCAGGGCATCATCCAGCCCCCTGCCCCTGTAGTCAGCCAACCCTCTGCTACTGTAGTCAGCTAGCCCCGTCAGCCAGCCCCCTGCCCCTGTAGTCAGCCAGCCCCCTGCCCCTGTAGTCAGCCAGAATGGTATCTTACAAGCTATAATAAAGCATACAAGTATTCTATAAAATAAGTTATATCTAATTTGTGTACAAAAATATGCTGGGATTTCAAAGTTACTCTCCAAGATTGATTTCATACACAGTTAATATACTGTGTGAGTATATATATATATATGTGTGTGTGTGTGTAAGCTCCATCCACATCAAATAAATACAGACATGCCTCAAATATACCTGTATACTATTTTGGATGTTTTCCAGTTTATTTACGAAGTTATTTCTATATTTTTAAACCCTCCCCTCAAATGACCCCAGCCAAACCTGATTGCAGGTCCTAGACGTCAATTAACAAGGGTGACTCTAGCCACAGTTCATAAATTGCCAGGTTAAACAAGGATACAGTTGAAAAACAACTCTAAATCCTTGAAATATGTTACAGAAAGGACTGCAATAGCACATATTTAGAACAATAACTTAAACTCTGTATTAGCTAAAAAGGTTTGTATATTTGCAATAAACAATGAAGATATGAAGATTTTTTTAATCAACAACAATTACAGTAATATATTGATGTGCACATATACTATGAAATGCTTGTGAAATACTGATCAGTTTGTTCGTGTATATAGAGTAGCCAAAATATACTGCACATGCATTACTCCGAAAAAGCTATAGAATCAGTTTGCTTGTAATATTCCATAAACATAACTGAAACTACACAGCCTAGAGTGTAATACGTTACCGATTAGTAAAAGCCATACATTGTTTCTAAACATTGCCCTTAAGTGCTGAGACGTTGTCAGAAGTGTCATACTTATACACTGCCATAAATTCCAACTCTCAAAAACTGAAAAGGTACGAGACAATGACTAATAAAGTACTTGTCCAACAGATATATGGCGGCCCGTAATAGGCTATAACATAATATAATTCACACCAAAAATCCAGGAAAGAATATGACAAAAAACATTTAGAAATTAAAGTAGCAATTACTCTAAGTAACGTAAAAATTTTTTAACCCCTTAATGACGAAGCCCTAACTTCTTTTTGGGGGGTTAAAAGTGGTTAAAAAGGTGCTTTTTTAGTAACGTATATGTTTTTAATTTTCAAAATGTACATTATTAATTAATTCCCTATTTTGTTTTGGGTCATTTTGATGTATAATATGTATAGTCTCGGGCAAACAGGACAACTGTGGCAATGTTTTTTGTAGTGTAGCGGGGATTCTTTTTCTTTACACAGTATTGGGAAATGTGAGTGTATTTTTTAATATTTATTAATATTTTTTGTGTGCGTGTGTTTTTACATTTCATTTCTTTTACAAGGTTTCCCCTTTAACTGGGGCATCTATAAGGCCCCATTGACACTTGCGTTTTTGGCGCACGTGTTCTGCACATGCTTTTGACGCACTCTGCATTGCACTCTGACCCATTGTAATAAATGGGTGTTTTCAGACCTGCATTCTTTTTCATGCACACACACGCATTTTTCTTAACATGCGTTTAAATCATAGCATACTCTACTTTTGCAAGTCACGCACGTGAAAAACGAACCATACAAGTCTATGGAGATGCATCAAAACGCATTGCACTCTTAGACACATGCAAGTCCAATGCAAGTGCAATCACACATCAATCAAAAATCAAGTTTTTCACACATCAATTGCCATAGAAAATATAGACCGCAGTCCTGAGTCCTTTTCACGGGAAAAACTGAGACACTGAACAAACTCTGACTGAAAACTGATTAAAATTTTATGAAAAATGTCAGTTTTTACCTGACTAAACCCTGATCGCAACCCTGATCGCACCCAATCAGACTCTAATGTGATCTGCAACACAAGTGTGAAAGAGGCCTAAGAGCCCCAGTTACAAGGGGGAAACCACCACCTGTGAGGGCTTATGCTGATCAGTGCTGTACGGGGTCTGATCAGACCCAACATTGCACTACTTCAGTGCAATGCTGTATTAAGCGCTTCTCCGTTCACCCTAGGGACTCTGTCATAGACGTCACTGCAGACTCCAGACCTGCATCCGCTGACATGTTATGTCAGGGGGCGGCCAGACAGGAGTTAATTTGGATTCACAAATAGTATGCACTATTAGCTCTTATTAATTATACATCCACATGGGTATTTTATGTAAGGAGTTTGGGCCATTAAGATACCACTTTTGCTAGTTACATTATACGTCTGACAGTATTAACACCTCAATGCTAATTAAGAGAACACAATGGCCCATTGTAACACCACAATGTCACCTTTACCATTACCTTTACTATTCTCCAATGTGATTTCACAATGGCTCATTATGAGACTACAATGCCCTTCAATAACTTTTAAAATGTGCCTCTATGACTTCACTATGCCCTATTATGACATAAAAAAGCACATTATGACATTATAATTCCTGTTTAGGACATCAAAATGCATAATATGACATGAATTGCCCTTAGTGACATCACAATTCCACATTACGACATCACAATGCTTCATTGTGAACCAGAATGCCCATTATGAAATAATAATTTCCATTTGCAACACAATGCCCCTTATGACAGCATACTGCCCCCTTTCATTATAACAATTTAGAAAAAAAGAAATAAAAATTATGTCTCTGCACTACCCTGATGTCAATAGTGAAGTAGACAAAAGGACAGTGAGTGTGCTAAGGATGGAATACAGGTGCTTAACTGTGTTAGCAAAAATCAGACAAGAAAGGAAAAATAACACCCAGCACCAATCCACATTGTAAATCTGAAAAATGTCTGATAGAATATTTATTAATTCGAATAAATATCAAAATAGCTAAATAGTTGATACACTCAATTATGGATGCAATCAAGATAAATTCTAAAACTTATAAAAAAATTTAAATATATAAAGAACATGTACATAGTATTTGAAATCACAGGCTGGGCTAAAAAAAGGCAAAAATGGCACTGAAGGGCCCAAGTGCACATTAATGCTGGATAGGAAAAGACACGAGAATATAAAATAGAGGAACCGTGGGTATTAGGTGTGAATATAAAATGGAGATCTTGGACCATAGGATGTTATAAATAAGTCTTTGATTGTTGGTTGCCCCCGGTAGGCATTCAAATTGACAAAGACCGATACTGTGAATCTCAAATGCAACAATGTATCTAAAAAGCAACAATCCTAAGATACAATAGTCTCTCCTGTACCCTCTAATTGAAGAGGGAAATAGGGCCTTGTGCAGACTTCGGGCATACCAACTAGGATAAAAGTAAGATCTTTGTATCAAATTAGATTTGTATACTTCAAGAAATCTCAAACTGTCACTGGACATAGCAAAACGTGCATAAAAATTTCTCACTCACGGTTGTCCCATACAGTTGATGTGTCTTCCTTGAAATCTGTCGCCCCATAGGGCTAATGTGTTCTCCTTGGAACCGTTGGCACCGTTGTGCGTGCTTGGCAGTGATGAGAGTTGTCTCGGCGTCTTCCCAGTGCGTGTCCGCATGTGCAGAACGGTCCAGATCGTTACCACAGTAAAAAAGTCCCGCTAGACGCGTTTCAAAGCCTTCCTCGGCTCTTTCTTCAGTAGCTACTGAAGCCGAGGAAGGCTTTGAAAAGCGTCTAGCGTGTACATGTTCTTTATATATTTTAATTTTTTATAAGTTTTAGAATTTATCTTGATTATATCCATAATTGAGTGTATCAACTATTTAGCTATTTTGATATTTATTCGAATTAATAAATACTCTATCAGACATTTTTCAGATTTACAGTGTGGATTGGTGCTGGGTGTTATTTTTCCATTCTAACAATTTGCCTTTATAATCACAATTACTTTATATGATTTCACAACATCTCATAATAAAGTTATTTTGTCCTATTATGACATCACAATGCCTATTATGGCATCACAAGGTTGTTAAAAAGTGATATCACAAGACTCCATCACAATGCCCCTTATAACATCCCAATGCCACCTTGTAATTATACTATTCCCCTTTGTGACTTCACAATGTCCTTAAAAATGTGCTTCTATGACATCAATATGGCCAACTGTGACATCAAAATGCCCATTATGACATTATAATTCCCATAATACCTAATATGATATTACAATACCTGTTGTGACATCACACTAAGATACCAATAAGGGATTTTTTTGTAGGATAAGACCAGCAATTGAACACATTCAAAACAGAGAACAAGGTACCATGTGTGGTTTGTGAGGGATAGCCAAACTGAGTGGTCTTTAGTAGAAAGATAAAATAACTGCATTGCATGAACCAATAAATTCACATCTTGAATACCCAGTTATTAAATAATGTTGCATATTGCAGAGATAGATAGCAGCAGGAGGGTTAAAAGAGAACAGAGCGGAATAGTTCATAAATTTAATGTCCATAAAACTAACTTGTTGAAATAAAAAACATAGGCCTTGAAGAACAGTGGATCATTCTTAGCAGGTTAGATTAGAGGAAAATGATGGTTATGTTCCAAATTCCTCTTGTCCAGATCAGGATTCAGATTTCCAGCTAATTTAATACAGCAGCCATTTCTACAGTTACCAACAGAGGCACACAAAATGCTCAAGACAAATAACCAAGTCGAGATAATTATGACGGGGGGAAAGAGCTGGTCACAGAGCTGCACACGAGAAGCAGGCTGCATGCCACCAAGAGGAAAAGTAATACGGCTAGTAACTGACCTAGCCATCCATCATCACTAGGATAAAATACATGCTGGCATCAGATATCCACACTAGAGCCTACTGTTCTCTAGCGCGGTTTCTCAGCTTCTGGCAGTGGGTTAGCAATCACAGATGTGACATCTGACTGTTCTCTGGTTCATCATTCCAAGGGGGCAGAATTGTCTCCCTAAATCTGGCTTCCTATTGAGTAATGTACGACTTATTTACTCTTCCATTTTCTGGCAAATACTGTTTCTATCATTATATCACATGATTCTGGACATTCAGATATTGTGGGATGTACTAAGATGTGCTAATCCTATTACTTTCAAGATGTAAATGTATACATTCACACCTATTTATCAATGCACAAACTGTAAGTATAAATACATAATGAGACAGTTCACTGAGCCATGGTTTAGTGAATGTAGTATTGGGCTGAACAAGTTCAATACCTTTGTCAATTATATTGCATAGGCAAGAATATCTTTGATGATCCATACCAACAGAACTATTTATAAGGAGGAACAGGGGTAAACCTGCCTGAGGTGAATCATAGAAAGACGCCCCCCACAGTCAAGGTTACAGCTGCTTTGCAACTATGCCTTTTTTTACTTTTCTAAGCATTTTCATTACAATATACACTCACCGGCCACTTTATTAGGTACACCTGTCCAACTGCTCGTTAACACTTAATTTCTAATCAGCCAATCACATGGCAGCAACTCAGTGCATTTAGGCATGTAGACATGGTCAAGACAATCTCCTGCAGTTCAAACCGAGCATCAGTATGGGGAAGAAAGGTGATTTGAGTGCCTTTGAACGTGGCATGGTTGTTGGTGCCAGAAGGGCTGGTCTGAGTATTTCAGAAACTGCTGATCTACTGGGATTTTCATGCACAACCATCTCTAGGGTTTACAGAGAATGGTCCGAAAAAGAAAAAACATCCAGTGAGCGGCAGTTCTGTGGGCGGAAATGCCTTGTTGATGCCAGAGGTCAGAGGAGAATGGGCAGACTGGTTCGAGCTGATAGAAAGGCAACAGTGACTCAAATCGCCACCCGTTACAACCAAGGTAGGCAGAAGAGCATCTCTGAACGCACAGTACGTCGAACTTTGAGGCAGATGGGCTACAGCAGCAGAAGACCACACCGGGTGCCACTCCTTTCAGCTAAGAACAGGAAACTGAGGCTACAATTTGCACAAGCTCATCGAAATTGGACAGTAGAAGATTGGAAAAACGTTGCCTGGTCTGATGAGTCTCGATTTCTGCTGCGACATTCGGATGGTAGGGTCAGAATTTGGCGTCAACAACATGAAAGCATGGATCCATCCTGCCTTGTATCAACGGTTCAGGCTGGTGGTGGTGGTGTCATGGTGTGGGGAATATTTTCTTGGCACTCTTTGGGCCCCTTGGTACCAATTGAGCATCGTTGCAACGCCACAGCCTACCTGAGTATTGTTGCTGACCATGTCCATCCCTTTATGACCACAATGTACCCAACATCTGATGGCTACTTTCAGCAGGATAATGCGCCATGTCATAAAGCTGGAATCATCTCAGACTGGTTTCTTGAACATGACAATGAGTTCACTGTACTCAAATGGCCTCCACAGTCACCAGATCTCAATCCAATAGAGCATCTTTGGGATGTGGTGGAACGGGAGATTCGCATCATGGATGTGCAGTCAACAAATCTGCGGCAACTGTGTGATGCCATCATGTCAATATGGACCAAAATCTCTGAGGAGCTTCCAGCACCTTGTTGAATCTATGCCACAAAGAATTGAGGCAGTTCTGAAGGCAAAAGGGGGTCCAACCCGTTACTAGCATGGTGTACCTAATAAACTGGCCGGTGAGTGTAATTTTGTGTTATAACTTACCTTGCACGCTGACAGAATCATCTGTGTAGTCCTGGGGGTTGGGCTGTGGTTTGGGCACATTTCAAAAAACAACATGTGACTTGCCTGTGCTGCTCACTCCTTGGCTCTCAGGCTCCACCTTTGTGCTCCTGTACAGCTCCTCACTCCTGCTTCTTCACAGAGGTCACAGTCTGGTGAGCTGACATCAGTGGGAGAGGCTGGCTCTGTACAGGTGCACAAAAGTGGGGGGCTTAGATCTGGTTAGTCTGGAGCACAGACATGTTACATGTTGTTTTTTGAAATGCATCCAAACCAAAGCCAAACCCTAGGACTACACAGAGGATTCTGTCAGGAAGCAAGGTAAGTTATAACACAGAATATTGTAATGCAAATGTTTAGAGAAAGCAGAAAGGCATATTTTCAATGCAGCTGTAATAGGTTTCTGCAACCTGTCTTTAGTGAAAATGAGGCCCCTGGTGACAGGTTCCCTTTTAATATTGTGCTTAGTGGTAATGTTCAATTTAGGTAACTTTAACATAATGTCCACAGCAGAGCCCTCTTTAATGAAATGTCCACAGCAGAGCCCCGTTTAATGAAATGTCCACAGCAGAGCACCCCTTAAATCAAATCTCCATTGGAGAGACCCCTTTAAAGAAATGTCCACAGCAGAGCCCCCCTTTCATGTAATGTCCACAGCAAAGCCCCCTTTAACAAAATGATCACATGAGAGCCCCTTTAATGAAATGATCACAGCAGAGTCCCTCTTTAATGTAATGTCCACAGTAGAGCCCCCTTCAATGTAACATTCACAGCAAAGCCCCCCTTTAATGAAATGTCTACAGCAAAGCCCCCCTTTAGTGAAATGTCCACTGCAGAACCCCCTATAATCTAATGTCCACAGCAAGCCCCCTTTAATGTTATGTTCACAGAAAAGCCCCCTCTAATGAAATGTAGAGCCCCCTATAAAGCACCCGTGCCATAGGTTCGCCACGACTGCCCTAGGGGGTCTGAAAAATAGTAAAATAAAATGAAAAAAGTTTTTAAAAAATTATAAAAATTAAAATGACCCCCTTTGCTAGAATTAAAATAAAATACATAATACATAAACAGTAAGAATCATAAACATGTTACATCGCCATATCCCAAAATGTCCGATCTATCAAATTACCATAACAGTTTTTCCCAGCGTTGAGCCCCGTAATGTAAAAAAGCACGAAAAGTCTGAATCGTTTATAACGTAGAAAAATTTTTATAAAAAGTGATCGAAAGGTTGTACAGTCCACAAAATTATAGCAAAGGAAATGTCAGCTCATCCTGTAAAAAATGACATCACAAAGCTCCATACGCCAATGTACGAAAATGCTATTAGCGCTCGAAGAAATTTTTTTTTTGTATAAAAGGTTTTAATTTTTTAAATGTATAAAAACACAATGGGGGGCATGTATCATAGCTTTTTTTTCCTTTGGTATATAATTGAGACATTTGGAAGGTCTTTTTAGCGCCTTATATACGATCATGTCGTTTTTCTTGTGATACATGTCCTGGCAGGCGCAAATTTCAGCTACTTTTTGAGACTTTTTGATGCAAATGTCTCAAATCCACATGAACACAAGCCACCTGAGGGGGGTAGTTATATACAAGAGTGGACACTACTGTAAATTTTGGATTTGATGCTGTGTCCTACATTTTTAAGCACTCTAGACATTGCGGTCAGACATTGGGGCAAATTTACTTACCCATCCTGCGCGATCCCCAAAAGTTCATTGTCTGACCGGAATGCACATCTGCCGCTATTCATGAAGATGTGCGTCCAATATCCTGCATCTGTCGCTTCCCTGCTCAGGTCCGCTGGAGTTCACCTTCTTCTTCCTGGTGTATGTAAGTGCATCGTCTTGTGACACAAATTGAATCTTAAATCACGCGCTCAGTCAGAATCAGTCAGATTGTCCGACGGCCCGCTGTCACATGAAAGCCAGCGCATCTGCGCCACAATCCGATCGCATGCTGTACTGTACTGTACAATCAAACAGTCAAATGCCTGTCACAGCGGCGCAAATCCCAAAAATTGAGTAAATAAGCCCCTTTGTGTTTTGGTTGCATTTTCATTGCTTTTTGCCTAATTACATTACTGTTAACATTTGGGTTTACAAAACACACATGTTAATGCATTGTCAATGCGTGTGTTAACATGGTGTTGATGCATGTGTTAACATCACATTTACATTGCGTTTTGTAAATGCTAATGTTAACAGTAATGTAATTAGGCAAATCATCTCTACTCAGCTGTTGTAATTTGTTTCAAACCGCAACCAAAACACCACTTGTGACCTTACCCTTAGAAGTAAGCAATAAATTGAAAATAAAATGTAAATGAGAAAATTTATGAATTTTAAAAACAGGTTGATGTGCAAAATTTTATACATTTAAAGCATGTACAATAATTCCAATTTACATGTTAAAACAGGGACCATGAAAAGAAAATCTTTCTTTCTACCTGCCCTGGAGCAGGTGCAGATTTGCGCCTAAAAAGTTGCAAAAATTAACAAAAAATGTGATACATAAGTGAAAGGTCATACGGAACATCTGGAAAATAAAGATACATAAGGCACACTGCATAAGGTGCAGACCAAGGTGTACTTGAAAAACAACAGCAAAAGTTGCATTGAAAAGTCGCAAAAACAACAAAAGTGAGACAATTTAACAGAAATAAAGATACATGTCCCCCAATAAAACCTATATAAATTTTATATCCCAGTGATCGTACCAACTCAAAGAATAAAGGAGAGATATCATTTGGGTCACAAAGGGAAAGCCATAAAAAGCAAGCCCACAAGAAAATGGTGCAAATGCGTTTTTTCACCAATTCCACTACATTTGGATTTTGTTCCTGTTTCCCTGTACACGACATGGAATACAAATTACTGTTACTGTAAAGTGCAATTTTTTACACACAAAATAAGCCCATATACAGCTCTTTACATGGAAAAGTAAAATAGAATTTTTAGATTTTTGAATGTGGAGAGGGAAAAATGAAAATGCTAAATTAAAACAGGGCCTCAGTGTTAAGGGGTTAATGAAATGATCACAGCAGAGCTCCTCTTTAATGAAATTATCAAAGCAGAGCCCCCTTTAATGTAATGTCCACTGCAGAGCCCCCCTGCAAAAAACTCTATACTTCCTCTATACCAACTCTATACTTCCCCCTGGCTTGTTCTCCCAGCGGCTTTGTCTTCCTCCCTGCAGGTGCACACACACCATGAAGTAATATGTTATGGGCCACGGCCCCCCCCCCTTATACCACCCATGTCGCCACATGGGTGGTATGCCCCTGAGGAGAAGAAATACATTTGCTCTCTGGAGTTATCGTACTGGGAAGCTTAGATCTGCAACACAAAATCATCACCTATCTAGGGAATTAAAGTAAGATTGGTGTCTGACCCCAGCAATCTCAAATTCAATCTCATATTCATCAACCAAAAAGAATTTAGATTTTGCTTAACAGTATTACTCCACTTTTATCCTTTGTTATTAAGCCATGTTAATAATTATGGCATACAATCATGGCATAAAGAGCTTTTTGTGTGTAAAAGGTATATGATGAATATATATGGTAATATGATATTATTATATAATAATAAATGTTAGCTATAGGATGTGTGTAGCAACTGGATATCTTTTAAGCTTAGAAAGAGAAAAAGTACGAGTGTGCATAATTACACACCGTATATACTCCAAGTTAAGCCAAGTTTTTCAGCACAGTCTATTAAAAAACGTAACTCTGTACTCACCTTTATAACGTCTCCCACAGGTTCTCCTCTGCTTCCAATGCTCCAGTGCTGCCTTGGGTCCTTTGGATCCTCTTCGGGTTCTTCTGCTCCTCTGTGGCTCCTCTTCGGGAACTTCTCCTCTTCGGATCCCCTTGCGATGCCGGTGGTTCACAAACAGTGACATGGGCAAGCGTCTGACGCCATTTTGTGTGCCGAGCATGATGTCCTGAAGAGGAGCGAAGAACCTGCAGAGGACCGAAGGACTCGAGGCGGCATCGGAAGCAGAAGAGGACCTGGGGGGTGGGGGGGCGTTGGAAAGTTGAGTACAGTGTTAATTTTTTTTTTTTTACTACAGGGGCTGGCTGGCTATATACTACAGGGGCTGGCAGGCTGCATATTACAGGGGTTGGCTGGCTATATAGTAGGGGCTGGCAGGATATGTACTACAGGGGGGTGGCAGGCTATATACTACAGGGGCTGGCAGGCTGTATACTACAGAGTTTTTTGTGTTAAAATTGGGTAACTTGGCTTATACTCGGGTGGGCTTATACTCGAGTATATAAGGTAATCATTTTCCTTGAGCTCCCCTCCCTTTTTTCTCTTAATTCTGTGAGGGTATAAGGTTGAATGCCAAAATATTCATACCCCTTTAACTTTTCATGATTTTTAAATGTTACAACCACAAACTTAAAGGGTAACTAAATCTTTGAACTACATTTTTCATATTGCAGAAATTAATAGTTGAGATAAAAATATTAAATGTTGTAACATGCTTCCCAATATTCCGGGAATATGAACTTCTGATACAAAAACTCATAATGCTATAAATAAATGAATACAACAAAACTTAATATCATTGTATGAATTATGCTTATTCTTGGAATACTACCTAAAGTTTCTCAGTTTCTCCGTTCTTCTTTATGCTCCTGTAGTGTTCAGTCTTTCTGAAGTGTATAGTGCGTTTATTATTTTAAAAAGCCCAGCCCAGGCCTAATGTATTTATTAATCCAGGATAACCCCTTTAAAGGGTGTCTATCAATTAATTTAAGGCCACTAAACTAACAGAATTCCTTCGTGCCTTCATGCAACAGAGTCCCAAACTATTTAGCTCACAGCTGCTGGTCACAGAGTTCTTGAGGTTTTTTTTTAAAGGAGCAGGGTACAAGGGGCTTAACTTGGGAACACACAGACTAACAGCAGTAAGATAAAAAGTAAGGAAACGCAATGGTGTGAAAGTTATTACACACAAGTTTTAGAAACACGCTGTACAGGAAAAAATAATAGAAATACAGAAGAAACTTTTTTTATCAGTAGTTAATATATTCTAGAGCAATATATAATATGTAACAACATTTCTATTTTTATTTTCAGCACTGCCTATATGTACTTTTAAGAAATAAGCAAGAATTAATGATATGTAAAAAGGTCAGCTCTTCATTTACTGGCAGATGTTGACATCTTAAATATGTTTCCACTTAAATTCAGAAAAAAAAGAAACATTTTATTATAGCAATTGACTGCAAGCCAGTAACAAATATATAGAAGATGATTATTTCAAAACATAAAATGCAATTATTTTAAAGGTTTAATCTTCTAGGGAGACTGGAGGTTTCATGATCATTAAGGGTACAAACTATTTATTATTAACTATTAAGAAGTAAGGAAGTTGTAGTGTATAACTTTAAAGAGGTATTCCAGGAATATGGATGTCTGAAACAAAAAAACAATATTGCAATAAATAAATGAATACAACAAAATTCAATTTCATTAATCAGAAAACGGAGTTTAAATAGTTCACAAATTTTTTTTGGGCTTCTTAAAGTATCCAGAGTTATCTCCAAGATGGCCACCACTAGATACTACAACTCCCATGATCCCTCAGTTCTCGGTAACAGCTCCGCCCTCTCATGCTCTGCTCCCACTGATGATCTAACAGACTCTCTTGCTCTCTCTCTTGCTCTATCACAATAGTAATGCTGTATGTGTAGCTGCCATATATGCACATTGCCCTACAGAGATGATGTCTCACCACAACACTGGTGAGCAATACAGGATGCACTGGAAGTAACCATCTACAGCCAAACTCAGTGATGATCTCATGACCTGCCCAGGCAGGTGCAGGACAGGTGATGTGGACATGCAACCAGCAGCCATCTTCTGTCCTGTGTCTCCTCCACCAGGTGAAAATCAACGGACTGATTAAAGGTGCAGTAGCATTTTAATTCTTTATTCCAGTGTATGTCCATTTTACAACATTTAAATTTTTTCTGTTAAAGGCAGCTGTAACGGGTCACACAGACAACGGAACTAAAAAGTCTCCATGGGAAGAGTCCGGAGGGAGGAGTCTGTGGACCAGTGGACCCTTTGGACCACTGCAGGAGATGGTATGAGGCTTGCGGTGGCAGCCAAGGTACAGGGATGTGCAGGAAACAGTCCAAGCCTGGGATGACAGCAGCAACACAGAGGAACACTGGTGACACTGGCACGGACTGCAGACACCGCTGGACTGGAACCCTGGGAGGCACAGCAGGAATCGTATGGAAACGCTGGAGACGGGAGACACGGAGGCGTCTGGAAACGCTGGAAGACAGGGCACACCAGGAGCGTATGGGAACGCTGGAGACAGGAGACACAGAGGTGTCTGGAAACGCTGGAGAACACAGGAAAGCGTCTGGAAACGCTAATGGGCTTTCTCTTCCACAGGAACGGCTTAGGGAAGCCTGGGATGGAAACCATAGGAGATCCTAGGAGAAGATCCAGCAGGGAGAAAAGGGAGGTGCCGGATTATAAGGGCGAGCCGGATTAGCAGGAGCCAATCAGGAGGACGCTGGCCCTTTAAGGCTTGAGAAATCCGCGCGCGCCTTCTAGTGGTGAGAGCGTGCGACTGCAGGCAAGGAGGCGTGCGGCCTACACGCCGGGAGCCGGAGCACAGACAGGAGCCAGGAGAGGTAAGTGAGGGCTGGGGGAGCGGGGACTGGCAGGCAGCGGAGCATGGGTGTACCCGCGATCCGCGACATGGATCGCGGGAGAACCCGTGACAGCAGCAAAATTTTAAATATCAAATAATTACATATTAGCTTATATTTTAATGATCCCTGAAATGCCCCGTTAGTAATAAAGAAGTGTTAGGCAGGGGAATGCTACTCTATTATGTTTATAGGACACTTCCTTTTAAATTCATAGTCCACTGTAGAAATTATTTGAAATAAATATCTGTTTGCATAGTGGGGAACACTATTTAAATAGAGAGAACCATACTCTGAGGGATGCACAGGAGAAGTCCAGTTGTGAGAAGAGCAGATGGTAATAGAGTGAAGTAGTAGACATTTTAAAGGGACAGTGATTATGACTTTATTGGCTGATTAGTTCAGAGATAAATAGGAACAGGTTCAGGATGGCTTTGTAAGTGACTAGTAACTATGACTACTGTTTTAAATTGAATTGACTGTGTAATGGGTACAGAGTTAAAGACAGTCTACCGTTACGAAAAAGTAAAAAAAAAAAATACAGATACTTACCGGTCCTCCTTATCTTGATCCTGGCACTTGTGTTCTCTAATCTTTTACATGCTGGGATCACCTAGCAGGCGAGAGTGTGGGGATAAGAAGTCACACCTCTTGGATGATAGATGCTACCCTCTCCCATGTTGGATAGTGAGGGGACATCATGTAGGGTTGCGGGCATAATTAGCAGCATCTCGTCTCCACAAACTGGCCTCCTAATTTATAAGTCTTTTTTCTAGGTGACCCTGGCATGTCCAGATAAGAGAGGAGCACTTTTTTACTTTTTGAAAGAACATTGCAGTAGTCCAAGGGGAAGATGATGAGGACATGGAATGGTAATTTTGTAGGCTCCAGGTTGAGGAAGGGTTGGGACAGCTTTTTGGTATGTTCCGAAAAAACTAGGATTTTTACAGTGACATAACTGGAAGAGGGCTATGAAGATTCTTTCATTAGAATGTGCAGCTAGTCCATTTTATTTAGCCGACAGGTGTCCTTTAAACGGTATGACATTTGATATCATGGGTTGGTTTCAAGGATTAGAGGTTGAAACTTTCCCTTATGATGTGTTTTTTTTAGAATTGTGAGGCAAAGGGGGTCATTTACTGAGGGCCCGATTCGCGTTTTCCTGACGTGTTACCCGAATATTTCCGATTTGCGCCGATTTCCCCTGAATTGCCCCGGGATTTTGGCGCACGCGATCGGATTGTGGCGCATCGGCGCTGGCATGCACGTGACGGAAATCGGGGGGCGTGGCCGAACGAAAACCCAACGGATTCGGAAAAACCGCCACATTTTTTTTAAAAAATGTGTCGCGGAGCTTGCACTTACCTTCACTTAGCCCGGCTCGGTGTATTCCAGTGCGTTCCGGGGAACTTCAGTGCAGCAGCGCCACCTGGTGGACGTCGGAGGAACTACCTTAATGAATCCCGGCCGGACCCGAATCCACCCCAGAGAACGCGCCGCTGGATCGCGAATGGACCAGGTAAGTAAATCTGCCCCAAAGTCTTCAGTAGAGATCAGAAATATTGATGGGGTCTAGATGACGGATTAGGAAGATAAAGGTTGGAAAGTGTCTGGGGTTGTAAGAAAGGGAGTCAGATGGAGCAAGCCAAATTTCTGTTGGACACATAAAAGACAGTTGTATAGAATCGATGAGGGCGTGACTATCAGAGTTTGTTAATAAAATTAACAGGAGAGTTTGATGAAATTAATCAGAAAAAAATTATTTTAGAAAATGGAAAGTAGAAAATAGATATTGCTAAATTTGAGTTTAAACTTCTTTTGATCAATAGTTTTGGAGACAAGCAATAAACTTTACTATTTAACAAGTATTAAAGCATGAGCCTTTTGAGATTCTTTTAAAATATTGTGCCAGGTGGAATGTGGTGGACATTTTTCTAATATACGTCATAAAGAAATCTAGTTCCATCTTCACCCTAGTAGACAGCCTTGACGATAGAGAAGAAACATCCTTCCTAATGGGCACTTTTCAATCTTTTTATTAGAAAAATCTTCAAAACATCCCCCCAGCACACAATGGGGTAGATTTACTTACCCGGTCCATTCGCGATCCAGCGGCGCATTCTCTGCGCTGGATTCGGGTCCGGCCGGGATTCACTAAGGTAGTTTCTCCGACGCCCACCAGGTGGCGCTGCTGCGCTGAAGTTCCCCGAGGCCTGCCAGAATGCACTGAAGTACACCGGCCTATTCCTAGTAAAGGTAAGCGCGAGTCCCGCAACACTTTTTTTTTTTTTAATGCGGCGCTTTTTCCGAATCCGTCGGGTTTTCGTTCAGCCACGCCCCCCGATTTCCACCGCGTGCATGCCATCGCTGATGAGCCACAATCCGATCGTGTGCGCCAAAATCCCGGGGCAATTCAGGGAAAATCAGCACAAATCGGAAATATCGGGTAACACATCGGAAAAATGTGAATCGGGCCCTTTGTAAATGACCCCCATTATGTAAAATTATCTGAAATGACAGTTACTCTTTAAATGTCACTAAGTAAATATTAAAGAACTCTTTCAGCATGATTTTTCTTTCCATGCTGTGTGCCCTTATAACAGAGGCTATATCAAATCAGGGCAATAAATTGTTAGATACTTTAAGGAAATTAATTATGAAAATCCATCATGATAAAGACACAGGCACTGTGACTGTGGCAATCTTCTTTGTTATCCATGGCCTTCTTCCTTCTAAGACTCATCTCAAATTACGCTTCTGAGCCTGAAGGGCTCCTGGGGGTGTTACCTGAGCCACTCTGTGTGGCAGTTTCACAGGCTGTTACACTATCTCACCCAACCCTGCTCCCTCAGCACTTACCCCTTCTTCTTCCTGATGTAACCTCATGGCAGCAGAGGAAATTTCTTATATTTAACCCTTTTAATGCCCCTGTAAAGTCACCAGCTGCATTTAAATCAATGCATTGATTTAAATGGCGCTATCTACTTTGCCAGCACCAATTAAAGAGTTCACGCCCGTGGTGGGAGGTTGAGCCAAACCTGAATCAGCTCATCACTATAAAGCACACAGTGAGAGTGCTCTGCAGAGTCTGTGCAGCTGTCCAGAGCCATTCTCACTCATTAGCATAATTGTAAAACTTGATTTTAGAAGGAAGGAGGTCATGAATTTGCAACAACCCTGCCGATGCTTAGGGTAGGTAGTTGTTGCGAATAGTGCCCTCTCCATGTTACGAGCTGTTATGGAGACTGGTTATCTCTCTAGGACATCTCCAAACTTAGTAATTGAGGCTGAAACCACTGACTGGTAAAGCAAGAGTTAAAGTGTGAAATGTTAATTAACAATGATAACCTTTATGTTATTGTAAAGCAACCTGGAAGCTGCCCCAAAATACCGGAGTGGCTGGCTTTTGGACCTTGGGCACACTATGATCATGGTACTTGATATTTAAACCGGAGGATAGTCTACAGCCTGGCAGGTCTCCAGCAGGTGGTGTATGCAAAAAAAGCAGAGGGAGAGGCTGATGAAGGAAGTTTCTCCCTGGGGCAACCCCTTAGGTGTATATTGGAATCCCATGATGGTGAAGCAGCCAGATCCAGGGTTCACAAGGAGGCATGTGGTGCATATAAACTCGTGGTTCTTTATTTGACCTGAAACAGCAGGCAACGGCCTAACATCAGAAGTAGGTTCATCAGGCTGGAAAGCTGGTAGGAAAAAGCTGGTCCACAGGAAGGGTTGCTCCCAGCCTGGTAGTAACTTCATGCTGGGCTTGTAGATGGAGCCGAGTCCGGACAGTGGACCTCTGCTATGGGGCTTAGTCTCCTGACTTGCCCAAGGTGTCTGGCAGGTGTCCTGAGACACCTCTGCTTCCTGGTAGTGTGTCTGGATGGCAGCTCTGCAGGAGCTGCATCCTGGAATTGCTTCTCATTCAGCTGACTAAGATCAAAGACAAGGACCTCTCTGGGTCTGACCATGTGCTCCCGCCCACAAGGAGTTTTTAGACTCACCTAGTGAGATGGAGGCTCTGGCCAACCAGCTTCCAGCTTACTTTACATTAGCACAAAGGATATCATTGTGCAATACCTCTGCCAACACATAGGCAAGGTGGTAGTTGGGAATAGCACCCTCTGCATGTCAGAATCTATCTGGTGAGCTTGAGCAACTCATCTAGAAGCTACTGCTTGAAGAACATATTGATTGCAGCTGTAGCCACTGCCTGGTAAGGCAAGAGTTACCAATGCATAATGCTGTTGTCCAATTATGTTCTGTTAAAGCAAGCTGGAAGATGATTGGAGGAGTGCTACCACCTGACCACGGGAGTATATAAACCCCTGCTGGGCAGAAACACATGGTCTTAAGTCATGGTCTTCTGAGAGAACCAGACCTCATAGTCTGTGATAGCAAGTGTTTTAACACCAGGAACCACAGGTCCCTGAGGCCCCTGCCTAGCACCCAAGGCAAGTCCAGTGACTTAAAGGAAACCTACCACCATGCATCTACCTATTAAGGTAGATCAGTTGAAAAGGTGCCTCTGTTGGACCTTTTAAGGGCTAATTCTCACGTCCCCTGTATCCTTTTATAACTTTTATTTCCCGAAGATATCTGGTAGGAGGATCAAAGAGGCTACTGGGGCTACTCCACTCCCCAGTAGCCTCTTTAGAAAATGTACATATTAGGGAAATAAAAGTTATAAAAAGATATTGGGGACGTGAGGATTAGCCCTTAAAAGAGCTATCCTCACGACCAATAGAGGCACCTACCACCCAATCTACCTTAATAGAGACGAGATCCATCACCAGGACTCAGATCCATTCCTACCAGGCTGAGAGTAACTGCGGAACACGTCTCACCAGCTCATCAGCTTTTTGAAACCTGCTATTAATAGTTTGACCGTTGCCTGCCTGATCCCTGGATTCAGGCTGCTTACCACCGTATGCTCCATCATCCATCACTCAGTTATTTATCCTACAGACACCTCAGGAGTAGTCCCAAGGAAAAACCATTGCATCAGCCTCTCCCTCCATGTTTCTTGCACACACCATCTGCTGAAGTCCTGCCAGGCTGTAGGTAAGCCCTATGGTTCCCAAGTACCGTGACCACAGCGTGCCAAAGGCTGCACTAGTCAACCACTCCAGTATTCTGGGCCCCGGCTGCCTCCACGCCACCAAGAAAAGGCTAGGTTGTGGTGGGGGATGTTGAAATTGGTTAATAATAATCCACCTGTTAACTCTTGCTTTACCAGGCAGTGATTTACAGCTGTGATTACTTTTTGGAGCAACAACTACCTACCATATGCATCTGCAGGGTTGTTGGACAAGTTTAATTTTAAATACTCCTCCACACATGCTAGGATCTTCTCCCCGAGCAAAGTAGATCTCTTTCCATTTACGTGCAAGTTATCTGCAGAATACATCTTGTATCCCAATGAAAAGTCAACCCAGTGTTCTAGGAAATCAAATCCCTCTGCTCTACACCAAGATTTGGGCCATGAATTTAAAGGGGTTGATTACTCTCTGTGATAATAATGACTCCTTGATTTCATTGTTACCCACCCATGAAATAAAGAGAAAAGTCTAGTTTTTCTGTTTAAATCCTTCAATAAGTGACGCAGGGAGTGAGAAATGTTATCTATTTTACCCCTTAGTAACCGCCAATACGGGTTATCACTAATGGATCATAGGTTAGACTGTTACGTTTCTATGGCACCTAACCTAACTGGTGTAAGGGTCTCTCATGCTGGGCAGAGCAATTGCTAGGCTGTCTTGTGTAAGAGAGGGTTTGATAGTTTCTATGATAATCAGAGGCCATGTATTGGTAAATAAGCCTACTAGGCCCCACATTCATATGAGGATTTTAATAGGCTGCCTGTCAATGTATAATTTAAATGATTGTAGTGTAATAGCACCATAACAGCATGTGACAAATCTGAACGTCACAAGGCTGTTACGGCTTAACCTACTCCTTACACAGAGTGGGTTAGCTGCATTATGCTCCTTTTTCTTTTCTTTCAGGAGCAACAACCCCTCCCCTCCATCCAACAGATAGTAACCATCCAACTTCTCCCATTAATTTACAGATATATAGGTGTAATTGCAACATCCCCCACAGGGACTGACCTTTTGGGGCTATGGGCAGCTGAATTCTAATGCTACCTGAGTGTTTGGCTTGAGCGCAGCCTGGGTCACAGTGGTTTGGTACTGGTGGAACAGGCTTTGTCTACACTGGGCAGTTGTCCAACAAGTGGTTTGCAAGAAAAAGAGGGAAATTGCTGTGGATGGACGGAAATAGTTCTCCCTATGTATATTTATGTGAGGAACCCGGGGAGATGGTAGAGGGGAAGCCCCTGATGTTATGCAGCTTCCAGGGATCACACTGAGAGAAGGGATGTGAAACATTAACTTATAGTTCCTTTATTCCAGAACACCAACTTGACGGAGGAAACAGGCCAAGGTAAAAGTCAGTGCTCCAAAGCAGGCTTTGGTATGTCTCAGAGTCTCAGACACATCTGCTTATGACTGGATCTCCACCTAGTCTCTGAAAGAACTTGAATTTTCCAGCCACCAGGGAGTGGATATAAACTTCACCTGGGCTTAGAGTTAGAGAAAATCAAACCAGGACCTTTGTAAAATAGGAAATTAACATGACATCCTATTGGTCACAGTAGAAACGTTTCCTTCCCAGGCAGTTGTAATGCAGCTGCAATACCAAATATAGACAGTCGATGGTGCATATAGGTGATCAGGCTCTATGGGACACAGAAATCTAATCGGAGCAATGATTCGTAATACGACACTGTATCGGGTAGGCCAGGGTACATGTAAAATAGTACATTACTTGCAATGCTCCTGTCCACTGTTTCAGAATTCTGTTCCACCTCTACTTTTAGATTGTTAGTTCCTAATAGAAAACAATTGTTCATTTTGGTATACCCCTCATAGATTAGCTGCTCCACTGTAATATATTGCAAGGCAGATCACTGTACAGCGCTTGCTGTCTGCTGTCAGGATAACCCCACTAAGAATGCTAATCACCAACACAAACTTAATTCAGACACTGAAACACCACATGAGCTAGAATATTTCAGCTGTGTTAAACATATCAATAGACTGTTACACAGGATGCATACATATAAGATATGAAATGCAAATCATTTACAGCTTTAGATATAGACTGACTTTATGCAAATTGTATAATAGTATTCAAAGAATGAGCATAGTGTTCAAAGGTAGGTCTTATCTCAGACGACCCCTTTAATCATATCCACAGCCCTAGCACCTTGCGTTTACAGCTGATTTGTTTACAGAAAGCTTTGACCAGTCAGATCCCACACCTGCAGCTACTCCTAAGAAGGTATATTTATTCAAATGGCTGTCTAGGTTATTCAAGGATGGCCCTAGTCCTATAAAAGTTTCTGGCTCAGATGGGAGGAAAGTTCTGAATTTTACACTCCCCTTTATGATGTCCATATGCCCTAACAGACATAAGGACACATCAGACAAGACCTTTGAATGGTTCCTAAATACTATACACTGTACATAAATAAAATAAGCAACGTAACCCAATAAAGAGGTGTTAGCAATATATTTCAAAGTAATGTCATTTCTTCAGCACCCAGGAATTTAAAACAGAACTAATAAAGTTAGCACAACAAGAGAGACATTTTAAAAACAATTCCAAAAATATCATGCTGCTGGCTTCTTTCTAGCCTATGCCTACATGCAAAATCCTCTCCGGCATCTTCTGAAGTGAGCAGGCACTTTCTGGATGTGACATCAGCAAAGGAACTGAGGCCAGGGCAGCTTTCCTCACTTCCCATAATTCTGAGCCCTCCTCTCATGCACTAGCACAAGGAGCACAGCCAATCAGTATTTCCTCAGTTGTTGCTGTACAGAAATCTTGTGCAGAGCAAAACACAGAGGAAAGACACAGAGCTGACATGTTACTGGATCCCTGCATCCTTTACTGAACATATAGTACTGAATAAAGACTATAATAAACATATTGTCCAACAACACTGTAAAACCTGAATAAAGTCTAAAGTCACATATATATACACTCACCGGCCACTTTATTAGGTACACCATGCTAGTAACGGGTTGGACCCCCTTTTGCCTTCAGAACTGCCTCAATTCTTAGTGGCATAGATTCAGCAAGGTGCTGGAAGCATTCCTCAGAGATTTTGGGCCATATTGACATGATGGCATCACACAGTTGCCGCAGATTTGTCGGCTGCACATCCATGATGCGAATCTCCCGTTCCACCACATCCCAAAGATGCTCTATTGGATTGAGATCTGGTGACTGTGGAGGCCATTTGAGTCCAGTGACCTCATTGTCATGTTCAAGAAACCAGTCTGAGATGATTCCAGCTTTATGACATGGCGCATTATCCTGCTGAAAGTAGCCATCAGATGTTGGGTACATTGTGGTCATAAAGGGATGGACATGGTCAACAACAATACTCAGGTAGGCTGTGGCGTTGCAACGATGCTCAATTGGGTACCAAGGGGCCCAAAGAGGGGCCCAATCTTCTACTGTCCAATTTCGATGAGCTTGTGCAAATTGTTAGCCTCAGTTCCTGTTCTTAAGCTGAAAGGAGTGTGCACCGAGTGCCACCGTGTGGGTCCTTCTGCTGTGTAGACCCATTTGCCTCAAAGTTCCGACGTAACTAGTGCGTCAGAGAGACAAGCTCTCTGCCTCATGTACTTGTTGTAACGTGTGGCTATTTGGTCACTGTTGCCTTTTGCTACTACAGCTCGAACCAGTCTGTGCCCATTTCTCCATCTCTCTGACTCTGGCATCAACGCTCTCATTCCGCCCTACAGAAACTCCCAATAGGATCAGCAAGTTTCTGAAATACTCAGACAGAACCCATCCTTCTGCACCACCACCACAACGTTCAAAGGCACTCCAAATCACACCTTCTTTCCCCATTCTGATGCTCAGTTTGAACTGCAGGAATTGTCTTGACCATGTTTCATGCCTAAATGCCTGAGTTGCCGCCCATGTGATTGGCTTATAGAAATTAAGTGTTAACGAGCAGTTGGACAGGTGTACCTAATAAAGTGGCCGGTGAGTGTATATATATATATATATATATATGTGTGTGTGTGTCTGTCATTTATATATCTCAACAGGCACACTTGAAATAATTCATACAAAAATTTTAGTGTTTATGCAGCAAAAATAAAAATTTCTGGGCATCGTTTCGGCAATGGCTCGCCTTTGTCAAGGACAAACTCATCTAAGCAAGGAGAAAGGAGATAGTGGATGTCAGAGTAACTGGATTCTGTGCTAGTTGAAATTTTTGACAGTGCAATTTACACTAGTCCTGATAAACGTGAGCCAATGTGTTACTTCTGATCTCTGTGTTCTGTTATCTTAACCATCTGCCTGTATTTAGTCTTTCTTTCTGCATTGCATTTTTTTACTGTGTTTGCCCTCTCAGTACCCTCAGTTTGCCCTGACTTCTGTGTTTGTTTTGTCTTCATCTTCATGTTTTGCTCTTTGGAGCAAGGAGGGTATGTTCCTTGATACCTAGGGTAGAGTGAGTCAGGTAGGGAAAGATGGGAAGGGGATTATTGTCAAGCAAACAAGCAAATGGCTGCAATAAGATAATTAGTGTATATCAAAAAATGTTTTTTAGCTATAGAAAAATTTAAGGGAAATCTACCACTTGTTTATAGCTGTATTTACCCTTAATGCTGCCGGGTAGCTTTCAGCAGGGGCCAGTGCAAAGTCTGTGCCATGCCCCTGACTACAGTGTATGGTTTATATTAATAGTCTTCTAAAATCCTAACCCTCTTAACCCTGGTTGAGAACGCTCCTGCAGCACGGAGTAAGTTCTGCTGCAAGATAACAAAAGGTAGCATGAGGGGGAGTGGAGAGGGAGAGAGGAGGAGGGGAGAGAGGCAGATCAATAGGGACCAGGGGAACTCTAGTGATGTCCCCGTCACACTTCTCATAAACATTAAAGTACATTTTAAACCAAACTAAAGAAGTGCAGCTCCTAATAAACTAATAGCTGTATTCACTATGTTGGAAAATTAGTTCCACCTCCCTTGAAGGTCTGTGTTTACATACTGCAGCACTCAGTTTAGTGGCTTTTGTAGAAAGGAAGGAATATATTAGTTATCCAAGTTATCAATATCTCAGAGCACTTCAACTTGTGTTCCTTTTCAGCTGCCACTTCTAACTTGCCTGCCTATGTGTTTCGATATGATAAATTAGATGGTATAGTGAGAGGGGAGTTGTATACATAAATCACTGCTGTGGCTATACACTGGCATCAGCAGCAGCGACCACAGCGGATTGTGTGTATATGTCTATATCCTCACTCGGAGGACTGGAGCTCACTGCTGGAAGCAGCGGCTGGGGAAAATGTATAAGAATTTTATTTTTCTATACCCCGGAAGGATTTCTATATTTTTCTTATACATTTTTACATGAACTTGTGGCTTTCAGTTGTGGCAGTCACAACTAAGAAAGTTGTTGTTATCTTTAGTGTCCATTAGTGTCTGCTTTTAGTTTATCCGGCCATGTTTACTAGAATTACGTGTGGTCTACTGCAGGCTTGGCTATAAAACTCAGGACATTTTAACTTAATCTTTGTTTTTAAAAGATCACCATCCGTTCTTTTTGTTTGACAGAGATTTTATGTGTAATCTAAAGAGTTGATGTGGTGCTGCACAATGGAAGGGAATTCCAGTCACCTGCAAGTGTCATCCATCTTCATAAAAGCACAGCATTATGATCTATATGCCGCTGATTGACTTATACTACAGTACATTGCAGATTTTATATGTTGCAGCCTGTGACTACTATAGTAAGACATTTCAGGGGGACCAAGCATAAAATTCAATGACAAGGCCATACATGATAACTTTTTATTGCAATATGATCAATTTTACAGCTTGTCAAAACTGTTCTTTTGCAGGTAATAATTTGTAAGCCTCTGAGGCTTGCTGGTTATGGATGTGAGCCCAACAATGGGGCTCAGATCCTTCTGTAGAAATTTACACTGACTAAACAATGATTATTCAGCTCTGTTGATAGGTCAGCGGCATAGAGATGTACGGCAGGTCCATCGAAATAGGTAATGTTATAGAGCTGTGCATGAGGCTGGAGATAATTAACTCGCAATATGACCTTGAATCTTATAGTACATAATAAAGAAGAACATACATTCAATGTAAGCTCTTATGACCAGGACCCTCACAATACTATTGTTTAATCTGATCATGCTTTTGTTCTGAAATGTCTTATTTTATATGTATATGTAACCTGTGATCTGTAAAGCGCTATGAAATATAATGGTGTTATAGAAATAAAGATTTCTTATTACCGTAGCCATTCTTCATTCATTAATCTTTTTGTTTAAAGTCTTTGTTTACAATAAATTGATTTAATAATTTCTAGATTTTTTACAGTGCGAAAGTATTCAGGACCCTTGAACTTTTTTACCTTTTGCTATATTTCAGGCTTCAAACATAAGGATATATAATTGTAAATATTTTTGGTGAAAAAACAAGTTGGACACAATTGTGAAGTGAAATGAATTGTATTGGATATTTTAAACTTTAGTAAAAAAAATAATAAACTAAAAAGTGGGTAGTGCAATATTATTCGGCCCCTTTACTTTCAGTGCAGCAAACTCCAGAAGTTCAGTGAGTCCCAATGCTGGGATGCTAGCCTATGCATATTAAAAATTCAATTCCTGTGTCCAGGACCTTTCTATCTTATATACTTTAATAAAAACGCATTGAACAAGAAGTTCAGTGAGGATCTCTGAATGATCCAATGTTGTTCTAAATGACTGATGATGATAAATATAGTCTCTGTATAAATACACCCTCTCTGTGATAGCAATCCCAAGGAGCACTGTTCAAGTGATCATATTGAAATGGAAAGAGTACCAGTGGCATAAAAGCAACACATCTCTTCACCCTGAACACAACATCCCAACTGTCCAGGGCCAGATGAAGGGTGGTAGGGGCGCAAATTGGTGGGGGCCCTTCCAACAATGTTTTTGGAAGTATATAGCCTGCCAGCCCCCTGTAGTATATAGCCTGCCAGACCCTGTAGTATATAGCCTGCAGCCCCCTGTAGAATACAGCCACCAGACCCCTGTAGTATACAGCCACCAGCCCCTTGTAGTATACAGCCACCAGTCCCCTGTAGAATTTAGCCTCCAGTCCCCTGTAGAAAATGGCCACAAAATAATAAACTTCATACTTACCTCACCTTCCCTTCCAGTGATCTCACAACGCTGCAGGCTCTTCCTTGCTCTTCAGGCAGCCGCCGGCCACTGAAGACACAGCTGACATCCTAGACCCCTATGTGCAATGCGGGCAGCCACGGGCTGAGCTGAGTCGCTGACTGTCGGAAACTGGTGGGGGCCCCTTAAAAAGTAAAAGTGGTGGGGGCCCCGGGGCTCAAGCCCCAGGAGCACCTCCTTTAATCCGGCCCTGCTACTGTCACACGTGGTGGTGCAGCATCATTTCCGCCTGCTTTTCTTCAGCAGGGACAGGTAGCATGGTTAAATTTGATGGGAAGATGGATGGAGCCAAACACAAGACCCTTCTTGAAGAAATCCTGTTGGAGTCTGTAAAAGACCTTAGACTTGTACATAGATTTATCTTCCAAATAGAAAATGATCCTAAACATAAAGCAAAATCGACGATAAAATGGTTCAAAAATAAAAATATCCAGGTGTTAGGATGGCCAAGTCAAAGTCCAGACCTGAATAAAATTGAGAATCTGTGAAAAGAGCTCAAAACTGCTGTTCAAAACCGCTCTTCATCCAACATCACTGAGTTTGAGCTGTTTTCCGAGGAAGAATGGGCAATAATTTCGGTCTCTCGATGTGCAGAACTGATAGAGACATACCCCAAGCGACTTGAGTCTGTAATTGCAGCAAAAGGTGACACTACAAAGTATTAACTTAAAGAGAACCCGTCATGCAAAATAACCCCCCTAAACTAAATATATTTTCATAAACTGCCATTAGAGAGCATTGCCTCTATCCCTTTATTGTCCCTCTACATGCCTGTAAACCTAAGCAATGAGGTCCTAAAGCTGTATGCAAATGACCTGTGAAATGTCCAATGAAGCATTAGCATATTCAAGCTGTCCACTCTATTCATGAGTGGGAGGCACAGCCACACCCCCAGTGCATGACTGACAGCCTGTATAATGATGTGAGCCTGTATAATGATGTGCTTCCTGGTGCTGGTGGCCACGCCCTCTGCAGCCTGTGTGTGTATGTGTGTGTGTATAGGAGAGATACAACAGCTCCAGGCAGTCATGTTACAGCAGAACACGTCAGATTCATGTGTAGCTGATGTCTGTGTATTAGGAGGATGCAGCATGTCAGCAGATGCAGCAAACACACTAGCCATGCTTTACTATACATTACACACAGACATGAGCAGGGGGAGGAGAGGGGAGGGGTAACAGGGGTGACATCACTGCCTCTGACCATGTGACCAGCCTCATTTACATAATAAAGAATATATGATTTTACAATTAATAATGTATGAAATAACTAGATAAAGGCTGGGATGGGATCCTTGTGAGCTGCTCCAACAGGTAGTAGTGACAGGACAAGTGACACAGACCCCTGACAGGTGTCCTTTAAGGGGGCCAAATAATATTGTGCCCACTTTTTGTTTTATTATTTTTTACTAAAGTTTAAAATCTCCAATAAATTTCGTTCCACTTTACAATTGTATCCCACTTGTTGATTCTTCACCAAAAAATAACAATTTTATATATTTATGGTTGAAAAGGTAGAAACGTACAAGGGGGCAAAATACTTTCAAAAGGCACAAGATCTGGCATTCCAGATTTGATTTACTGAAGCTTCATGAATTTTCCAAAACTTTGGGTCAAATCAATCCGAACCTATGTTACTCCTATCGTTCTGAAAATTGGCATGTAACAACCCTGGCTAGTCTAGTCTGGAGTGCAGATTTTTGTTTTAAAAAAGTTCTATTTTGTTTTGTTGATTTTCTGCGTTTTTTTTAACAAACCCTAATGCTTAGCATACCCATAACCCTAATGAAAAAAATTGTATGAAATTAGTCAAATAAGATTGTGAAGGATTTCAAGAGTACTCATAAATTGGGCAAAACAGTACACAAAAAGCCTTACAGAGGATTCTATTGCTAAACTATGTATATTGTGATATATTTTCAGTCAGTAGATGGCGTTTGGAGAATTAGAATCAATTTGACCTTTAGTACCTGATATTTTATATTATGCCACTGACACATTTTGGAAAAATATTTCTGATCTGTATGAAACATAAACTACTCACTCAGAGTAAACATCACAAACAACTGTGTCAGCTTTGAATTGTTTTTGTTTAATTTTAGCATGAGGGTGTTTCTTGATTTTTCATTCAACTAGATCCAGCATTTGGCAACATACTGATTTAATGATAATAGTAAACATAGTATAGCATATTATAGTTTTTTTTTTTTTGGGGGGGGGGGGGGGGAATTTAATTGCAATGAAGATGAGCATAACTTTCACAATTTAGATGATGTTAGTAGTTAGCATAGGTTATCAGCTGGAATCAACACGGAGAACAAAACCATAACTATAACTACAGTACCATCACTGGATATTGTTTAAGCTGTGTTTCTGCAACTCATCTCTCGGTAATTTGAACAGAAGAAAGCATATATACAGAATGCATATACAGGCAGTCTCCAACTTAAGGACACACGACTTACAGACAAACCCTAGTTACAAAAGGACATCTTTGCCCACTGTGACCTCTGGTGAAGCTCTGGGTGATGGAAATTTACTGTACCTTAGTCCCTGGCTGCAATGATCAACTGTAAAGTGTCTGTAATGAAGCTTTTGTGTTAATCCCTGTTAATTTGTCAAACCAATTTTTTTAATAAACAATTGTCTCAGAGACCAAAAAAGCTATTTGGCTGGATTTACACCTACTAAATATATAGTACATTTTCCAACTTCATTACAAATTCAACTTAAAAGTGAACAAATACAGCTAGTGACATGTTCTCAAAGAGCCCTATTAACTAACTGATACCTTTTTCTAGCTAAAAATTGTTTCCCTTACTTACCTATAAATCAACTTATAAGAGGGAGCATCTCTTGCTCGACTGGCCCCTCCCATCTACTCCTCCCATGCCCCATGCCTCTTCCCAGTATTCAAGTTGGACAAGTTCTCGCGCCTGCGTGAGATTACTCCAAAATGTTAAAAGGTTTATACGCAACTTGCAGATGATGTCAAAAGCACGCATGTAATAACAATAATACTCACTTATGATGTTATCCTTAAAAGCCAATGAATGTAAAGCTATGTATGAAAATGTCAGAAATACACTATATGTATAATGTATTATTGTATTGTATATTGTATTATTTAAAAAAAAAAAAAAGATTTCTTACAAGCCAGCTAACGTTACGGGAGGCCAGGGAACTGTAAACATGCTGAAAGAAGAGAGATCATCCCCTACAGGTAACGAGCATGTGTTATAGAACAGTCTAACACCCCTAAAATGACTGCCTTTGTGACCCTACATTACTAGAAAAGCGCTGCAAATGTATCAAAAAGTGCAGTTTGCCTCATGAATGTGCTGATCACTGAATATTGGCAGATGGTTTTCAATTATTTGGCGCACCCTGCAGTGCTCTGGAAGTGTGCACCATTTGTTTTTGGTGCATCTTTCACATATAGGGGCACATTTACTAACCCGGTCCAGCGAGTTCCCCGTAAGTGTGTTGTCCGACAATAATGTACTCTGCTGCGATTCACTAAGATCGTGCGGCCAATATCCTGCGCGTGTCGCTTCCCCACTCAGGTCCGCCGGAGTTCTTCTTCCTGGTCCATGTAAGTGCTTGGTCTTGCGACTCAATTTTAAAGTTAAATCATGCGCTCAGTCTGAATCCGGCGGAACATCCAACGGCACGCCCCCCCCCCCCCCCATTTCTGTTGCATTTCTGTGCAGCTGCGCCAAAATCCGATCATGTGCGATGCAATCCCAAGGCAGACCCCTCTTAAATACCTGTCAAAGCCACACAAAACCCCAAAACGTTGCAAAGTCCTACATTAGTGGGTCTTAGTAAATAAGACCCTTAGTAAATAAGCCCCATAGCGTGGGACACAATACTGACTAGTTGCTTTATTAAATGTGTCGCAAACTCCACGTAAGCACTAACATTTGCCTTTAGGTACACATTTTTTCTGTCTTGTTGAACACAGTGCAGCCGTAACACAAAACTGCCGCAGACATTTCCTAAATACATGTTCAAGCTCCAAAGACGTTCTTTTCAGTGCAAAGTCAGACAGAAAACTGGTGCAACCACTTTAATAGATCTGGCCGTTATGTGCTACTTTCTCTAAGAACTAAATGCATGCATGTAAGGATAATAGTGTTTCTTCAAAATATACAGAATAAGTGTGATGGAAGATGGAAATTTATTTACCGGACGTTTATATCTGCCGTGCCAAATGTTTGAATCTCTCAAGTGTCAAATTAATAAGCATGTCTACATTGTATAGAAAAAAAGAGTCAGCTTTAAATTGTAAAAATATAGCTTTGTCCTGGTCACAGATAAGTTAGAATTTTACAGACATGAAATGTTTTTATTGATTTGGTATATGACAACTACATAGGTTGTTTCCCACATTTCCCATAAAGGCACAGCATTTCATGCTTCCTATATATGTGTATATTTAGAAACATAAAAATAGGAAATGAAGATTAACTGTTAGAATTGCGCTAATTACATATAGCTGACAATAATAAGACAATCCAATAGTCATGAATTGTAACCACTTATATGACTTCCTCATGACTATTATATTTGATAAATATAATATTTGCAGTCCACGGCAATTAAAGAATGCACTTCCCCATAAATAGAGACAAAGGGAACTTTGTACCAAGATGGAAATGATAAAGATGTACAAAATCTTTTTATGAAATTTGCTTGCAGGCCAGCTATTTTCTGAAAGTCATAAAAATGTGTTGTGCTGGAGGCAAGTTTCAGCACAAGCGCAAATGTTTAGATGATGATTCTTGAAGGTTTCATGGGAGACTTTTTATTCATGTATTGATTGGAATGCCGCAGATTGGGACTGCAATCAAGTGAAGGTGTTCAATATGTTTTCTACAATTTTGAGATACCTTGAAAAATCCTCAGAGAGCTGATTTATAAAGGTTGGTAAAAAAAATTGCCTGAGCATGGGGAAAATTTGCTGCAGGGCAAAAAGTAAGGATTTATCATTGTTGTTGCATCACATTTTATATCAGACCAATCCCCTGATGCACTGCAAGTTTATCCATATTACCATTAGAAGTAACTATGTGACTGTAATCTAGTCTAGTGTACCCCTGCCTCATTAGAATCGATACAGAACAGTATCCTGCTATTGTCACCTAGGCTCAATAACATTGGTACTTTATTATACCTATATATTTTTATCTTCCCACTCTAAAACAGCTGTATGCACTGTTACTGTAATGAATCTCCTCATGGTGAAATTAGTGGTATTTCACTGTAGCATAATAGGCTAAAAAGAGACAATTTACTTCTAACAGAACACTTGCAACAGACGCCCTGGTTTGTCCCAATCACTTTGCTGTCACAATCTCAGGCAAGGCAGTGCAAGGCAGTGGACTCCCTGGACCACCGCGGGGGATAACAATTCTACCTGCAACCCGGGAGCGGAGTCTAAGTGAACTCCTGGTCTTAGCCAGAGCCCCCCGCAAAGCGGGATGGTCTTACTGCGGCGGGGAGTCACCAGGTCGCTTCGTGGGTGCGACTAGGCCCGCGGTGGCAGCCATGGTAGGGACATGGGGCAAGCAGGGCCACGGGAAGGCAGGACCACAGGATCTCGGATGGCAGGACCACAGGACCTCGGATGACAGGATCACAGGACCTCGGATGGCAGGACCTCGGATGGCAGGACCACAGGACCTTGGATGGCAGGACCTCGGATGGCAGGACCACAGGACCTCAGATGGCAGGACCTCGGATGGCAGGACCACAGGACTTCGGAAGGCTACTGGATTACCGGACCGCCACAGGATACCAGGACCGCCACAGGATACCATGACCGCCAAAGGATACCAGGACCGCCACAGGACACCAGGACCGCCACAGGACACCAGCACACCAGGACCGCCACAGGACACCAGAACCGCCACAGGATAACAGGATCGCTACCGGACACCAGGAACACCACGGAACACGGGAATCACTGAACACACGGAGGCGTATAGAAACGCTCAGGAACATGGAAGGCTTTCTCTTCAGTAACAAGACATGAAGATCCGGCCGGGGATGCTGGGAGTCGCCAGGCTATATTGCCGAGCCGGGAATGCCAGAGCCAATAAGGAGGACGCTGGCCCTTTAAAGGGAACCTACCACCACGAATCTACCTATAAAGGTAGATCGGGTGGTAGGTGGATCAATAGGACGTGAGGATAGCCCTTTTAAGGGCTAATACTCACGTCCCCACGCTGTTTTGTGAACTTATATTATAGTTTTATGCTAATTTTGTTATGCGGCTACTGGGGCGTGGAGTAGCCGCAGCTGTGGCTACACGGCGCTGCTACTCCACGCCCCAGTAACCACTTTACCCCTCCTACCCACAATCTTCGGCGCGCAGCTCCTTGCAGCTGCGCGCCCTCATCTGATGAACCTGCCGTCTGCGCATGCGCAGAACAGCAAGCCTGCACCTGTTTCGAAGCAGTGACCGCACAGGCGCGGGGACGTGAGGATTAGCCCTTAAAAGGGCTATCCTCACGTCCTATTGATCCACCTACCACCCGATCTACCTTTATAGGTAGATTCGTGGTGGTAGGTTCTCTTTAAGGCTGGGAGAAGTCCGTGAGCGCCTGTATGATGGTACCTTTTTTATGCCTTTTTTAAAATAATGAAATAAATAGAAGTTTTATTACACTTTATACTCAAGCCTAGCTGCTGGATTATCGTTCCTTTTGTTCCATAAATCTGTCAGTTTAAAGGAAATCAACCACTAAAAAAAAAACGCTAGAAATACTCTCTTCATCTTGATCTTGGAGCTGTCCGTCGATAGTCTTGACACTCCATGGTCACCTAGAAAAGAAAGTTATAAATAGCAGCACGGAATGCGGGGACAAGATGTCCAGCACTCATGGCTGCACACCGTCGCACCTGCCTCATAGGTGGCGAGGTGTATAATAGTAGAAGCCAGGAGCTGCATAATTAGCAGCCAGGAGCACCAGACATCTTGTCCTCGCGCTCCGTGGTGCTAATTGTAACTTTTTTTCCTAGGTGATCCCGGTGTGTCAAGACTATCGACGGACAAACTTTTTAGTTGTACTTTGCACCTCCTATTAGTTGGCTTCCTTTATGCCAGAAAACAAGGACAGAATTCTGTCGGGTCAGCATTACTTTTGGGGCATGGACCTTTTTGGTGCAAGCCCACGTCTACTATTCATAGATCACACCCCTTTTGCTGAACTAGTTTTAGGAGTGCAGTGTACTGCAGACAGTTTTTTTTATTACGATTACGATAAATCCCCCCTATTGAGTATAAAAATCCCTACATTGTTGCTGTACATCACTGTGCTTATTAAATGGAATCTGTTATCAGGATTTACCTACCTGAGCTAACTGCTATATTATATAGTGCTATGCCCACACATGACACCTTACATTTGCTTATATTGTCCAGCTGCTCCAGCTCCATATCTTGCTGGACCCAGAAGTGACGTAGCTGAAGAGGGAAGGATGAGAGAATGCACAGGGCGTTGGAAGTGTTGATATTGCTGTGGAGCCACAGTCCGGAAGTAATCTGCCAATACTCTTCAGCTAATGCCTAAAACAGTTCACCCTCATACCCATAGTTCTAAATTTAACTAACATGGAAGATAAATGGAAAATAAATACATGGGGGGGGGCATGTGTTGATATAACCCTATGTAAAATAGCAGTTAATTCCGGTAGGTAAATTGTGGTGACAGTTCCCTTTAAGCCAACAGAAGGGTGTCATTGTGTGCCTTCTCAAGGTTCTGATAAATAACTGTAAGAATAATTTGTGTGCAGTGTCATTATTAGATGTATTTTATGGGGTTTTTCTGTATGAGGTGAAGTTGCATCTGGGAACTACTACCTGAGATTCCATATTATAGACGATGGATTACCGCTGATGGACTTTTTTCATTTTATGTTTCTGTTTTATGTCCTTCCTCTCCTTCAAAAATTCTGAACTTTTTTATTTTTCTTCATGCAAAGCTGTCTGATGGCTTATTTTCCATGAAGTGCACTAGGAAGCTGCAAAAAAATCCATATGCTACAAAATTTAAAACTTTGCGCCATTTTCTTGTGGTCTTTATTTTAACGGCTTTCACTGTACTCTCCAAATGAGAGCTCTACTTTATTCTTTGGGTAGATATCAAGAAATTACCAAATTTAAACCTTTTGTACTCAAAAATGTTCTTAGTTTCGCCCTATTCTGATGACAATAACTTTTTCATACTGTGTAAGGCTTTATTATTTGCGGAATGAGAGGACATTTTCAATTCTACTACTTTTGGGCACTAATTTCTGTTTTCTGGAATAACCGTTTTTATATTTTGATAGGCAATACCTAACATGTTTGTATTTGTTTATTTGTGTTGTAGCAAAATTGGGTTGATTGGAACTTTTATGTTTTTTACATTTTTTTAAACTTGTTTTTTTAACAATATTTCTAGGCCCCCTACAGTCCTAGAACCATAGGTGGTCTAATCACTGACACAATATACCGTAATACTACAGTATTGCAGTATATTGCAAAATCATTGGACCTTTAAAAGATCCTAATATAACAGACAAGGACCTTTGCTGAGAACCCCAACTGTCATAATAACTGGTTGACGCCCCTGATAACGTCACACGGGGCTTGCATTGATCCAAGATTGCGGCACTGTCATTTAAGTGTTGTCATCGCATTTCATGGCGACACTTAAGAAGTTTAGTCCCCATGATGTTGCTTAAATTTAGAGATTCACTTCAAATTGCCTTTTATAATACAAAATACATCATGTAGTGGTACTGTGTTACAAATGCAGAGATAAAAAGAATACATGTTTTAGTGAGAGAACTAACCAAGGTGCATGTTGATTCCCAGGGTTTCACTTGATTAAGTTTCTGTCTATAGCATTTATCAGACACTGTCACAGTGAATTAATTTGCAAAAGATAAGTCACCTGTGAGCACAAACAGAGTGATAGCATAATGATCAAAGCTTCGAAGAGACCTATGTAAACATTTACAACATCTGCTGAGTGAGTGGCAACAAAATGCCATACTAAATGAGAACTCTCAGGGCTGTGTTACCATTATGTTTGTTGATATGACACTTTCAAAGCTGCAAAAATGCTGTGATTTTGCAGCAACCTACACAAGTTTTGTGTGAGCATCCACATCACATTATTTAATTCAGTTATTAAAGTATTTTAGGTCTAAATCACAATCATTTTTAGTTACACTAAGCACAATAAACACATAAAACTACCATGTTTCCCCAAAAATAAGACAGTGTCTTATATTAATTTTTGCTCCTAAAGAGGCACTATGTCTTATTTCCAGGCAATGTCTTATTTTTCAAGAACAAAAAAATCGACAATTTCTCCAACATCCAAACTCTGAATTTCATGCTGAATTTCTTGTGACTCAATTTCTGTTGGAATCATTGGCTCCAATCTATCACTAGCACAAAGAAATTGTACTAGGTTTAATTTTCAGGTAATGTCTTATTTTAGGGGAAACAGGGTATATGTTACAACTAAAACTAGATTTGGAAATTTTTTCAGTTATCAATAAAATATGTATGACCTATCCCCAGGATATTTCAGGATATTTAGATTGGAGAGGTTCTTACACATAGAACACCTTCGGATCAGCTGCTTGAAGCAGTAGTGCTCCAGCAAGCTTCACTTCCGCTCTCCATGCTAGTGATGTCATGTCTATTAGTCACATGGTCTGATTCCGCACTGCCTCACTGGTGAATTGGACTAGGCTGGGCTATACAAGTATAGTCACTATATAATGTATAGAGGCATAACTGGTGAAAAAGATGCCAGTGGTAATATGACTATATTATATATGACATGGCGCCCGAAGATATCTGGTAGGAGGGTCAAAGAGGCTACTGGGGTGTGGAGTAGCCGTGTAGCCTCAACTATGTCTACTCCATGCCCCAGTAGCCTCTTTAGAAAATTAGCATATTAGGGAAATAAAAGTTATTAAAAGACAGGGGACAATAGAGGTACCTACCACCCTTTCTACTTTAATAGGTAGATCCATGTTGGTAGGTTTTCTTTTAAAGTAGCAGTCATATGCAGTGGGTACAGAAAGTATTTGGACCCATTTAAAGGGAACATATCAGCTGATTTTGACATAATAAACCAGTACCAGTATGTCATCAAGCAGATGAACACCTTCTTGATCATGTCCATTTCATGGCCCAACATGGTGGCATTGGTAGAGAATCAACTTTGAAGTGACATGTAATTTGGTTGTATAATAATTCAAGGAGGCAGTTTAACACTGAAGTCAAGCATTCCTCACTTCAGAAAGCCCTCTTCACTGTAATTGATGGTCCTGCATCCAGACACATCCTTCATTGTGAGGAGAGCTTGACCTCAATGCTTGCCCCGACACGTGTTTTGGCTATTCCTAGGAACAGTGTTACCCCGGCTACGTTGGTGCCATCACTTAACATGGGTGAGTGTTAGCTGTACATACTTCTTGGTCAGTGCAATAAGGTCCTGCACACTGTATATAGATAGTCTCTCTGTTATAGATCGGGACGCCATTCATCTTGTTACCTGACCATGATATACCTCCCATAGCTGTATAAACAAATATATCCTGTTTGCACCTAATGTAGCATGCTATTTGTTGGGGTAACTAACTGTCTGTTTCAGACTTTTCTGCTGCTCTTAATGTTTTTTTATTAAATTGTCACAATAAAAGATAATGTATAAAAAAAATTCCTTTGGTCTTGTTTTCCAATTAATGGGGATAAAGTAGGTTTTATTCAAAACATACTGGTAGTGGTTTATTAGGTCAATTTCTGATGACAGATTCCCTTTAAATTTTTCACTCTGTGTTTCATTGTTGACAAATAGTAAGATCAAAAAAGTTCTTTTTTTCTGCTCATTCATGTACACTCCATCTTGACACAAAAAAAGCAGAAATGTAGATATAAAGCTAACATATTAAACAAGAAAAACTGAAATATCAGTGGCTTATATATCGATGGCTCAGTGGTTACAGCCTTGCAACACTGGGGTCCTAGGTTCCATACAGTTCAATACAGTCCCATACAGGTAAACATCTGCAAAGAGTTTGTATGTTATCTCCATGTGGGTTTCCTCCGGTTTCCTCCCACTCTCCAAAAACATACTGGTAAATTGACAGGGACCCATTTGGCAAGCTCTGTGCAGCGCTGCGGAATCTGTGTGCGCTATATAAATAAAGGAATGTATTCCTGAAGACTACTGTTGGGGGTGTGTGTATTACTGAAGACTACTGTGGGGGGTGTATTAATGAAGGCTACTGTGGGGGGTGTATTACTGGAGGTTACTGTGGAGGGGGTGTATTCCTGAAGACTACTGTGGCGGGGGGGGGGGGGTGTATTACTGAAGGCTACTGTGTGTTGAAATTTAGAATGCAGTGAAAATGATGAAAAAACGCATTCGCGCCATTTTCTTGTGGGCTTGGATTTTACAGCTTTCACTGAGTGCCCAAAATCACATGTCTATTTTATTCTTTGGTACGGTACGATCACGAGGATACCAAATTTGTACAGTTTTTTATAATGTTTTCTTCAAAATTCTTCATTTTGAAATGTTCTGGCACTAATAACTTTTTCATACTTCAGTGTACGGAGCAGTGGATGTTGTCATTTTTAGCGACTTTTGATGACGATTTTAATGCTTTCATTTTGAGGACTGTATGGGATTTTGATTACTTTTTATAGAATTTTTTATATTTTTCAAAATGGCAAAAAGCTGCATTTTCGACTTTGGGCGGCAATTTCTGGGCGGGGTTAAACGCTGGCAAAAATCGCTAATATATTTTGATAGATCGGACATTTTGGGATGCGATGATACCTAATGTGTTTATTATTTTTATTGTTTATTTATATTTATATCAATTCTAGGGAAAGGGGGGTGATTTAAACTTTTACTTTTTTTTACTATTTTTTCAAATTTTTTAAAATTTTTATAAAAATTTTTTTACCATTATTTTAGATCCTACAGGGTAATTTAACCCTGCAGGGTCCGATTGCTAATACTACTGTATTGCAGTATATACCAATTTTACTATGATTTTTAATAGCCTGCCCTCTGCTGGCTATTAAAATCATTGCACCTGGCAAGCCTACGAGTCTCAGTGAGACTCTAGGATGCCATAGCTACCGCTCGCCGTCCTCCAATGACGTTCCAGGGGGGGCGGTGATCGCCCAACCAAGATGGCGGCCGGCATTTAACGGTAAGATAGGTGCCGCGGTCGGTGCCAGCACCACCACGGCAGTGACAGGCCGGTGTTGGCTGTTTTATACAGCCAATACCCGGTGTGTATGGAGAGAGCTCAGCTCGTGAGCTCTCTCCATACACCCCTTGCCGCGCGAGGACAATATAGTTCATCCTCGGTCGGCAAGGTGTTAAATAATCCAGAAGTCCAAAAGCAATATTTTGTGTTTAGAACAACAGAAACATGGCAGTAGATCAGCTGTGAGTCTTACTTTTGTATCAGTAATTATTTTATGTAATTTACATAGCTTTATGAGTACCGCTAGGCTGACACTACCTTTAGTGGTGTCTGTCCCTGCATTCGGTTGTTGAATAAAATAACGACACCTAGCAATCATAGTAAATGGAATCCCTGCTTTACCATCTATTCCCTTTGTCTTACCGATATGCATGTTCCCCTTTCATTAGACTTCTGTTGTTCGTAAAAGTATTTGCAGAAATCCCCATTATTTTTTTTAAACTGTTTATTAGGATAAAAAAAACCATAACAATTAAATTATCACCAATGCACAAAATGTACAAAAAAAAGGGCGAAGTATGAAGCCCCATTTTCCTCTGTGCAAAAGCAGGTTTAATAGTTACAGGGTTTCCTTTTGTGATGGAGGCCCCTGTGAAATAACCCAGTCTGACTTACCTGATGACAACCCTGCTGCAGTGATGAGCGGAGGCTGTTAGAGCAGGGCTTTGGATCCTCGAACACTGACAAACTCAGACAGGCACCCCTCTCATTGCAAAAGTGGTCAGGCCCTGTGAACAGAGGCCCAGCATTCTACCCCTTAAGGCGACCCTGACAAAGGGGTTGAGTGATGCAGGGCCTAGCCATTCAGCTGCTAGGGATAAGTCCAGGAACTGGATAAATGGGAACCCCTGCCTAAACTGAAAGCTGTATCTAACCTTGTAACCTGCCTGATTTGGAACCCTGTGTCCTTGTGTTGATTTACAAATGCGGGCGGGTCATGGAAATGCATGAGATCTGTAACCAGCACCCATTGTCTTGCAGTGTTTAATTACGGATGGTCACAGCAGATGAAAAAGCCATTTCAAAATGAATATTACAAGTCACCTAATGACCAGAAACAGTGTTACTCCTTTTTTACACACACTGGACTACAGATTTCTGTAAAATGTATTAAAACAGAGAATACAAAACAGTACAACAGTACACCTTTCCAGGGGATACCGGTATGCTGGAACAGGTGACTCTGTTTTTTTCAGAATTGAGAAAAATCCCCATTATTAGAAAAGTGTGCATTTTTAATATAAACAGGTTGTGCTTCTTAATGTAAGACCATCCAGAATGCACAGGAATAAAATTGTTAGATATTTGAAAACATATAAGATCAATGATGAGCAGGAGCTTTATGAAAAAGTCACCCATGTGCCAAGAACAAGTATTGTAAATAAGCCTTTTTATTTATGGTACATAATAACCCATTAAAATAGTGTTTGTTCAATACAACAGAATAATCTTAAACCAGGGCTTGTCTTTAATATATTACTGCATGTCTCTTCTTCCATTAGCGATGTACAATAGACCATGTCAAAGGAGATTAATATTGTATTCATTGTTAACTTACTTACTTAGCTTCAGCACTGTATCAACTATTTATATTCAATACTGAAAGGTTTTGTTAGGAAAAGGGTCTTGGCTTTTGCAGATTTTTAATAATGAAGGTCACCAGCTTTGTGTAACAGTAATAATTAATATCAAAATGAGCTGTAACGCTTTAGGAACTAGGTAAAGATATTTTAAAAAATCACATTTCTCTTAGGTCAATTGTTGGTTGAGCTCACTCTTCGCGGGCTAAATTGGATAATAATTGTTCGCTTTATTATAACATAATTGCTTAATTACCGTAAGTGATTTTGTATTAGACGTACAGTTCATTTTATATGGCTTCTGTTTATCATGCTATTAAAAAGGAAGTTATTAAGCAAATGGCATTCAAGTGTTAGACAACAGAGGAATAACTTTTTCTCCACAGCTGCGTTTCTCTGTTGACATCAGATTGTGACAAATACAATAAAGCCTATTGTGGCCCCATGGGAAATTATCACATTATATACAGAATGAATATCTCACAAATTAGGTAATTAGTAAGCTCACAATAATTTGGGTGTCATTGTTACAAGTCTTGTAGAACTTCCACCTCATTGCTGAATAGACGTCAATGAGGTAGGATTTCACTGCTGTGAATTTTGTGTGTAATTTAGGAAATAACAACAAACCTGGAATAACAGTTAAGATGTAATCCCCATTAAACTACTTGTCGCCTCAGGTATGAATGGCCTTTCTAGAATTCCCTCTTTAATATGCAATCTCACCTGTTTACCTATGAAAAAAATGTCCCCCCAAATTAGGCAAATGTGACTCTTCTCGCCCCATTTTCAAATGAGGTGAGTCAAGTTTAGTAGTTGCATGGGTAGTGTACTTCAGAAACTATCTTTGGTTCTGAAGCTTAATCTCTGAATCTCAGAATCTTATCTTTCAGATCCCATGATCCTTATGGTTCTGTGAGCTACAGAACTGGACACACAGAGCTGGACTCCAAGGTGGTGGTAAGATGCAGGTGCATGGTACCATATATTGTTTGTTTTTTTGTTTTTTTTTCCGTTATACAGTCTGATTGATAATCCTGTTTGTTCGTGCTCAAATCTGATGGCATCTACGGCCACATGGAGAAGACTCTCTGTTTGCTATGGCTTATTTGTGCTATGGCTTATGTATGCTCATTTTGGATTGATGATTTATGGTCCTTCTACATTGAGTCCTGCAAGACCAATCCTTATATGCTTTATTGAATGTACATCCTTTCTCATGTTCCCTTGAACAAAGTGTATTGTTGATTTTAAAAAAGTAGGCAGGAACTGGATCTGGATCTTTATACAGGCAGTCCACAGGTTACATACAAGATAGGGTCTGTAGGTTTGTTCTTAAGTTGAATTTGTATGTAAGTCGGAACTGTATACTTTATCACTGTAACCCCAGCCAGAACTTTGTTGGTCTCTTTGACAGTTGGATTTTACTGACACATGTGATAACTGTTACAGCTGATTATTGTATCCTAGGACTAAAGTACAATAAATTACCAATATCCAGTGGTCCGTTTGTAACTAGGGGTCGTATGTAAGTCGAGTGTTCTTAAGTAGGGGACCGCCTGTATGCCGATTGTATTTCCAACCATGTCTTAGCTGCCTGTATCTCCGATTCTGTAGAAGAGTGAAGGAATCAGACGATACCTTTTTGAGGCCAGCTTTCGAGAATACTAGTTCTCTCCGTCAGGCATGATGTAATGCATGAAACAGAAAATTTACAGCATTTTATACACAATAGGCAGTGATCATCAAAGGATATTAAAAAAAACTTTTAAAGCAACAGATTGATATACGATCAGAGACATCTTATTTACGACAGGATTGCAACAAACAGACTAAGGCTACATTCACACGACTGTATGAAAATTGCCGTATGCCACCCATACTGTACCGTTTGTTTACATTTTTCATTTCATATTAATTTCAATGGACAATAGATCCAGCCATTTATACTGCCGTGGTTAACACGGTACCATACCATATGCTGGCTGTATAAAAATATAGAGAATGTCCTATTTTCTCCCGTATATCGGTGCCGTATGGCCAATACATGTCAATGGGAATGTATAAATATGGATTAAATACGTGCTGCATATGGTTGTGCACCGTATGCTGTCCTATAAATGTGCCATATCCAAGGTGAACAGAATTAGGGGGAGGGTGGCCAGAACCAGTAGGAGGACCTTCCTGTCTGGTTCCTGTCTTGTTTTCCAGTCTGGACAAGATAGGAAAGACATGATGTCTTTATATCACTATCTATGGAGCGCCTCCTTGTTCTCATCAAGGCCAATCCCATTCTATGGGATAAGCGCTGGTCATGAAATACACATTTAATGACCGTGTCCAGAAGCATAAAAAGTGACAGGAAATAACAACAATCATCTTCCATGAGGAGTGGAGCAATGGAAGAAACATTGAGCCTGGAGCGCTTGGTGAGTGTTGTTGTCCCACAATGTCCCTATCAAGTTGCATGCCCTTCAGCCATGTGCAGACCCCACTCCTGAGGGTATGTGCATTATCTGATTCCTGCAGCCATGTGCTCAGACTGAGTACCATATGGGACCAGTACAAATGGGAAAAGAGTGAGGAAGGACGAAGCGGTAGTGGGAAAGCAGCCAAGAAGCCGTACATTTGCACTGATTACATGCATTTCTTGGATGCAGTGATGGACGTAGGAGAGTTTTTAAATTCTTTAGCCAAAATCCTTTATATTAAACGTCTTCTACCATTATGTCTCCTAAGAAGTTTGTGCATGAACGCTGTTTTGATATGCACAAAAATGTTGACTCTTCTTTCCATAGAACTACTGATAATGTTGAGGACACTTCAACTACAGAAACCCTGGAGTGTGAAGTCATTTGAAGAGCAGGCGCAGGACCATTCAACCCAACCGTCTTCACCCACACCACCACCACCAAAACTTTGCAGCAAAAAAACAAAACAGCCTGCAGCATTGAAACGTTAGCCTTGCTGCAGAGTCTGAGGTGCTGGAGCAACTGAAACACCGTTAGGAGGATTCTCCCGAGGATGTCTTTATGCTCTCCATGGTGCAAGACTTCAAAGATGTTCCTGGAAGACCGCAAAATGAATTGCCCTGCTTGCTGTAATGTAGATTTTTAAAAAGGGAGATTACCGCTACAAAAAGGCACAAAAAGTTTGCACACAAAAAAGTGTCTCTGGAGCTTGTACATGTATTTATTAACTGTTCAAAACTGTGCACCTATAGGGGCCCATTAGTGTGTGTTCCTAGTTTGCAGCACATTTGTTACTGTGATTAGACACTATTGTGTCGCAACAGCATGAAGCAAAGTGCACCAGAAAAAAAGAAAGGTGCAACTGGGTCACATCATGAAAACAGACAAGTTTAATTAGGGGCGTCCGCCACTATTAAATATTGTGGTGCAAAATGCACATTAATGAGGCAAACTGCACTACGGCAGATTGCACCGGTTTTCATACATCTGGGCCAGTGTATTTTGTGTTTTCCTTATTGCCTTTCTTCCAAGATATCTTTGTAAGCTTTAACCCCTTAAGGACGCAGGGTATTTTCGCTCATTTCTCACTCTCCATCTTCAAAAATCCATTACTTTTTCATTTTCCCGTGTACAGAGCTGTGTGAAGGCTTATTTTATGCATAACAAATTTTACTTTCCTGTGATGTTATTTATTATAACATGCCGTGCACCGGGAAGCCGGAAAAAATTTCCAAATGTGGAAAAATTGAAAAAAAAAAAACGCATGTGCAACACGTTCTTGTGGGCTCAGTTTTTACAACTTTTACTCTTCGCTCAAAATAACACCTCTACTTTATTCTTTGTTTCGGTATGATCGCGGTGATACCAAATTTATTCAGGTTTTATTGTGTTTTAATACATTTTCAAAAATTAAACGAATGTGTACAAAAAAAAAAATTTCTACCATCTTCTGACCCTAATAACTTTTTCATACTTTGGTGCACAGAGCTGTGTTATATGTCATTTTTTGCAAACTGAGCCGACGTTTTCATTTTATGTCATGTAAAAAGGTGTAAAAGTCGCGTTTCGGACATTGGGCGCCATTTGCCGTTCCGGAGGTCACCGCCGGCTGTAACCGTTTTTATATTTTGATAGATCGGGCATTTAGGGATGCGGCGATACCATATATCCGCCACGGAGTGTGAAGGGCTTAAAAAGGTGCAGCCTCAGAACCACGCATAGACCAGGAACAATACAAAGGTCCGATAAAAAAACAGAAATACAATACTGTCAAGAACCTGTTCAGACCTGACCAGCAAACAACACAACCACAATCGGCTTGGCGTAAGTTGTCAGACTAGGTAAGTGTTGGTGAACTAATCCTGTGACGTCCCTGCAAACTAGGGCCTTGACTACATGGTTAACCACTGTACAGAACCTGCTAATGAACTCTAGAGACCATGCAAGATAAGAGGGAAAACTTACTTTGTCTAGCAGCTGCTAGAAGGGGGAGCGCATAGGTAATGAGATGTCAGAGATAAACAGACAACCCAGTGTTCACGCAAGGATTCAAAAATACAATAACTGAATTCAAGTCTGAGTCAGGGAAAGCAGGGTCACACCAGTAGAGATGAATAGACGAGGCCCAAACAGATAGTAGACAGACAAACAGAGTCCAGCAGAACTTGGTCAAATCCAAGATGACGGCAAGGAACAGAATTGAATAGAAAGAGGTCAATGGTCAAAACAAAACTTAGCAGGGGTTGGATACCCAGAACAGCAACGGAATACATTCAGCCAAATTGTCAAATGAATGTAATAACCGCAACCTGTAATTAGAACAGGACAGATGCATGAAGACACTCCTGGACGCCGCACTCAGAAGCTAACTGATTCAGCCTTCAATCACTCATGTCACAACTGAACTAACTAAAGGAACTAACTCTGAAAGGCAGCTATTTTCCTAGCCCCGGGTCTTGGTACAAGCACAGAAACCTGAAATCTGATCCCTTTCAGAACACTGTAGGATCAATTCAGTCCTGATAAATAACATACCTCACCCTAATGATTCGAAGCAGAACTGGAATAGGAAGAATATAAAAAAAGAATGGGATATACTTGTTTGTTCTTGTCAAGATTGAATGAACATATTTGGATAAAACTGCCTACAGGGCTCTTGAAAATGTGTATTCTGGTAAAAATTGTGTGATGGTCATTGTAAGCGTGTTGCCTGCTCCTGTTCTCGCATATAGTATTGGCGGGCTATGTCTCCTACTTGCGCCCGCCTCCTAGTCTCTCCTTCTTTCCTCTTCATCACTACACTTCGCTTCGTTCCTTCTGTGCTTTTCTGTTAGGGTTATTCTCCTCTCTTGTCGTTGTATTGTCGTCCCGGTCCCTAATCCCCTGTACACGTCCCTATGTTGACACTCGAGTGGGATTGAAATGTAGGAGGAGTAGCTTCTCTCAATTATATGTTACCACTAGAGATGAGCGAGCACTAAAATGCTCGGGTACTCGTTATTCGAGATGAACTTTTCCCGATGCTCGAGTGCTTGTCTCGAATAACGAGCCCCATTGAAGTCAATGGGAGACTCGAGCATTTTTCAAGGGGGCCAAGGCTCTGCACAGGGAAGCTTGGCCAAACACCTGGGAGAGCGCCGCGCTAGTAGTGCGCGCCCTCTTCGCTCGATCCTGCCGTCCTGACGCATCGCAGAAACAGCAGGCCCGACGCCTTGCCCCCGCAGTCCCCAGCTTACGTAGCAGTGACGCGCAGGTAGGATCGCTGATGAGGGCGCGCTAACTACAGCAGCGCGCGCCAAAGGATGGTGATAGGAGGAGGTTCAAGGTGGCACGTGGCGTGGAGAGCCGCCTCATAGACCTCAGATGAGCGTCTACTCCTGGCCCCAGTAACCGCCTAACATGAAATTACCATAAAAGGTCAAATAAAGTACAAAGAAGTTCGGGACGTGAGGATTACCCCTTAAAGGGCTATAATCACGTTCCATTGATCACCTACCCACCCCCCCGATCTACCTTTTAGGTAGATATTTGTGGTGAGTCGGTTTTCCTTAATCCTTAGTTTACCACCCAAGTCTGTCACTACATCTGTCAACTAGAGGTTATAGGCTAGGCTGATGGGTTACTATGATAGGCAAGTCTAAGTACTGCACAACTTCCCACGCCATAAGGGAACCACTCTAAAGCCAAGATCAGTGGGGAGAACCCACAGAGAGTTTATATAACCAAACATTAACAGTTTATATAGTTGGCTCCCTGCAATGAGGCTGCTGATTCACTTTACTGGAAGCTTGCATTGGCCTCCGGCTTGCCGTGTAGGACACCTATTATCCATCAGATTGAGGTGTCTAGTAGATGTTCCTGCCTGTAGACTTGCCTGTACCATGTACCCGGGGATTCGATCCTTCTTCTGCAGCCCCAGTGTGTGAGAGATGCCCAGGGGGGGGGGGGGGGGGGGGGGGAGGGGGGGGGGGGGGGTGTGGGGGGGGGGGGGTGGTCTGCCTGAGTGCCCTGGGTCTGCCTGATGGCCTCACATGTCAGTACCTTCCTCCAGGCAGGACCCGATGTACTTTTGAAAGTAGGTATTAGCAATCACCAGAGAATAAACTCATAAATATGAACAATGTTGTTGCATTAAGGAGTCTACGTTTTGGGTACGACCTTTGGCAAGCTGTTGTGACTTCGGAACTTAAAACAACAAAAAAGGCGCTGAGTACAATATATATATATAATATATATATATATACACAGATACCGTACATTCCGGCAATAGAGGTTGACTTTTGAAGACTGAAAAATCTTCTATCTGGTCTGGGGTCGTCTTATACGCCGGTAACGTTTCCACTTTCCCGCTTTCCACCGAAGTCCGCTGCCGGCGTCGAGTCAGAGGCCGCTGCACAACAACCCTGCTGACCGCTGCGTGATACTCGCGCGGCACAGGGGCACATGTTTGAATTGTGACAGCCGGGCCCCAGGCCTGTTACAGCGCAGGACTGTTCGCCATTGGTCCGTACGCTGATCAGGAGGCCGCCGAGCTGTTCATAATTCACAATAGAACCGGGCCTCCGATACGCTCCTGTCCCACCCAAGCCTCACACTACTTATCCCGTCCGTCGACACCCGCACTTTCGCTGACGCAGGCTATGTGACGCGTCTGCCTGCACGGCGTCTGACTGAGGTCGTATGACGGCCTGACCTGCAGGACGCGATCATCAGCCGTCGCCTGCGCCGATCCTGATCGAGAGCAGCAGAGAGGAGCGGAATAAGGTAAGAATATGTTTTTATTTAGCTTAAATATTATAGGGCTGTTGGTGGTGGGGACTTAGCTTTATTGCTACTGGGGTGTCGGACAGTTAATTATAGCTACTGGGGGGCATTTAATTAGGGCTACTGGGGGCAGGAAGTACTTATAGCTCTGGGGGCAGGACGGAGTAATTTAGCTACTGTGGGGCAGGACATTAATTATAACTGGGGGGCAGGACATTGATTTAGTAGTGGGGGGGGGCGGGACATTTATTATAGCTACTGGGGGGGCAGGCTTAATTATGGCGACTGGGGGTGCAGGACATTTAATTATAGCTAACATGAGGGGGGGGGGGGGCAGGACATTAATGGGGACGTGAGGATTAGCCCTTAAAAGGGCTATACTCACGTCCCATTGATCCACCTACCACCCGATCTACCTTTATAGGTAGATTTGTGGTGGTAGGTTCCCTTTAACTCCTTAGTTACCACCCAAGTCTGTCACTACATCTGTCACCTAGAGGTTACTATGAGGTTATAGGCTAGGCTGATGGGTTACTATGATAGGCAAGTCTAAGTACTGCCAACTTCCCACGCCATAAGGGAACCACTCTAAAGCCAAGTCAGTGGGGAGAACTCAGAGAGTTATATAACCAAAACAATTTAGTACAGTTTATATGTTGGACTCCTGCAATGAGCTGCTGATTCATTTACTGGAACGCTTAGCATTGGCTCCAGGCTTGCTGTGTAGGACAACCTATTAATCCCATATCAGATGAGGTGTCTAGTATGATGTTCTGCCTCGTAGACGCCTGTACCCATGTACCCGGGGTTCAGATCCTTCTTCGGCAGCCCAGTGGTGTGGATGAGCCCAATGGGGGGGGGGGGGGGGGGGTGGGGGGGGGGGGGGGGGGTGGGGGGGGGGGGTTCTGCCTGAGTGCCTGTCTGCCTGATGGCCTCACATGTCCATACCTTTCCTCCAGGCAGGACCCGAGTAACTTATTGAAAGTGGTATTAGCAATCCAGAGAATAAACTCATAATATATGAACATGTTGTTGCATTAAGGAGTCTACCGTTTTGTGGTACGACCTTTGGCAAAGCTGGTTGTGACTTCTGGAAATTAAAACAACAAAAAAGGGCTGAGTACAATATATATATATACTATATATATATATACACAGATACCGTCATTTCCGGCCAACATAGAGTGACTTTTGAAGACTGAACAAATCTTCTATCTGGTCGGGGTCGTCTTAATACGCCGGTAATCGTTTCCACTTTCCCGCGTTCCACCGAAGCTCCGCTGCCGCTCAAGTCAGAGGCCGCTGCACTGAAACCCTGCTGACCCTCGCTGCGCTGTATTACTCGCGCGGGGCACAGGCGTGCAGATGTTTTGATTGTGACAGCCGCGGGCCCCCCGTGCCTGTTACAGCGCAGGACTGTCTCGCCTTGGTCCGTCGCTGGATCAGGAGGTGCCCCCCGAGCTGTCATAATTCAAAATAGAACCGGGCCTCCGCTACGCTCCTGTCCCACCCAAGCCCTCACACTAACTTACCCACCGTCGACACCATCACTTTCGCTGACGCAGGCTATGTGACGCGTCTGCCTGCAACGGGTCTGATGGGTCATGCACCCGGCCTGACTGCAGGACGCGATCATCAGCCGTGCCTGCGCCGGGATCCTGTGAGAGGCAGCACGAGAGGAGCGGAATAAGGAAGAATATGTTTTTATTTAGCTTAAATATATAGGGCTTGTTGGTGGTGGGGGACTTACTTTATTCTACTGGGGGTGTCCGGACAGTTAATTATAGCTACTGGGGGGCATTAATTAGGGCTACTGGGGGCAGGACAGTACTTATAGCTACTGGGGGGGCAGGACGAGTATTTGCTACTGGTGGGGCAGGACATTAATTATATACTGGGGGGCAGGACATTGATTTAGTAGCTGGGGGGGGGCGGGACATTTTAATTATAGCTACTGGGGGGGCAGGACACTTAATTATGGCACTGGGGGGCAGGCACATTATTATAGCTACTGAGGGGGGGGGGGGGCAGGACATTAATGCCTTAGTTACCACCCAAGTCTGTCACTACATCTGTCACCTAGAGGTTATAGGCTAGGCTGATGGGTTCTATGATAGGCAAGTCTAAGTACTGCACAACTTTCCCACGCCAGGAACCAGCTCTAAAAGCCAAGATCAGTGGGAGAACCCATCCAGAGAGTTTATATAAACCAAAAACAATTTATACAGTTTATATAGTTGGATCCTGCAATTGAGGGCTGCTGATTCAATTGCAACTGGAAGCTTTGCATTGGCCTCCAGGCTTGCTGTGTAGGACAACCTATTAGATCCCATTCAGATGAGGTGTCTAGTAGGATGTCTGCCTCGTAGACTGCCTGTACCATTTACCCTGGGATCAGATCCTTCTTCGGCAGCCCCAGTGGTGTGATGAGTGCCCTGGGTCTGCCTGAGTCTTCGGCAGCCCCAGTGGTGTGATGAGTGCCCTGGGTCTGCCTGAGTGCCCTGGGTCTGCCTGATGGCCTCACATGTCAGACCTTGCCTCCAGGCAGGACCCGACTGTAACTTATTGAAAGTAGGTATTAGGCAATCACAGAGAATAAACTCATAATATATGAACAATGTTGTTGATTAAGGAGTCTACGTTTTGGTTGGTACGACCTTTGACAAGCTGGTGTGACTCTAGGAAATAAAACAACAAAAAAGGGCTTGAGTACAATAATGACTAAATACATATATATAAATACATATATAATATATATATATATATATATATATATATATATATATATATATATATATATATATATATATACCATATATTCCGGCATATAAGACGACTTTTGAAGACTCTAAAATCTTCTATCTGGTCTGGGGTCGTTTTATACGCCGGTAATGTTTCTCACCTTTCCAGGAGGACGTCCCTGCAGGTATCTGCCCAGGTGAGTAGTGACCGGTCTCTGATATGTAGAAGGGAAAATCACGTCTTCGTTAAATTGAAAAAAAAAATATATACCGTATATTCCGGCGTATAAGACGACTTTTGAAGACTGAAAAATCTTCTGTTTGGTCTGGGGTCGTCTTATACGCCGGTAATGTTTCTCACCTTTCCCGCGATCCACCGAAGCTCCGCTGCCGGTCAGTCAGAGGCCCGCACCTGACCCCTGCGCTGATAACTCGGCGCAGCACAGCGGGCAGATGTTTTGAATTGTTACAGCCACGGGCCTGCCTGTGACAGCGCACGGACTGTTCTGCATCTGGTCCGTGCGCTGGATCAGGGAGGGCCAGGAGCTGTCATAATTCAAAATTAGAACGGGCCCCCGATCCGCCCCCATCCCACCCACCTCACACTACTTACCCGCCGTCGAAACCCATCACTTTCGCTGACGCAGGCTATGTGACGCGTGTGCCTGCGCCGGGTCTGCTGAGGTCTATGACCCGGCACCTGACCTGCAGACGCGTCATCAGCCGTCGCCTGCGCCGGATCCCCTGATGAGAGGCAGCACGAAGAGGAGCGGGATAAGCTAAGAATTATGTTTTTTATTTAGCTTAAATATATAGGGCCCTGTTTGGTGGTGGGGGACATTATTTATGGCTACTGGGGGTGCAGGAGGACATTAATTATAGCTACTGGGGGGGGGGGCAGGACATTAATTATGGCTTCTGGGAGGGGGGCATAATTTTAATTTTTACCGGTGTTTTGTATGCGTTGGAAAAGGGGTAGTCTTATACGGCGAATATATCTTAAACTCTATATTTTAAACAGGAAAGTAGGGGGGTCGTCTTATACACCAGGTCGTCTTATACGCCGGAATATACGGTAACTATAGTTAAACAGTCTATACAAAGTCAGACTGGCCCACCAGTAGGCCTTTTAGCTCCTCCCCTGTCGCCACTGACTTCAACTTTTGTTTCCGGAGAAGCCACAGATAGAGTTGAATAACAGGATGGTGCAGAGAGTGTTTACTTCTCTGCATCATCACTCTTCCCCTGTAGCTGTGATGCGGGCAGGTGCAGAGTGACAATGTCATCATCTGTCGGCATCACAGCCCAAAGGCAGAGGAGAAGAGGAGAGCTGCTGGGGAACGGGGACAGGTGAGTATGATTTTTTTTCATTCATTTGAAACAAGGAAAAGAGGACAAGTGGGGGAGGGGCACAATTTGGAGGGGTATGCAAGGGGGGCACAATATGGTAAGGATATCAGAGGGGGCCAAAATATTGGGATATGAGAGGGGGGACAAAATGAGTTAGAGATGAGAGGGGCTATAATATGAGGGAGAGATGAGAGGCCATAGTATGAGGAGGAGATGAGAGGGATCACAATATGAGGGGGAGATGAGAGGGACCACAATATGAGGGGGAGATGAGAGGGACCCCGATATGAGTGGGAGATGAGAGGGACACCGATTTGAAGAGGAGATGTGGGGCCACTATATGAAGTGGAAATGAGAAGGCACAATATGAGGGGGTACATGAGAGGGGCCACAATATGAGGGGGAGAAGAGGGTCTACAAAATGAGGAGTAGATGTGAGGCCACAATATGAGGAAAAGATGAGAGGCAAAAATATGAAGGGGAGATGAGGGGCCACAAAATAAGGAGGAGATGAGAGGCCACAATATGAGGGGGAGATGAGAGAAGCCACAATATGAGGGGGAGATGAGAGAAGCCCAGTTTTACACAGTCAGCTCTGCTATAAAGACCTTGTCTGTGTTCTAATTGTTTCAAATATTTTACTTTTTTTTTTTTATATAATTGTCTTTTTATTATCATTTTTCAAAAATATATAACAGACAAATTATCACGTACATATTTCACATTGAAGTTTTTCAACGGTAATACAACTGAAAGACAAATTTTATCTCAAAGGATATCAACAGTTCAAATCTTCCATTTGCGTAACAGAATACAAAGTCTAACAGTGTAATATGTTCATGGTAGTGAAACAAATACCAAACAAAGACCGCCTTATGAGCTTCCCACATCGTAGGAATAGAGGGAATGGAATCTCCATTAAACTGGAAATATTCCCGTAATGCTCCATTTAGCTCCTCCTTGATCAGGGTTTTTTTTAAGAAGGGATTCATTTAAGCGCCAGTGACATACCCTATTTGGGGGGGCAGGACATTAATTATGGCTTCTGGGAGGGGGGCATAATTTTAATTTTTACCGTTTTTTTGTATGCGTTCGAAAAGGGGTAGTCTTATACGGCGAATGTATCTTAAACTCTATATTTTAATGAGGGGAATTAGAGGAGAAGAGGAGGCCAGAGAGGAGAGAGAACCAGGGGTGAGGTCCCGGAATTGTAGAAGCTATATATATGGGTAAGGATCAAGTAAGAGGAAACCTAAAGGCCTGTATACTTACATTGTGATAGGAGTCATAGGGGTCAGGCAGTTAAGAGTAATAGGTATGTATATTTATGCTGGGAGCATGTGCTGCACGCACAATCCCAGTTGTTATCTCCTGCCCACCCAGAAGTTCAGCTTGTCAGGCCGAGAGTGCAGTTATGCCACTACAGTGGCCCATGGCTCGGAAGTTTGGGTAACCATGGTGATGCGTGAAAAATAAAGTCTAATAAAAACTACTTACAGCAGTGTGTGCCGTGTCTCGTGAAAGTTCTGTGCCCCAAAGTTTGGGTACCACTCAAAAGAACAACTTGTCCTGCAAATAAGCCCTCAACCAGCTTTGTCAACAGAAAAATAATATAGCTATGCCACTGAAAAGATGGCAAGGCTAGAACAAATGAGATATTGTCTATTTGAGACTTTCTTCAGTAAAACTGGGCAAATATTGTATTGTATTGATCCATAGAATAAAGATAAGAACAAGAATGGTAACCTCAGGAAAAATGGATGGAAACACACGGAATGGACAGGAAACAGCAGGGCAGCATGCATGTGATGCCTCTGAGGCTGCTTAATCGGCACCATTATGCCCAAAATTATGGCAACAGCATGGCCTGCAGGTGTCTGAATGAGGCTAGATAGCAATTTAAAACATGCAATAATTGACCCTGACACTATAGGGGACGGCATGCGAGTGGCATGGCCTAACAGTGGCAGTCTAGGGAGTCTCATGGCGACATACCCTAAATGGACTCCAGGTTTCACCAAGATGTGAAATGATTTCCTATGTGAAAAAAAGGTTGACGATATATTTAGTCGATAAACACAGCATGGTGGCGACATAGTGACAAGTTCCATAACGTATCTGGTGAACCCGAAAAATGAGCCTGAACGCTCTTTTGATAAGGGGACGACATGTGGAGGAGCCAGGAGACGACTTCCATGATTAAGACGACAGTATGTGGCATTCTATTGCGCTGCTATGATTGCAACTCAGGTCTCCAGCCTGGCGGCGACAGATGGGCCGAGTCCCCTATTTATCTGGTGAAACACCTGAAAATTCTGCCGACAGCTCGTTTGATAGGGGGATGATGTGCTGCTACCTCTCGCTCTCAGCATCTGGGGGATAGAGAGTTGAAATTGACTTGGTGGATCGCTGTGGAGGATCTGGAGGCAAAATGGACAGGAAACAGCAGGGCAGCATGCATGGATGCTCTGAGCTGCCCTAATCTGTGGGGTGGAGCTGGCGTCCACGCCAGGCGAGCTTTCGCCTGTCCAAGTCCCTGTCTCTCGGCTCCTCCCCACCAAAATGGGCCTGTGGGCCAGAAGCGTTTACTTTGAAAAATTATAATTTCAAATCAGGTCAGGGTTCCTAGAATAATGGAATAGCCAGTGGTTCTATTTTAATTGTTTTACGAAATGGTTCCATGATTAAGACAACATTATGGGCATCCATATTGCACTGCTATGATTGCAACTTCAGGTCTCCACATGCGGCGACGAGATGGCCGAGTTCCACTATGTATCGGTGAAACACTGAAATCTGCCTGACACAGCTCTTTGATAAGGGACGATATATGGAGGCAGTGAACTAGTGTAGAAAGGTTGCTTGCAGTTAAAATTATGTTAGTTGGATCTTGAGATGGAGCTGGCGCTCCGCTGCCAGGCGAGCTTTCGCCAATCCAAGCCCCTGTCTCTAGGCTTACCCCCCAACACACTTCTAAGAACCTTTTGTATAAGATCAGTGTGGTAGCGTTCTTATAAGTTTAGGATATGGCGGGTGAGGGGAATGTAAACAGATGCGCAAGAAGCGCTGAATAATATTGGTAAATGATAAAGTTTGCCAGTATATTTTTGTGGATTACACAGCAGGTGTGGACAAAATTAACAGGTTGATGTGGAAAACCATGAAAACACCCCAAATTCTCCCCGACACGCCGCGTTTGATAAGGGGACGATGTATGGAGGCAGTGAACTAGTAGTAGATTAAGTGTGCTGCAGTTAAAAACTATGTTAGTTGAGTCTGATGGAGCTGGCGCCCGCGCCAGGCGAGCTTTCCCATCCAAGCCTGTCTCTAGGCTACTCCACCAACAGCACTTCAAGAACCTTTTGTATAAGACAAGTGTAGTAGCGTTCTTATAAGTTTAGATATGGCGGTTGAGGGGAGATGTAAACAGATGCGCAAGAAGCGCGTGAATAATATTGGTAAATGAAAAGTTTGCCAGTATATTTTGTGGATACAGCAGCAGGGTGGCGACAAGTTACAAGTTTGATGTGGAAGCCATGAAACAACCCAAAATTCTGCCCGACACAGCTCTTGATAAGGGACGATGTATGGAGGCGTGAACTGTAGTAGATTGAAGGTGCGCAGTTAGAAACTATGTTAGTTGGATTCTTGAGGTGGAGCTGGCCTCCGCTGCCAGGCGAGCTTTCGCCAATCCAAGCCCCTGTCTCTAGGCTACTCCCCAACAGCACTTCTAAGACCTTTTGAAGATCAAGTGTAGTAGCGTTTCTTATAGTTGGGATATGGCGGGTGATAATAATATCGGTAAATGATAAAAGTTTGCCAGTATATTTTGTGGTTACACAGCAGGGTGGCGAAAAAGTTAACAAGTTTGATTGGAATCCATGAAAACAACCCAAAATTCTGCCTGCCACAGTCGTTTGATAAGGAGACAATGTATGAGGTCAACTATAGTGAACTTTTGGGCAGCTATGGCGCTAGACGTCGTGGAGGTAGCAATGGAGACAACGTGTGGAAGGGCTCACTAAAAAGACGACATGTGGAGGCTGCTATGGGAACATTTAAATTTGGATAGTGCCTGTATGTGGCAGTCCAAAAAAGTTTTCAAACCAGAGAGCAGGTAGGTGGTCCTCCAAAAAATTTAATAAATTGAGTGCCTGTATTGGCAGTCCAAAAAAAGTTTTCAAAACCAGAGGAGCAGGTAGGTGTCCTCCAGAAAAATTAAATACATAGAGTACTATAGTCTAGATCCAGTTGCCCTGGCAAAAAAATGCCAGTTTCCTATGCTTTAGTGTACACCGAATGAGAAGGTAGGACAAGAGGAGGAGGAGTGCATACATATTACAGTTGAACTTCTTTCACCTGTGTGGAGAATGAAAATCCGAGACCCGGCTTTATTCATCTTGAAAGCGTCAGCCTGTCAGCGCTGTTCAGGCGACAGGCGGTACGCATATCGGTGTGATGCCCCCAGCTGCACTGAAAACCCGCTGGACAACACGCTAGCGGCAGGGTAGGCAAGAACCCCAAGGCGGACAGCGCCAGTTCGTGCCACATGTCCACTTTGAAACCGCAGTAGTTGTAGGGAGCTGTGTGATCATTTAGGACGATGGTATGGTCAGCTACGTACTCCCTCACCATCTCTGTAAGATCAGCCCTACTCTGCCGAGACTGGGGACAGGTGACAGTGTCTTGCGGGGTACATAAATTTCCCGCAGAAGTACGCCCTCTGCCTAGCGCTGTCAGAGGGAAATACTGTTTCAGGCTTGTGGCACCAGCCTGCTGGTATTCAAGCATTCTCACACTCCTTCTCTAAGGGATGAGAGTGAAAGAGATGAATACACATTACATCGGTGCCTGGGATAAATTCTTTGAAAGCCAGGGTCACGGATAGGGCAGCCCTAGTCATGAAATCTGCCATATGTGCCAGAGTCCAACGCGCAGAATTCACTCCCCTCACTGGCCTGACTGCCCATTTCCTCCTCCTCCAACTCCTCCAACTCCTCTTCTTCTGCCCACCGCTGAACAGTGAAGGACTGAACAATGGTCCCCTCTTCTCTCGCAACATTCTCCTCCTCTTCCTCCTCCTCCACCTCCTCCGATAGCGACTGAAAACAGACCTAAGGGGTGCTTTGGCTATCACAAGGGATCTTCTTCCCCATCTCTGTGTGACAGCGCAAAGCTTCCGACTTCATGCTGACCAAGAGTTTTTCAACAGGCCAAGCAGCGGGATGGTGAGGCTGGATGGCGCATCGCCACTGACCATCTGTGTTGACTCCTCAAAGTCCAGCACCTGACAGATATCAGACATCCACGTCCACTCCTCATTGTAGACTTGAGGAAGCTGACTGACCTGACTACCAGTTCTGTGGAAGTTGACATCTGGCAGCTCTGTGCTGCTGGTAAACTCTGGATAACATGGTTAATGTTGATTCCACCTCGTAGGCCCTGAGAGTGGCAGCATCTGTGCTGGACTTCCTGAAATGCGCACAGATGCGGCGCACCTTCGTGAGCAAATCACAGATTGGTGTATTCTTGAGGAAACGCTGAACTATGAGATTTAACACATGGGCCGGTATGGCACAGTGTCAGTCTGCCGAGTTTGCAGAGCCGCCACCGGTTCTGCCGTTTTCACACACAACCATGCCTGGCTTCAGGTTCAGCGGTGCCAGCCAAATCAGTCTGCGCCGTGATGGCCTGTATAGCTCTGGGCGGTGTGTGCCTTTAATCGCCTAGGCTCAGCATTTGAGCACCGCCTGCTGTCGCTTAGCGGATGGCACTGCTGCTGTCCTAGAGCTACCGTGATGGGCCATGCTTACGGATGGTATTCGGAGGAGGAGGAGGTGGAGGTAGGGGTGGAGGAGGAGAGGCATAGTAGGCCTGAAACACCTGGACCGAGGAGGGCCCCGCAATCCTCGCGTCGGCATATATGAGCAGCCCCAGGTGCAGACTCGGTCCCGCCTCCACCAAGTTACCCAATTGTGCCGTCAGCGTATATAGTGGCCCTGCCCGGCAGCACTCGTCCACGTGTCCGTGGTCAGTGGACCTTGTCAGAAAGCGCGTTGGTCAGGGCACGTGATGTTCTCTGACACTTGTTTGTGCAGGGCTGGGACGGCACATCGGGAAAGTAGTGGCGGCTGGGGACCGACTACCGAGGGGCGGCCGCCGCCCATGAGGTTTCGAAAGGCCTCGGTCTCTACCAGCCTATAGGGCGCATCTCCAGGCTAAGCAACTTGGAGATGTGGACTTTGAGGGCTGGGCGTGTGGGTGGGTTGCGCTATACTTCCTTTGCGCTCCAGCGTCTGGGGTATGGAGAGCTGAACGCTGGTGGATGCTGTGGAGGATCGTGGAGGCGAAGATGGGGTTTTCGCACGGGGGGTGTTTGGGCCGTGGTCCTGGGCAGGGGCTGACTAGCAGATGACACAGGGAAGGAACATGGTGGCCCAGCCGGAGGTGAACGGGCTTGGTGCCATTGAGTTGGGGTGTTTTAGCATTCATATGCCTGCGCATACTGGTGGTAGTTAAGCTAGTATTGGTGGAACCCCTGCTGATCCTGGTTTGGCAAAGGTTGCACACCACAGTCCGTCGGTCATCCGGTGGTTCTTTAAAGAACCTCCAGACTTCTGAAAATCTAGCCCTCGCCACGGGAGCTTGACTACGGGCAACATTTGGCGCTGATGCACCAGCTCTGGCCCTGCCCTCTCCGTCTGGCCCACCACTGCCTCTTCCAACCTGTTTCTGCTATAGGACTCGCCTCCGCTCTCAAAGCACTGTGTTCACCCGGCCTATCAACCCAGCTTGGTCTGTCACCTCATCATCCTCCATCCCTCAGTCTGCTCTCCCCGACTTCCTGCCCTGACAACAACTTCACCACTGTCTGACAACCGTGTCTCCTCATCGTCCGACACCTCCTTACACACTTCTTCCACTACGTCAATAATGTCATCATCACCCACAGACTGTGACTGGTGGAAAACCTGGGCATCGGAAATTGCTCAGCAGCAACCGGACAAGTGGTTTGTGACTGTGGGAAGGGTCCAGAAAACAGTTCCTCAGAGTATGCCGGTTCAAATGCCAAATTTTGCTGGAGGGGGGCAGACTGGGGGAGGAGGCTGAGGTGAGGAGCTGGAGTGCTGATTTCGGTGACATGGGTGGACTGCGTGAATACTGACTGGTGGACAAATGGCTAGAAGCATTCCACGACATCACCTCTTTGCACTGTTCTGGCCTCAACAGTGCTCTACCACGAGTCCCCGTTAACTTGAGACATGATGAACCTAGGGATGTAGCTCTGGCGGCGTTCCCCTGCTCCCTCATCAGCAGTTGGTGTCTCACCCCCCCAGGACACGGCCTCTGACCCCTGCAGTAGTGGACGCCCACTCCACGGCCCTCGTCCTCTACCCCTAGCCGTGGGTTAACCATTTAAAGTGTAAACAATTAAAGTGTAACTTTACATTTTTTTTGGGTGTTGTTTATTATTATAATTTATTTATTTTTAACAAACGATGCTATCTATTGCTATGCTAGTTTCTAACCACACATGACAGCACACAATTGGATTTTTGCTGTGCCTGATGACTTTGAGCTATAAAATGTCACTAAGAGCTAAACACAACGGTCGCAGTCTCCCAGCAAATTCCTCACAATATGGTACTAGCTGCACTACTAATGCACAAGCCCACCACAAGCAAACAAAAAAAAGGAAATATAACGCTATTGTAGGCCTAAGTAAGCCGTTGGGGTTCTCCTATGGCTATTTTTGTAGCCTACACTGAAAGCACACTGCTTTGCAAGATGAGTTTTGAGCTATAAAATGAAATAAGTAAAAAAAAAAAAATTCAGCAGACTCTGCCTAATTCTAATCAAACCCCAATAAATTGTCCCACTTCGGTGTTTGAGGTGGATATGCGTGTCACTAAGAGCTAAACACAACGGTCGCAGGTCTCCCAGCATTTCCTCACAATAGGTACTAGCTGCCCACTAATTCCACAGCCCAGCCACAAGCAAACAAAAAAAAGGAAAATATAACGCTATTGTAGGCCTAATAAGGCGTTGGGTTTCTCCTATGGCTATTTTGTAGCCTACAATGAAGCACACTGCTTTGCAAGATGAGTTTGAGCTATAATGAAATAAAGGTAAAAAAAAAAAAAAATCAGCAGACTCTGCCTAATTCTAATCAAACCCCTAATAAATTGTCCCACTGTGTGTTTGAGGTGGATATGCGTGTCACTAAGGCTAAACACAACGGTCGCAGGTCTCCCAGCAAATTCCTCACCATATGGTACTAGCTGCACTACTAGTGCCAGCAGCCCAGCCACAAGCAAATAAAAAAAAAAATGTATAACGTTATTGTACCCTAAGAAGGGCTGTTGGGTTTCTTGTAGAATCACTCCTGCCTAACACTATTCTAATAGAACCCCTAACGCTTTCCCTGACCAGCAGCAGCTCTCTCCCTAGCGGCATCCAGACACAGAATGATCCGAGCAGCGCGGGCAGGGGCTAGTCTTTCCAGGGTCCACCTATCTGGCCAGCCAATCACTGCTATCGACGTGTAAGGGTCACCACGTCATTCGGGTGGAGTGCAGAGTCTCCTGGCTTGTGATTGCTCTGTTTCTGGCCGCCAAAAAGCAAACGGAGGGAAAATGTAGGAGGAGTAGCTTCTCTCAATTATATGTTACCACCTATTATGACCCACACCTGCTTTTGGTTTCAAAAGCTGCATCTAAAAAACTGAACGTGTGAACGCACCCTAAGCTCCCTGATCTTTCAGAATGTCAGGGTTTATAGAACAAACTCCACTGCTGGAATAAGGGGGGAGAGGGCAACGAAATTGGACAATCTTCACCAATGTATGATTGAAAATACATAAGCATGTTTCAATAATTTCCATCGTAAAACCACTATAAAACTTTTTCTGTGGATTACTTCTTTTTGTGTTTATTCAACAATACAAATAAGAAGGCAGGATGGTGACTATGTAGCTTGCAGTGAAACTAAGGAAATCCTTCCCTATACCTCATTTTGCTCTATCTAACAGTACTGCTATCTCCAAGGAATTTAGTGAACATGAATTCATGTATTATTGATTGCTGCCAGACACCTCTAGCTTCATTTACCTCCAGGGGAACATACAGTCAAATGTGTCAAAATAGAACTAGCCAGATCATTCCCATTCAGCATACAACAGAGCATAGTTGACAAACAGTAGGCCTTCATGCCAAATGTGGCCTGGCTCTTGCTTCCTGCCGCTATGCTGCGTTAATTGGGAGAGCAGCATAGGGGCAGTGCACTCTGATACTCATCTTTCCACGCCCCTTGAAGCTACAGCAGTTTTCTTCTTTAGTTCTCTGTGCAGCGGCTGTATGCACCATTACTGAAACCAGTAGACGATGTACAACCATTGCTCACAGGCAGGGCCGCATCTGCCATGAGGCGAGATGAAAATCTCGCTTCAGGCGGCAGAATGTGGGTCCCTGTAAAGGACGGCGAAATTTGCCGCTCTAAAGTGGGTGATTCGGGCGTCCATTAACGCCCGAATCGCCCCCCCCCCCAGCTAAATAAATTGCGCCTGTCTCTTTAAGAAACAGGCGCGATTTATACACGGAGCGATGCCGTGCCTTTCTGGCTGCTGTTTCGCTCTGTTCTAAGCAGTGACACAGGTGTCATAACGTCACTCGCCTGCGTCACTGTGCGGAGCTGCGGCTCACAGGAGAACCGGGTGAAGACCAGAGCCGCGCGCCGAGGGAGCAGCTGCCTGCAGGTGAGTATATATTTTATTATTTTTCATGGTAAATGCTATAATAATTAAATATGGCTAATTAATTAATTCTGGGGGGGAGGGCAATATATATATATCATATTGGCGCCAGGAATTTGTTATATACCTGGGGGGGGGGAAATGGATGGATTACTGCATATGTAGTTTTATGTTGGGGTGGCTATAATTATTTATACGTGGGGGGATGATGGAACGCTATGCTATTTATTTGGGCTATAATTATTTTTATACTGATGGGGGGGTGATGGATGCTTGTATTGGATTTGGGGTATAAGTAGTTCTTATACTGGCGGGGGATGATGGAATGCTATGTATTTTATTTGGGGCTATAATTATTTTATACTGGGGGGATGCTATAGATATTATTTGGGGCTATAATTATTTTACACTGGGGGGGGATGCTATAGATATTATTTGGGTCTATAATTATTTTATACTGGGGGGTGATGCTATATATATTATATGGGCCAGAATCATTTTATACTGGTGGGTGCTGTATATTATATATCACTAAGCTGGGGGGATGTATATGGGATACAGTATATTACTAAGCTGGGGGGGCTGTATATCGGGTACAGTATATTACTAAGCTGGGGGGCTGTATATTACTAAGCTGGGGGGCTGTATATCGGGTACAGTATATTACTTAGTTGCAGGGGCTGTATATGAGATACAGTATATTACTAAGCTGGGGAGGGGACTGTACATGTGGGGCAAGATTTTATCCCTATATAATAAAGGGATGTGTTATATGTGGGGTAGCGTGCGGTCAGTTGTGTTGTGAGGGGTATATATTATTTAGGAGCACAGTGTTGTTATCCAGGAGACTTTATACTGTAAGTGACTGTGGTATTTTTAGGGACGCCGGGTGGAGATGCTGCACAGAGCTGAAGATATCCGGCCGTGAACTCAGCAGTGATACGTCATGGATTGGAGAACCCAGAATAAAGTCCTCCTGATGGAAGAGATTGTCATCTATAAGGTACTAGATGCAACTAATGACTCCCAGAACCTGTAGTCAGTCACACAGTGTCAGTTATCCTGTCTTTGGGGATGTTGTTAGTAAAGTTCAAGTTCAGGCAGCAAATATGCTAGAATCGGCCCTGAATGTGGTGATATATGGTGATATAGAGAATTATTTTTCCAAAAGATTAAAATTTTATTAAAAGTGATATTTAAACATATCAGAAACTAAAACTGCAGTATCTTGTGATTATTCCATATCATAAAGGAGCCGTGTCTTTCGGACCACACAGTGTGGGGTGTAAGAGGGTCCATATTAGTGGTGGTGAATGGCTGAGCCGTGCATGGGCAGCTGGTGGTGGCATGAGAGTGCCAGGCTGGCATTAGCCCCTCAGTGACAGAGGCTGCACACAGCTCTCCATCCGCTAGGCTCCTCCTATGTAACACATCCACAAGCTGAGTGCAGGAGGAGGAGGAGGGCAGACCCCGGCAGGACCCAAACAAAAGCTGCGGTTCGGTGCACGGCTCTCCGGTGTCCGGAGCGGGCCCGCCATGACATAGGAGCCGTCCCCGGGCAGCGCACACGGTGTAGAGCGGCGGCGCTCCGGTGCTGCAGCCAATGAGCGGCACGTCTCCGGCGGTGACATCTGCAGCAGGCAGAGTAGCCCCATAAACATGGCAATGTCTCTGATCCAGGCATGCCGCAGCCTGGCGCTCTCCACCTGGCTCCTCTCCTACTGCTTCGTGCATCTGCTCTGCATGGACTTCACTGTGGCCGAGAAGGAGGAGTGGTACACGGCCTTCGTCAACATCACCTACCACGACCCGGCCAGCGGCACCAACCGGACGGAGAAGAGCGAGTGCGGGAGGTACGGAGAGCACTCCCTCAAGCAGGACGCCTGGGGCTTGGCGGTGCTGCCCTCCCCGCACGACAGGCTGGCCTGTGACCCGGCCGCCAGGTTTCCGGTGCCCGCTCATGCCGGCAGATGGGTGGCCCTCATCCCCATAGGGAACTGCACGTGTAGGGAGAAGATCCGGCACGCAGCCCTGCACAACGCCTCGGCCGTCCTCATCTACAACGTGGGATTCGGCAATGACACCATCACCATGTCCCATCCAGGTCAGTGCCATTCATCAACAGTGTACAGGTGGTACCAGGGGGGCACCATGGAGCGCAGGTGATACCAGGGGGCACCATGGAGCGCAGGTGGTACCAGGGGGGCACCATGTACTGTATTCTGCAGGTGGCACCAGGGGGGCTGTAAGTGACTGTGGTATTTTTAGGGACGCCGGGTGGAGATGCTGCATGGAGCTGAAGATATCCGGCCGTGAATTCAGCAGTGATACGTCATGGATTGGAGAACCCGGAATAAAGTTCTACTGATGGAAGAGATTGTCATCTATAAGGTACTAGATGCCACTAATGCCTCTCAGATCCTGTAGTCAGTTACACAGTGTCAGGGAGCTGTCTGTAGGGTTGTTAATCGTTAGTAAAAATTAAGGATTTACTTAACAGGGAGCGGGGAGGGGGCAGCATTTTAATGTTCGCCTCAGGCAGCAAATATGCTAGAATCGGCCCTGCTCACAGGTGTCAAAAAGCCAACTGTGGTAGCTTTGGGGAGCAGAGAAAAGGTGACTAAATGTTTTTATTTTTTTCACGAGAGGAGAGATTGCTGTGGGGCTGCTATGGAAGGAGGCACTGTGACTTTTGACTATTATGTGGGGGCAATGAGTTTTACATCCTGGCAATACAGGATGCAGGGTGTGCATTGCACAGCATTCCAGACCCACTCACTTGAGGTGGACTGTGCTATATTTCTTTGCCAAGCAGGTGGCTGTAAGCACCACTGCACATGAAAAAGAAAGAAAGGGGATGCACAAAGCTAGATGTGATTTTATGATTTTTAGGATAAGTGGGGATCCCGGAGGTCAGACACATTGATGGCACACTTTTGCAATATGGTGTCATTTAAGGCGATGGAAAAATCCCTCTAAAACCATGGCATAGTTGCATTGAGAATTGAGCACTCGCTGTGGTGTAGAATTAACTTGTGAATAATTTCTAGTGAATGTAAGAAAGCTCACAATAACTGGATGTATATATTTAACGCTCAAATAAATAATCAATACACTGTATACCTATTTATTGGTACTATACATGTGACCGAGTGAATTATGACATGTTGCATTTTTAATATTTCATGTTTTATTTTGTAAACTTTATATGAAGTGTATAAATTTATGTTTATCTAATATGTGGTCTAGCATCTATTTTTAATAGATTGTTATTTTAGGATACAATTCGTTTTTTGGGTGATATATTTTGTATGTGTTATGATAAGTAGACATATCAAGACTAGCAAATTAGATTTTTATTATAGATAAGCATTTTACTTTGTTTTCATTTCATTTGCCTGCGATGATTCACTGTGAATAGATAAGGCTATCTTATATAATATATACTATACCAGTATAAACCAGCAACATTTAAGGATTACAGAGTTAGAAGTCAATGTGGGCCTATTATACCTGACCCATATGTCTTAATTAATAGCACCATAAGAATAAGATGTACAGGTACCTTACTTTTATTACATTAATAAAGAGAATTTGACACAGGAGAACAACTAGCCTTTATATACACGTCTGTTCTCACATTTTCTCTAGAACATTTATTCAGAACTGGATTAACGTGGTTAAAGTGGTAATGATATAATTTTTATTATTAAATGTATTTTTTATTTTTACACCGATTTATCATGCCATACATAGTGGTACATAATAATAGTTACATTCAATCATTGTCTTGGCGGCATTCAGTTTATAACAGAAAACCTGATGCCATGAAGATAAGATAAATGAAGATGAGGACATTTTATATATTTTTGATTGGACTAAACGAGGACATAATAACCCTTTGTTACCTTATGTCCCAAAACCACCAAAACTCCTTTTGAAAGCTGCATCCAGTTGCCCAGAACTTTTCTTCTTCTGATATTTGTGTTCCCTCAAGTTTAAACTTAATTGCTTTACTCAACTGAGAAGCTAAAAAACATCAGATACGCAGTTTTTAGATAACTTTGCTTCCTTAAAGGGAACCTACCACCACAAATCTACCTATAAAGGTAGATCGGGTGGTAGGTGGATCAATGGGACGTGAGGATAGCCCTTTTAAGGGCTAATCCTCACGTCCCCACACTTCTTTAGTAACTTTTATTTGACTTTTATGGTAATTTTATTATGCGGCTACTGGGGCGTGGAGTAGCTGCATTACGAGGTGGCTACTCCACGCCCCGGTAGCCACTTTACCCCTCCTACTCACCATCTTCGTCGCGCAGCTGGGGGACGCTATATATATTATTTGGGGCTATAATTATTTTATACTGGGGGGGACGCTATTTATATTATTTGGGTCTATAATTATTTTATACTGAAGGGATGCTATATATATTATATGGGGCCAGAATCATTTTATACTGGTGGGTGCTGTATATATTATATATCACTATATCACTAAGCTGGGGGGGCTGTATATCGGGTACAGTATATTACTTAGCTGCAGGGGCTGTATATGGGATACAGTATATTACTAAGCTGGGAGGGGACTGTATATGTGGGGCAAGATTTTATCCCTATATAATGAAGGGATGTGTTATATGTGGGGTAGCGTGCGGTCAGTTGTGTTGTGAGGGGTATATATTATTTAGGAGCACAGTGTTGTTATCCAGGAGACTTTATACTGTAAGTGACTGTGGTATTTTTAGGGACGCCGGGTGGAGATGCTGCATGGAGCTGAAGATATCCGGCCGTGAATTCAGCAGTGATACGTCATGGATTGGAGAACCCGGAATAAAGTTCTACTGATGGGAGAGATTGTCATCTATAAGGTACTAGATGCCACTAATGCCTCTCAGATCCTGTAGTCAGTTACACAGTGTCAGGGAGCTGTCTGTAGGGTTGTTAATTGTTAGTAAAGTTTAAGGAATTACTTAACAGGGAGAGGGGGGGGCAGCATTTTAATGTTCGCCTCAGGCAGCAAATATGCTAGCATCGGCCCTGCTCACAGGTGTCAAAAAGCCAACTGTGGTAGCTTTGGGGAGCAGAGAAAATGTGACTAAATGTTTTTATTTTTTTCACGAGAGGAGAGATTGCTGTGGGGCTGCTATGGAGGGAGGCACTCTGACTTTTGACTATTATGTGGGGGCAATGAGTTTTACATCCTGGCAATACAGGATGCAGGGTGTGCATTGCACAACATCCCAGACCCACTCCCTTGAGGTGGACTGTGCTATATTTCTTTGCCAAGCAGGTGGCTGTAAGCACCACTGCACATGAAAAAGAAAGAAAGGGGATGCACAAAGCTAGATGTGATTTTATGATTTTTAGGATAAGTGGGGATCCCGGAGGTCAGACACATTGATGGCACACTTTTGCAATATGGTGTCATTTAAAGCGATGGAAAAATCCCTCTAAAACCATGGCACAGTTGCATTGAGAATTGAGCACTCGCTGTGGTGTAGAGTTAACTTGTGAATAATTTCTAGTGAATGCTCACAATAACTGGATGTATATATTTAACGCTCAAATAAATAATCATACACTGTACACACTCTATTCTGGTACTTCTAACATGTGACCGAAGTGAATTTGCCATGTTGACATTTTAATATGCATGTTTTATTTTGTAAACTTTATATGAAGTGTATAACTTAGTTTATCTAATATGTGGTTAGCATCTTTAAAGATTGTTATTTTAGGATAACAATTCGTTTTTTGGGGATTATTTTGTATGCTTATGATAAGTGACATATAAGACTAGAAACAGATTTGCTTATTATAGATAAAATTTACCTTTGTTCTCATTTCATTTGCCTGCGATGATTCACTGTTGAATGATAAGGCATCTATATAATATATACTATACCAGTATAAACCAGCAACATTTAAGGATTACAGATGTTAGAAGTCAATGTGGGCCTATTATACTAGACCCATATGTCTTAATTAAAGCACCATAAGAATAAGATGTACAGGTACCTTACTTTATTACATAATAAAGAGAACTTTGACACGGAGAACAACTAGCCTTATATACACGTCTGTTCTCACATTTCTCTAGAACATTTATTCAGAACTGGATTAACGTGGTTATAAAGTGGTAATGATATAATTTTTATTATTAAATGTATTTTTTATTTTACACCGATTTATCATGCCCATACATAGTGGGTACATAATAATAGTTACATTCAATCATGTCTTGGCGGCATTCAGTTTATAACAGAAAACCTGATGCCATGAAGATAAGATAAATGAAGATGAGGACATTTAATATTTTGATGGACTAAACGAGGACATAATAACCCTTTGGTACTTATGTCCAAAAACACAAAAACTCCTTTTGAAAGCTGCATACAGTGCCCAGAACTTTTCTTCTTCTGATATTTGTGTTCCCTCAAGTTTTAACTAATTGCTTTACTCAATGAGAGGCTAAAAAACATCAGATACGCAGTTTTTAGATAACTGTGCGTCCTAAAGGGACCTACCACCACAAATCTACCTATAAAGGTAGATCCGGGTGGTAGGTGGATCAATGAGGACGTTGAGCGGGGATAGCCCTTTAAGGGACTAATACCTCACGTCCCACACTTCTTTAGTAAACTTTTATTTGGACTTTTATCGTCATTTATTAGCGGCTACTGGGGGTGGTAGCTAGCTGCCATCACGCGGTGCACTCACGCCCGAGTAGCACTTACCTCTAATCACATCTTCGGAGCAGTGTCGATATTGTGCGGCCCGTCGTCGACGACTAACTCAGCGACTCCGTCTGCGCATCTGCGGTACAGAACAGCGGCCGCCGCCCGTGAAGCCCAGTGTCGGAGAGCAGTGCGACGCAGAGGATTCGGAGTGGGCGACCGCAATCGAGAGGAGGCGCGCCAAAGATGGTAGTAGTAGGAGGGGGTAAAGTGGCTACTGGGGGGGAGTAGCCGCTCATGTAACTCAGAGGCGGCTACCTCATGCCCAGTGCCGCATAAGAAATTACCATAAAAGGTCAAATAAAAGTTACTAAAGAAGTGCGGGGACGCTGAGGATTAGCCCTTAAAAGGGCATACTCACGTCCCATTGATCCACCTACCACCCGATTACTTATAGGTAGATTTGTGGTGGTAGGTTCCCTTTAACTCCTAGTTTACCACCCAAGTCTGTCACTACATCTGTCACCTAGAGGTATAGGCTAGGCTGATGGGTATATGATAGGCAAGTCTAAGTACTGCACACTTTCCCACGCCAAGGAACCAGCTATAAAAGCCAAGATCAGTGGGGAGAACCCATCCAGAGAGTTTATATAAACCAAAACAATTTATACAGTTTATATAGTTGGATCCTGCAATTGAGGGCTGCTGATTCATGTAACTGGAAGCTTTGCATTGGCTCCAGGCTTGCTGTGTAGGACAACCTATTAGATCCCATTCAGATGAGGTGTCTAGTAGGATGTGCCTCGTAGATGCCTGACCATTTACCCGGGGATCAGATCCTTCTTCGGCAGCCCAGTGGTGTGATGAGTGCCCTGGGTCTGGCTGAGCTGCCTGGGTCTGCCTTGATGGCCTCACCATGCAGACCTTGCCTCCAGGCAGGACCCGACTGAACTTATTGAAAGGTAGGTTTTAGGCAATCACAGAGAATAAACTCATAATATGAACAATGTTGTTGATTAAGAGTCTACGTTTTGGTTGTACGACCTTGGCAAGAGGTGTGACTCTAGGAAATAAAAACAACAAAAAAGGGCTTGAGTACAATATATATTATATATATTAATATATACACATATACGTATTTCCGGCATATAAGATGACTTTTGAAAGAATGAAAATTTCTATCTGGTCTGGGGTCGTCTTATACGCCGGTTAATGTTTCCACCTTTCCGCCCGATCCACCGAAGCTCCGCTGCCGGTCAGTCAGAGGCCCGCACTGACCCCTGCGCTGCACGCTGATAACTCGGCGCGGCACAGCGGGCAGATGTTTTGAATTGTGACAGCCGCGGGCCTGCCTGTTACAGCGCATGGACTGTTCTGCATCTGGTCGTGCGCTGGATCAGGGAGGGCCCGGAGAGTCTTTAATTCAAAAATTAGAACGGGCCTCCGATACGCTCTGTCCCACCCACCTCACACTACTACCACGACCGTCGACACCCATCACTTGTGACGCAGGCTATGTGACGCGTCTGCCTGCAACGTTGCTGAGGTTATGACCGGCACCTGACCTGCAGACGCGTCATCAGCCGTCGCTGCGCCGATCCCTGATGAGAGGCAGCACGAAGAGGAGCGGAATAAGGTAAGAATTATGTTTTTTATTTAGCTTATAATATATAGGGCCCTGTTTGGTGGTGGGGGACATTATTTATTGCTATATGGGGGGCAGGACAGTAATTATAGCTACGGGGGGGCATTAATTAGGGTACTGGGGGGCAGGACAGTACTTATAGCACTGGGGGGCAGGACGTAATTATAGCTAGGGGGGCAGGACATTAATTATAGCTACTGGGGGCAGGGACATGGTTATAGCTACTGGGGGGGGGGGGACATTAATTATAGCTACTGGGGGGGCAGGACATTAATTATGGCTACTGGGGGGGGCAGGACATTAATTATGAGCTATGAGGGGGGGGGGGGGCAGGACATTAATTAGGCTTCTGGGAGGGGGGCATAATTTTAATTTTTACCGGTGTTTGTATGCGGTGGAAAGGGGTAGTCTTATACGGCGAATGTATCCTTAACTCTTATATTTAACAGGAAAGTAGGGGGGTCGTCTTATACACCAGGTCGTCGTTAGTACGCCGGAATATACGGTATTATATATATATATATATATATATATATATATATATATATGTCTAAAATAATACAAAGGCAGGATATAAATGACAGGATTAAAGGAAGAGTAATAGCATCATAGTGGGGTGTAACAAAGTACATAATGAGGGGAATTAGAGGAGAAGAGGAGGCCAGAGAGGAGAGAGGAAACCAGGGGTGAGGTCCCGGAATGTGTAGAAGCTATATATGGGGTAAGGATTAGAGATGAGTGAGCACTCTAAAATGCTCGGGTGCTCGTTATTCGAGACGAACTTTTCAGATGCTCGAGTGCTCGTTTCGAATAACGAGCCCCATTGAAGTCAATGGGGAGACCCGAGCATTTTTTTAATAAAACTGAACAGTAAAAAGAACACGTGCAAAAAAAAAAATCCAGATGGTGCAGATGTTTACTTGTAAGAAACACATGAAATAACACTATTCTCCTTTCCGGTGCTGCGCGGGTCTCCCGTAAGTTAGGAGATGTGCACGAACATCTGGAATGTGAAGAAAGTGTTCTTTCAAGTGTTCTGCACTTAAATGCTCCTGTTTCATGTTTTTAATGTTTTAATTCTATTCTTCACATTGCAGGGGTGCGCGGTGTCTCCCGATAGGTGCGGAGATAGCGCGCCACAGCTGCAAAGTGAAGAAGAGAATTAAAACATTAAAAACAGTGAACAACAGGACCATTTAAGTGCAGAACACATTGAAAGAACACCTCTTCACATCCAGAGTTCGTGCACATCTCCTAACTTAGCAGGAGACACCGGCGAACACCTGGAAAGTGAAGATCAGTGGTTATTCAATGTGTGTCGTACCAGTAAAACATCTCTGCCAAAAATGTTGACATGTGTAATATTTTTTTTTACAATAAAAATACTTTTATTCAATTTATTTTATTAATTTACTGCTCGATCTCGAGCCGGCGAGATACTCGTCCGAGTAACGAGCCGGTCCGAGTATACTAATACTCGACCGAGCAGTATACTCGGACGAGTATACTCGCTCATCTCTAGTAAGGATCAAGTAAGAGGAAACCTAAAGGCCTGTATACTTACATTGTGATAGGAGTCATAGGGGTCAGGCAGTTAAGAGTAATAGGTATGTATATTTATGCTGGGAGCGTGTGCTGCACGCACAATCCCAGTTGTTATCTCCTGCCCACCCAGAAGTTCAGCTTGTCAGGCTGAGAGTGCAGTTATGCCACTACAGTGGCCCATGGCTCGGAAGTTTGGGTAACCATGGTGATGCGTGAAAAATAAAGTCTAATAAAAACTACTTACAGCAGTGTGTGCCGTGTCTCGTGAAAGTTCTGTGCCCAAAAGTTTGGGTACCACTCAAAAGAACAACTTGTCCTGCAAATAAGCCCTCAACCAGCTCTGTCAACAGAAAAATAATATAGCTATGCCACTGAAAAGATGGCAAGGCTAGAACAAATAAGATATTGTCTATTTGAGATTTTCTTTAGTAAAACTGGCCAAATATTGTATTGTATTGATCCATAGAATAAAGATAAGAACAAGAATTAAAGGGGTGGTAGACTGTCACCAAATGCATGCTCATTACCTCAGGCATTAATTGGAAGTTCGCCTGGCACTTTTTGGAATGTCTGCTACCCCAAAATATCACCAAAAGAGCATGCATTTGGTGACAGTCTTCCACCCCTAAATGTGGTGGTAGATGTGTGCCTGTGGCTGCTTGCTCTTTCCACCTAAGGCAGGGCATAGCGTTCCCTTAAGGGTCAAGCACAGGCTACATAACTTGCTCGTCAAACCTTTGTCAAGTCCTGTGCACATTGCTCTCTTCTTGGATTTGCTAACTTCCTGGTTTCTGATCTCTGGCTTGTTTCTCTGACATCTCTATTAGATTGCAATTTTGTGATTGTTTGCTCCTACTGACCGCTTTTTCCACTCCATGTTATTGTGTTGTTTGTTTTTTGTATTTTTTGTGTGCACAAAGATTTAAGGAGGGATCATCTGCCAGTTGTCCACACCCTACCTATCAGGCCAGGCAATAGGAAGGGACAGCTGGGGACTGCATTTCTTTTCAGGGCCCACTGTCTGTGTCATCTGTCTGTCCTCCAGGTCAACCTAACAATATAAAATTTTAGTATGGTGAAAGTCCCCCAAAAATAATGCTAAATATCTGAAACCAGAATTGATGGTTTTCTTTTCCTCCACACACTAAAGGGAAGCTGTCAGCAGGAATGCCATTTTTAGCTGGTGACAAGTTTGAATAACTTTTGCTATGACGATTTTAAAAATGTCTTTGACAGCATTCTGAATCATTTCAGTAGTTTATAATAGTTCATTTTACATTACCTGGTTCTCCTCCCTGGGGAGGAGGTAGCTGTACAATGTTTCACCTAGTGTCTCCTCTTGCATTCTTCCTCTTCTCCACACCATTCCCCTCTCTCACCTGCTTGTTGGGGTGAGGGAGCTGGATAAGTGTGGAGGAGTGGAGACTATCACAGGCACAAATAGGCTGCAGCTAGACCCTCCCCCATGGCACTCATCACATGCTGCTGATGTAAAAAAAAAAAAAAGGGAGCATGTAAAATATGCTAAACCACAGAAATGATTTAGAATGCTGACAAATGCATTTTTAAAATCAACATAGCATAGGCTATTGGAACCGGTAACCGGATAAAAATCACATCCCTGCTGACTGGTTCGCTTTAAGGAGTTAATAAAATCTCATCAATAAAAGTATCTGATCCCACAAAAAAAAGTCCTCATATGTTAGAATTGGCCAGATTCTATAGCCTCTAAAATGTGACAATGCACCACAGTATTTCTCAGGGGAAATTGGGTATGAAACTTTGCACAGTGTTTTAGTATTTTATCCTTTGTGAATGTGTACATTTTTTGAAAAATACATTCTTTTAGCCCAAAAAAATAATAATTTAAAAATTGCACCTCAATTTTGTGAAACAATTAAATTAACAAACTGCATAAAAATAGTTTTACATACGTTGAGGGGTGTAATTTCTATTTAGGGTAATTTATGGGGTTTTGCTATTATTATTATTTAGGCCTCGAAAAGTCACTTGAAAGCTGAGCAGGTCCCTAAAAAGTATGATTTTGTGGTTTTTTTTTAATATGTAAAAAATCGCACCCAAAGTTCTAAGCCTCATAACAACCTACAAAAATGAGATGATTAATGCAAACGTAAAGCAGACATTCAGTAAATGTTTGTTATCAATTTGTTAGTATGACTACTGAATGTTGCGGAAAGTAGAACATAGTCGCGGAAATATCTATAGTCATCCCAACATGTCATTAAAAAAAATCTTGCCTCACAAGAACCAACATAGCTTTGGTTATGTATGATCGTTAAAAAATGGAAGGAAAATGGCTATCCTCTTAAAAACTTTGTCCTTAAAGGGGTATTCCCATTTCAGGAAATAATTGTTATTGTTTGGGTGATGAAAAGGTATACAATATTCCAATATGCATTTTCTATCAATACCTTGTGGTTTCCCAGATCTCTGCTTGCTGTCATTCTATAGGAAGCTTCTATGTTGACTGCCAGTGTACAAAAATCTGTTCATGGTCACACAGCACCTGTGTGACCATGGACAGATTTCTGTCCACTCGTAGTAACCATAGAAGCTTTCTATACAATGTCAGCAAGCAGAGATCTTGAAAACTGTGAGAAATTAATACAGAAAGCATACTGGAATATTGTATTATTTTTCAGTATACACACATTAATTTGCCGAAATGGGAATATCCCTTTAAGGGACAAAAAATGAGGGACATATCCTGTAAACCCCTATATGGCTTTGTGTATGTATAATTCACAGCAATAATTTAAAGCAAGCAGTTCTCTCATACTACTCATACAATATCACTAGATTTCTAGCTTTTAATTGTTCAGGACAAGTATGCCAGTCACAAACCCTTATGCATACAGATATAACAGATCAATAGGGCTACACATTGGATATGTCATCTTTATACTAAATGTACTACTGGAAAAATATGCACTGTCCATAGGGAAATTACAGAAACCACCTGTTACATTATCTGACTCTGAAACAAGACAAATGAATACATTATGTATATTTTATCTGCTGCTCAGTGTTGGCGATATTGACACCCACAGCAAGCTTTGGTTCTATGAGAAATTCAACTGATGTATGACTTGAATGTGCTTTGCATAGAGATTTAGCAAATTTGTTTCACTATAATGACAATATGCAGCTTTATGCAGTATTTTAGTCCATGCTGCTTAATTAGGTGTTATACTTCTTATACCAGTTCTCAGTAAACAATTAATACCCAATCTTGGCCATGTCAATGGATTTCATGCCCTTATTTGTTTTAGTCAGCTCTAAATTGTGTAAAAACAAGTATGTATTATCAAAGCCAAATTAAATACCATATTAAATTAGAAAATGACTGACTTTTTATCAATAATATATAGTATGCTCGTAGATACATCTGATGTCATGAAAGCAAGTCACCTGATGCATTATCTTACTCTATTCTTTTTTTTTTTAAACTTAAATTTTAATTGAAAATTTTTTCAAAATACAAGCATAATAATATCGACATTAAATGTGCTACACAAGACTATTGCTATTACAGGATTAAAGTATCTTACTCTATTCTTTTCTCCGATTTTGGAAGCTCTGTGCAGCGCTGTCTAATCTGTGTGTGCTATATAAATAAAGAATTATTATTATTACTTTGTCTTACTCTATTATCTTTACTATTCTCTGAAATAGACGTACCAGCATTTACTGATAAATACTACCTTTCCTTAGTACACAAGACTATACAGTACAGTTTAACCCCTAGTCTACTTTTAATGCCTATATGCTGGATGTGAATATACTCCTTAACAATAAAAATTTTCATATTTTTATTAAAGTTTCCTGGAGCTGGATTTGATTTTATTCTTGGTATTTACGTTAGAGCCTGAAGCCCAGTGATAACCATGCTTAGAAACTTGAGCAGAGGTCCATAGAGGTCCGTTTATAACTAGGAGTCGTCTGTAAGTCAGGTGTTCTTAAGGGGTATTCCCATGAAGACAAGATTCTTATACTCAGGATAACAAAATAACACATTCTTTAATTCACTGTTATTAGCAAAAATACAGCATTTCACAGATATAACTGTCTCTATCAGTCCTGGTGTACACAACTTTGGTTGCCGCGGGGTGCGACTGTAAATCTTCTGATTATGGTAGGGCAGATTCTTCTCATGAATAGCTTCTCCTGTTTGCACAAAGCAGCATGCTGTTTTCCCCTCTCCCCTGCATTACAAGAGGAACTCACATACACAGACACTTCCTGCCGGCTGTCAGGCCCTCTGGATCACCGCAGGAGATGACCCTAGCCGACACCTGGGACAGGTATCTAAGTGGCACCTGGTCTTCACCATAGTTCGGGATGCACATATGGAGGAAGGCGGAGTCCGTAGGCCACTAGATTGATACGTTTGATTACATCAAAAATACCAAGGAAGCGGGGACCAAGCTTGTAGCTAAGTATCTTCAGCCGTACGAATCTGGAGGATAACCACACCTTGTCCCTGGAGAGAAGACAGGAGGGGTCCTATGCTTCTTATCTGCCTGGGACTGATCAGTGGCTCAGAGAAGAGACTGGCGGGTCTGTTCCCAAATGGATTTGAGGTCCTGCACATCGGAGGAAGTGGACATCGGAAGAGGAGGATGAGGAATTCTACTGTTGACAAAAAAGAACGAAGCTGCGCCAGCAGACCCAGAGTCCAGGGAATTGTAGGAAAACTGAGCCCATGGTAGCTGATCAGCCCAGTTATCTTGATGGGCTGAGACGAAGTGTCGCAGGTAAAGTCCAAAGTCTGATTCACCCTTTGTACTTGACCATTCGTTTGAGGGTGGTGAACAGAAGAAAAGTCCAGATTTAGTTGCAGCTGGTTAAAGGAACGTCAGAAATTGGACACAAACTGGACCCGTTGTGTTGCGGAAGTCCATGCAGCCAGAAGATATGCTGGTAGAACAAACTAGCAAGCCATGCAGAAGACGGAAGACCTGGAAGGGGAACAAAATGGGACATCTTGGAAAACCGGTCCGTCACCACCCACATGACAGTATTGCCAGAAGAGAGGGTCCATAGTCAAATGAGACCACGGGCGACTTGGCATCAGCAATGGAAGTAACAGTCCAGACAGTTTGAGGTGAGAGCCTTTGTTACGGGCACAGGAGGAGCAGGATCTCATGAAATCCTGAACATCTTTGACCAGGTCTGGCCACCTGTAGTAGCAGCATATGAGGGCAACGGAACCTTGCACCCCTGGGTACCCAGACATTTGCGAAGTGCAGGTCTAACATACGTCTTGCTGGGAGGTAGCTGCTGAAGATCCACTGGAGCTGCAAATACAAGTTGAGATGATATGCCGAGGGACTGACTCTTCTCCAACAACATTCGAAGCACGAGACAGGGCATAGCCCTTGACATTCTTTTCCGCAAGACAGAAATGGATCAACGGGTTGAAACACGAGAAGAACAACAACCAACGAGCTTGCCTAGAATTTAGGCACTGGGCTGTCTGGAGGTACAGGAGGTTCTTGTGGTCAGTATACACACAAACAGGATGGAGAGCTCCCTCCAGTAGATACCGCCACTCCTCCAGGGCAAGTTTGATGAACAGTTCTCTGTCACCAATAGAGTAATTTCTCTCTGCGGGAGAAAAAGTCCTGGAAAAGAAACCGCATGTGAGAGTTTGGCCCTTAGACCCCTTCTGGGTGAGCACCGCTCCAGCTCCTACAGAGGATGCATACACCTCAAGATGAAAGGGTTTTTCTGTATCAGGCCTAGTGAGAACAGGAGCTGAGGCAAAGGCAGATTTCAACCTGGAGAAAGCCTCTTGAGCTGCAGTGGGCCAGGTAGGGGGATTGGCACTCTTCTTTGTGAGTGTCACGATGGGAGACACCAGAGTGTTAAAATGGGGGATAAACTTCTGATAATAGTTCAAAAAACCCAGGAACCTCTGTATGGCTCGAAGACCCACTGGGTGTGGCCACTCTAGAACTGCAGACAGTTTAGCAGGATCTATCTGGAGACCTCTGCCTGAGATTATGTAGCCGAGGAAAGGAAGGCTTCGTTGCTGAAACTGACATTTCTCCAGCTTGGTGTAGAGATGATCAACCCGGAGGCGGCCAAGAACAACACCAAGACCACAACACACTCACAGAAGATCTCTGAAGATGCCGTTCACAAATTCCTTGAAGACAGCGGGAGCATTACATAGTCCAAAGGACATCACTAGATACTTGAAATGCCCATCACGAGTGTTAAATGCTGTCTTCCACTCATCACCCTTGCAGATCCAGATCTGAAGATCCAGCTTGGAGAACACTTTGGAACCGCGAAGACGGTCAAAGAGCACTGTAATCAATGGCAGAGGCCCGCGATAGTCTATGCAGGGAGCCTTCCTTCTTGGTTACAAAAAAGAAATCTGCGCCAGGTGGAGAGGAGGACTTGTATATGAACTCTCAGGTTCTCTTTAATATACTTGGACATGGCAGCCATCTCAGGAACTGAAAGATGATAGACACGACCTCTAGGAGGAGAGGCACCCAGTAGGAGATCCACAGGGCAATCATGGGGACAATGCAGAAAAAAACATTAGTAAAGTCCCTGTAGCATGCAGGTAGAGCCTCCAAGGACTTGGGAGACACAGAGCAAGTCAAGACAGGAAGAGGTGCCACCGCATGACTGGCATTCTGAACCCCAACACAGGATTTCCCCCGGTTTTCCAATTTAGGACCGTAGCATGAAGTTGCAACCATGGAAGACCCAGGTGGACAGATGAGGTGGAGTGTGTCAACCCATAGAAGGACAGTTTTTCCTTGTGAAGAACTCCTACTCGAAGACAGACAGTTTCAGTGCACTACCGGAACGGATCGGAGAGAAGCTGAAATGACAAAGAGGTTGCTTGAGAGGAACCACCGGAATGTGATGCCGAGAGACCAGAGTGGCATCCACAAGGTTCCCTGCAGAACCAGAGTCCAAAAAGGCTGAGACTTTCACAGGAGTGCAGATAACAACACTGAGGAGTGCAGGAACTGTCAGGCATGAAGAAGCTGTATTCACACCTAGGGACACTTCTCCCAGGAGCCCCAGGTGCTGGTGTTTCCCGTACATTAAGGACAGACAGGGCAAGCAACAATGAAGTGCTTGGGGCTGGCACAACACGAGCAGAGATTCTCCTTACAACGTCTGGAACGTTCGTGGATGGTGAGTCGGGCTAGGTCATAGGCTACTTTGCAGACAGTGTGGCCGGAAGCTGGAGCAGCCTTTGGAAAACATGAGCCAAGCAAGCAAGTCATGGAAGCCGGACTTGTGGTTGCTTGTGATGCAATTCTTCAGCACCATGAACCGCATGTTAATCCGAGTGGCCAGGGTGATAAGACTTCTCAGAGTAGCCGTCAGGTCAGGGGCAGCCAATGCATCTTTGACCTGAGATGACAATCCATTTTTAAATGTTGCTGAGAGGGCCGCATCATTCCAGGAGAACTCGGAAGCCAGGGTACAGAACTTGACAGCATACTCGCCAGCGGACAAGTCCGGTGGCTTGTGCAGGTTCCTCAAACACTGAGCCGAATTCAGCCAGGAACTCAGTATTGGTGGGCGTGACTGGATCACCCCTGTCCCATAGAGGAGTAGCCCAGGCCAGGCCTTTCCCCGGAGAGGAGACTGATAATAAATGCCAACTTGGAGCGTTTGGTGACATGTGATGTGAATGCATCAGTTCTATGTGCAATGAGCACTGTGTAATAAAGCCCCTGCATAGCTTGGGGTCCCCATCATACTTATCGGGCATCAATAGTTCTGCTGCAAGTAGACAAGCCGGGGTTGACAGGAGAAGTTGCATGAGTGGTCGCTGGAGCCTGATGTAGGTGCTGAGTGGCAAGCAGCTGTTGTAGCATGGCAGTGACTTGGCCTAGCAGCTCTCCTTGCGAAGCAATCCGCTGGGACTGCTGGGCGACAACGCTGGTAAGATCAACCAGTATCGTAAGCGGCACCTTGGCAGGGTCCATGGCCGGATTTTACTGTCAGGGCTCGGTGTCAGTGGACCCTATGGACCACTGCGGGAGATTACACTAGCCTGGGACTGAAATCTAAGTGGCACCCGGTCTTTACCAGAGCCCGCTACAAAGTGAAATGGTCTAGCCGCAGCGTGTTGCCACAGGTACTACAGGTGTGACTAGCCCCTGGTGGCAGCCAAAGTCAAAGTACAGAATCAGCAGGCAGTGTCGGAGTCAGGCACAAGCAGACGATCAGGGCAGGCCACAGAGATGCAGAAAAAAAATCCTTTTTTTTCAGAAAAGATGATAACATAAAAGTGATCAAAACATGTTATGATCAAAACTAAATGAGACTGCTGAAAAGAAAAAACTTTTTTAGCAAAATAAGCCCTTAATCAGCTTTATCAACCAAAAAAACTAATTAATGTGTCAGAACTTGCAAATTGCTCTAAATAGGATCAGATTTCAGGCTTCTGTGCCTGAAAACCACACCCTAGGCTGCCTTAATTGACAGCTCCCTTTCAGGATCTTTCATGAGCTTGAGCTAGTTTTGTGTGCAGCTGTGGCTTGAGTGATGGACGACTGAACCAGTCAGTGCTGGGGGTAGTGTCCATTACTCACTTTATATTCTGACCAGTCCCTTCAGAAGGTGCTAACTATTGAGTCTTTTCTTTGCTATCTAGTGCTATTGCATTGCTTACTATTCTGTGTATTTGACTTCTGCTGCATGTTATCAACCATTCTATCGCTATACGATTCTGTACCTTGTTGGTTTTTGACCCGGTTCTTTCTGACTCCACTTGTCTGTCGATATCTGTTGTTTTCCCATTAGTATTGTGTATCTTCCAGTGTAACCCCTTTTCCTTGTCTCAGGTTTTGTTTTTGGCATGATGCGTTTCTGTGTGCTAGTGTGAACTGTGTAGCTCTGTTCCTGTTGCCTGTTCGCTCCACCATCCAGCGACTTTTGATTTAGTTAGGAATCACTGCCACTTACCCAGTCCGATTGTGGTAATGCTAAATTAAACAAAAAAAAATTCTCTAATGTCTAATTTTATTCAAGAAAATTTGGCAAAAATAAAAAAAGCTATATAAATGAACTATCACCGTAATTGTAGTGACCCATAGAATACAAATAACAAATTTTTTGATAAAAGATAAAAAATAACAAAACAATAAAAGATAAAAATCATTAACAAGAATTGATGATTTTCATTTTCTTCACCAAGAAAGAGTTAATAAAATTTCCTTAGTAAATTATAGATGCTCCAAAATAATGTACCTGAAAAGTGGATCTCATCCTGCAAAAAATAAGCCCCACATGACCAAAAATGTATAACCAGTACAATGTGAATGCAAATTTGCTCTTAATGGTGCTCTTTCTCTTCAATAACCTGCTGTGTGCCCATACAGAAGTTTACCACCACATTTGGCATCTCAGCATGCTCGGGAGAAATTTGGTATCAAACTCTGTGGCTCTCTTTGTCATTTAATCCAGTGTGAGTGAAGTATTGTCCAAAAAAAATTATAATTTCTAAATCACACCTCCATTTTCTCCTAACCCTGGTGAAACATCTATAGGGTAAATAAACTTCTTAACAGGAACCTGCCACCACATTTTAACATATACAGCCACTGACAGGATCCTATAGAGCTCGATTAACTAGCTGACACCCTTCTTTTAGCTAAAATTTGTTTCTCTTATCCAAATAAATCACCTTTTATTACCTGGCATCAAAGAGGGTGTGTCCTGCCCGTCTGGCCCCTCCCGTCTAGTTCTCCCCATGCCTTATGCCTCCTTACTGGTGACAGTTATAATAATCTTTATGAAATAATAATCACAGTTCCATGGACTTCTACTCCTTTCCATCCTCCATCGAGGCTGCTGTGATTTCATGTAATCACATACATGGTGTACAGCTTTCTATGATTAGACGGCTAAAGGACCTGCAATGATCTCACTCTGGTCACGTTATGAATGTAACACAAGGCGCCGTGTGGAAATATTGATACAATATTTCCCATCTGTACATAGAGCTTTATATGCCTGTAGTTGAATATTAGCAGACAGTCCCTAAGTACAAGGAGCCAGAGCAGTGAATTGAAGAGACACAGAGCTGTCAGTCACAATAATCAGGAATGGTTCACTAGCATCCTGAGAAAGAGAAGAGTCACAGACACCAGACATAAGTCAGAAAAGCTCATTTGCATAGCAGTACCCCACTGGCAGCTAATTTTAAGTAATATGGGGAGGACTTGTAACCTTTTATCAGCAGGCATTTTTAGCCAGAGTGGTCAAAATCTGGTGATAGGTCTTCTTTGAACTTGGTTTTTCATACAATAGTACAATACAATACAATAAAATACAACTATATTGATCCCCCCAGGGGGGAAATTATTTTGTACATAGTGTTCCGGCAATTGTTACACAGTTAGAGACATTTATAACAATTCGAATACATAAATACCTCTAGAGGAGCGTTCTTACATGTTGCTGGTTCCTTGGTTGCATACAAACATAGTTACAGTACATTGAAATACAGCACAATACAGGTTACATGAACACAAAATACATTACATAATGGGAAGCAATTATGGTACAAAAATATACCAGTCCCAATAACACATAGACACAGACTAGACAGACATGCCGATACGGCGCAAACAGTGTTGTGGTGAACTCGTAGTGTACTGTTGTGGGTATTGGTTTGGCAGAAGAGACACCGTACTGGCGCTTAAGCTGCCTGGTTGTGGCTGCCACTGGAGCCTTGGTGCAGCGTTCCTCCTGACTTGCGATAAGGCTGTGGTTGTGATCACTAACATTTCAGGTGCTTCAATAAAGCCACTACTAGCTCTGTTGGCTGCCAGGATCTGGTTCCGGCACTCTGTTACAACCAATTGTGCAACATGGAGCCACTGCTGCTAATGATCTGCCTAGTGGAGACTGTTAGGCCAAGTGGGTGCCGCAGGGTTTGTTGGGTGTCAAAAGCCGAAGCCATTGCACAGGCAGCCACCTGCAGTTGAGCCATCCTGGCATTGCATCTTTTCCTTAGTGCCACTACCAGTACACAAGATTCAGAGGGAGAAGAGGCGATGAAGGAAAGAGGTAATGGTGCTTTTCAGATAACATTTTGAAAGACAAGAATTAGACAAGTTCTTAAAGATAAAGTCCCTTCATTTCCTTCTGGTTCAATTCTGGTACAATTCTTTTGCACTTAAAAATAGTTGCACTTGGAAAAAGATGCACTGGGCATGACCGAGGTCAGGTATGACCTGTAGTCTGTTATTAATATACCCAGGACAAATTAGTAACAACTACCAGGTGTTAATCAAGAGGGTGGAGAGACACAGAAAGGAGTCTCCAGTGAGTGCAGGGAAACAGATTTGCATTTACACATACCAATAAACATGAAAGGTGCAGAAAAAGACAAGAGATGCTGTGACTTTTGGTGCCTAATTAAGCAGACATACCAATACAATAAACATAAAGGGTGCAGAAAAAGACGAATTTTGGTGCTTTTTGTGTAGTTTTAATAAAGGGGCATTGTATGGGTTTTTACTATTATTTAGGCTTTCGAAAGTCATATGCAAGCTGAGCAGGTCCCTTTTGGGGTTTCTCATTAAAATATGAAAAATCGCTACCAAAATTATAATCCCCCTAACATTCTACAAAAATGAGAGATGCATAAAAAACATATTAAACAAACATAATGAAACATTCAGGATTTTTTTTTTTTTGGTAGTTTATCTTGGCTCTGTGTTTAAACTAAGACTTAAGGATGGATTGTCTTCTAGTTGTCTACTACCCCCTACATCGGGGGGGGGGGGCATGGAAAGGGGAAGGGAAGTCGATTTAGCCTTATACACATAAAAATACACGTCTAAGAATTGAAAAATAAGGCTCATAATTTAAGACCAAAACAGGCTGCAGAGGCAAATGGTTATAAAGAATGAAAAATTCAAGACTGTGGTTAAAAATAGTCCATTTTCAGACATCATGGTTAATTTTGTTGTTTTCCATTTATTTACAAGATGCTAAAGTAGCTGAACACAGGAATTAGACAATAGGAATAATAAAAAAACAGGGTTTCAGTCACTGTCACAAAGCTTCCATGTGCACTCAAGTAGACCTCTCCTGCTGCCATCTGAAAACAGCCACTGCTGAAACTCACAAGAGTTCAAAGAAAGGGCTCAAAATGCAGCCAAAATACACTGATCTTTCCATATGCTCTTCAACAAGCCCCGCTGTGATGATAGAGATTACGCCCTGGGCAAGAAGTGAACATGACCTAACTATATTCTGTAATGTGGAATTTAGTGCTGTGAATGTAGCAGTTATGCACTGTTTGCTTTTCTTCATGACCACTTCTGAATTAGTGGTCTATGCCAGGTGTCTTTGCAGTAATACAGTTAACAGTTAGATGTTCCAAATATTCTTTCTTTAGAACTACTCCATTAACAACTACAGGGTTTGCAGCAATCCCAATTACAACACAGCTTCTAAGCAAGTGGGCACCCCAACTACTTACACTCTGGACAGCACTACTTATGTTGTGGCACTGGATAAGAAGTAGGCCAGGTGGGTATCGAAGTTGGAGTAAGTGGGAGCACTGATAGCGCACCGGATTATAAGGTGCACCTGATTAAAAGGATACCTGTGCACAGTTCAAGGCAGCTGTTGTCTGTAAGTACGGTTCATATATAAGGTGCACTGGACTATAAGGCACACCTTTGATTTCTTAGAAAATCAAAGGATTTTTTGTACATAAGTGGATTAAATTTTAGCGCTGCATTTACAGTGGGTACGGAAAGAATTCAGATCCCTATAAATCTTTCACTCTTTGTTTCATTGCAGCCAATTGGTAATATCCCGAACATTTTTCTTTTTTGCTCATTAAAGGGTTTCTCCCGTCGTAACAACTTAGGCCCTTATCAGCAGTGAAGGGACCACAGGAATCACAAGAACGAGGGCTCTGCTGTGCCTCCGTCGCACCGTGTGATGATCAGAGCAGCCGGTCTGTTGGGTATGCCCCGTTCATCTCTATGGAGGTAATGAACATACATGTTAATATTTTTGCTAATTTATTAAACAAGAAAAACGAAAATATCACATGGTCACTTGTATTCCGACCCTTTGGTCAGTATCGAGTAGGAGCACCTTTTGAGCTAGTACAACCATGAGTCTTCTTGAGAATGATGCAAATTTTCAGACCTGGATTTGGGGTTCCTCTGCCATTCTTCCTTGTAGATCCTATCCAGTCCCATCAGGTTGCATGGTGAATGTTGGTGTACAGACATTTTCAAGTCTCTCCACAGATGCTTGATTGGGTTTAGGTCAGGGACAGTCAAGAATGGTCACAAAGTTGTTCTGAAGCCACAAGCGGTGGGTTTAGGGTCATTGTCTTGTTGGAAGGTGAACCTTCGGCCAATGCTGATGTCCAGAGCACTCTGGAAGACGTTTTCATCCAGGATATATCTGTACTTGGCCACATTCATCTTTACCTCAATTGCAACCAGTTGTCCTGTCCGTGCAGCTGAAAAACAACCCCATAGCATGATGCTGCCACCACGTTTCATTGTTAGAATTGTATTCGGCAGGTGATGAGCAGTAGCTGGCTTTTACCACACATACCGCACATAAAAATCATCATCTCATTTCATCAATCATCTCACCAGAAAATCTTATTTTTCAAAGTCTGGAAGTCCTTCATGTGTTTTTCTGAAAACTGTATGCAGGCTTTCATATGTCTTTCACTGAGGAGAGGCTTCCGCCAGCCATGCTCTCGACTGGTGGAGGGCAGCTGTGATAGTTGACTTTGTGGAACTCTCTCCCATCTTCCTACTGCATCTCTGGAGTTCAGCCTCAGAGATCTTGGGGTTCTTCTGTACCTCTTTTACTAAGGCTCTTCTCCCATAATTGCTTATCTCCAAGATGGCCACCATCTACTGCTCCCATGATCCTTCAGTTCTCAGTAACAGTCCTCCTTCTTATGCTCTGCCTCAATGATGATATAACAGACTGTCCTACTCTGTTACCATAGTAATGTGTGTAACAGCCATCACTGCACATTACCTTACTGAGATGGGTCTCACCACAACACTAGCATATTAGTTTATATTTTAATAACCCATTTGAATATGAATTATGCCTATTCCTGTAATACCCCTTTAAATACCCCTTTAAAAAATTACCACAGCATTGACAGAAAAAAACAATAATAGGGAATAATAAAACAAAAAACAATCCAAAACAATCCTAAACAACTAAACAGAGTGCCCGGAGAACAGTGCAGCCACTCCAAAGGGGTGAAGAGAAGGTAGACATGGTCAGAGCAGAGACTCACCAGAGAGGCACCTATCCAAGGAGATTGCAGTAGGGTTGAAAGTCCTAAAAATTGTACCCGAGCTAAGAAAACAATCAAAGAGAAAACTGCAATTAGTAACTCCATTTGCTGGATGGCTTTAACATTGTGGACCACTCTACTACACTGGGAGGATGTGGACTTCGCCAGTGGTCAAAAGGTATCTAAGCATGTCCTGTTTCACCAATTTTATAGGACCAGGAATGACAGACAAATGGTCAAGCTGCGAGCTTGCCACCACTGGTGCTGCCACTTGGGAGTACATTCTGAAGACTGCACCCCAAAAAGGTTTCACCTTGTGACAATTCCACCAAATTTGAAGCTTTATTTCTGGGCCAGTCCAACAATGCCTGCAGGTATCCGGGAGTGTGGAATAGAAATGATAGAGAAGTTCTGGACTCTAGTACTACCTTGAAAAGAGTTTGTAGTTCTTCTCTTTAGCTACACAGGGCAGAGGTAGTTTCTGAGATTACATGAGAGTTCCTCAGGGGAGAGGGCAGAGACAGCAATTCCTCACTCAATGTCTCTGTGAATCGGGGGGGGGGATGTAGGCGGGGATGTAAGTATCAATTAACATCTGGTAGATTTCAGAGAGAAGTCGAGCCGGGGAAGAGGATTCAAAGTAAGCCATCAACAATAGACAGCGAGGAGCTCTGCAAGAGATGATGAAGCCTAACATTCTCAGTGGAGCACCAACACAGAAACCTATTTGCTGTTTGTCTTGGGGGGGGGGATGCTGGGTTTTGAAGGATAGAAGACAGAGGGCCCAGTTTGGTAGAAAGGATATCGTGATGCAGGCATTTATGAAAGAGGTTAAAAAGTCTTTTGTGATTGGGTAGGTCTGACCCTGCTGAGGCCTGTCAGAGGGAAGAAGCCACAGCAAATTACAAATTTTGGAAGCCAAGAGTGACACTTCAATACAGACCCATTGCTTTGAGTCACTGTGGTATTGCCAATCTACTACCTGTTAAAGAACAAATGATAGAACTTCACATCTGGGAGAGCAGCATCGGCTTTTTCTTGGGGTCTCGTGAGAATCGGATATCCGATCCGGAGTGCCTGCAAGAGATATAGAAGCCTGGGAAGAATGTCCATTTTTAGGTCGTTGATGAGAAGAACGATTTTCATTTCCCAAGAGAGAAGTAACAGACCGCGCACACTGGGGTTCCCCTTCAAGGCAACAGCCAGATGTTCCATGGTAAAGATGGAGAGCAGGATATATATAGAAATATTAGAGTCCTGTCTTGGCCTCCCTGCTCGGGACAAATACAACCTGATCAAATAAATGATAATAATAATAATCTTTATTTATAAAGCGCCATCAAATTCTGTAGTGCTTTTCAAATGATAGGTGACATATACAAATATTACATTACAGATTACAAAGAGTTGTATGGAACAATAGGAGTGAGGGTGGGTATTAGTCTGAGAGCTCGGGGAACGGCATTCAAGAAAATTGGTGCAGCTTGGAAGAAGTCCTGGAGACGTGCATGAGAGGTTCGAATTAAGGTAAAGATTAATTGAATGTCACTGGCAGATCAAAGGTCAGGGGTTGGGCGATAGACTGAGATGAGAGATGCGAGGTAGGGAGGTGCAGCATTATGCAAAGCTTTGTGGATAAAAGTAATTATTTTAAACTGAATTTGGAAGGAGACAGGCAACCAGTGCAGTGACTGGCACTGACTGGAGGCATCTGTGTAGCGTTTGGTCTGAATGACAAGCCTGGCTACTGCCTTAAGAATAGATTGGAGAGGAGAGAGTTTAGTGAGTGGAAGGGCAATTAGTAGGACTTACAGTTCTAGTCGAGAGTGAATCAGAAGAACGATTAGCATTTTAGAAGTTTCAGTTGTCAGAAATGGGTGGATGCTAGAGATGTTTTTGAGATGCATGCGGCAAGAGCGACCTAGAGATTGAATATATGGTGCGAAGGAGAGGTCGGAGTCCAGCACAACTCCAAGACCGCGGGCCTGCTGCCTCAGTGCTATAGTGCTACAGTGCTATAGTGATCATGCTTGAAAGAAGAGGGGACGACACAAGAAGAGAGAGATAGGTTGAAGTTTTTAGTAAGGTGAGAAGTGACTGCAGGGTCACTGATACAGGTAGTGGGTCGAGCAAAGGAAAGGAGCCTGGTCACTTTTTCTTCTGTGACTGGCTCAAAGGAAAAGGGCAAACAAGCTAAGGTACAGGAGGGAAGTGGGGTGAGCGGATTCAGAAATTATTTCATGGCGATTGCTATCAATTTTATCTTTAGCCCCTTAATGATCTGACCCTTTTTTGTTTTTTCATTTCCATTGTTCACTCTCCACCTTCAAAAATCTATAACTTTTTTATTTTTAGATTCATGACAAAAATGCTGTACAAAAATTTTATTTTAGATTTTGCCATCTTCTGGGACTAATGTTGTACGGAGCTGTGGGTGGAGTAATTTTTTGTGACTTTTGATGATGTTTTTTTTAATGCTATCATTTTAGGACTGTATGACCTTTTGATCACTTTTTATTGAATTTTTAACATTTTTTCAAAATGACAAAAAAGTGCCATTTTCCACTTTGACCCGCTTTGGGACCTATTTTCCGTTACGGGGTTAAACACAGTGAAAAACTGTTTTTATATTTTGATAGATTGGGCATTTTGGGACGCGGCAATATCTAATGTATTTATGATTTTTACTGTTTATTTATTTTTATATCAGTTCTAGGGAAAAGGGATGCTTTGCATTTTTATGTTTTTTTATTATAATTTTTTTTACTTTTTCTTATTTTTATTTTTACTATTTTTCAGACTCCCTAGGGTACTTTAACCCTAGGTTGTTTGATTGATCCCACCATATCCTGCCATACCAAAGTATGGCAGCATATGGGGATTTTCCACCTCATTCATTAAAATGTGAAAACTGCACATGGTAATGAATGGGTTAAAACGAGACAGCTTCGGAAGACCCGAGGCTGTCATGGCGATGGATCACCGCTTTGTGATGATGTCACAGGGAGCATAATCCTCAGCAAGATGGCAGCTTTATGAAGCCGCAGGCAGCGTTGCACCGATCGTGGGTGTTACCGGTAAGTCTTTACTGCAATATGCAGCAAAGACTTACCAGCTATGGAGAGGGCTTAGCCCGTAAGCCCTCTCCATGTACCCGCACCCGACATGCGCTGTACTATTACGGCGCGCATCGGTAAGGGGTTAAAGTAGGTGGCCAGATCTTCAGCCCCAAGGTCTGTGACCGGTGGCTGCACCTTTGGTGTTAATAAGGAGTGAAGAGTATCAAAGAGCCTTTTGAGATTGTTAGAGAGAGAGGATATTAGATTAGTAAAATAGACCGGTTTAGCAAGGTGAAGGGCAGAATTACAGGTTTTGAGCATTAATTTGAAGTGTAGAAAAAGTCTGCAGTGTGCACAATTTTCTCCACAGACTTTTGGCAATCCTGTAGCACTGCCAAAGGAAACTTTCGGATAGAGAGTGGTGCCATCTCATCTAGGACGCTTTTGACAGTATGATTATAGTGGTTAGTAGTCAGATTTGCACAGGTGAAAGAGAAGATGGGAGTCAGTGCAGATTGTAAGGTTTCTATGAGATGGGGAGTATCAAGGGCACACGGATTGCCATATGATCAAGGGGTGGAAGGATTCTGAAAAGGTAAAGGATTATTTGAAGTAAAAGAAAGATGGTTATGGTCTGAAAGTGGAAAGGAAGAAATGGTAAAATTAGATTTTGAAGAAAGCCAGGAGAAGAATAAGTCTAGAATGTTTCCCTCACTATGAGTGGGGGAATCGAAGAGTTGTGAAAGACATAGAGAAGTAGTTAGTGACAAGAGCTGAGAGGCGGGTTGGGAAACAAGTGTTAATAGGGATGTTAAAGTCTCCCGTTATATGGCTGGAATCTCATAAGATAAAAAGTGAGGGAGCCAAGATGCAAAGTGGTCAAGTAACTGATAGGGTGAGCTGGGAGCACAGTATACTACAGCCACATGAGGAGAAAATGGGTGGAAAAGTCTGAGAGTGTGAACCTCAAATGATGGGAAAGTAAGAGAGGGTACAGGAGGAATGACCTGGAAAGTGCATCATGTAGAGAGTAGTATGCCTACCCCTCCTACCTGCCTATTCCTAGGTCTTGAGCAGTGAGAAAAGAGTAAACCACCATAAGACAATGCTGCAACTGAGGCAGAGTAATCCTGCTGGATCCATGTTTCAGTAATGGCCAGTAGGTTAAAGGATTAGAAAGAAAAAGGTCATGAACATATTCTAGTTTATTGCCCACAAAGCATGCATTCCATAGGGCACTTTTAAAAGGGGTCACGGGTGGAGGAGAAGGAGAAGAAGGGATACACAAGTGTTAAGATAAGAAGAAGATGGGCCCAGGATAGCAGAGATGTCTCCTGCAGCAAACAGAAGGAGAAAGAAGTTATTGGTATGGTTACATAAGTGTATAGAGTGTGTGAGCAATGTAATAACTGCAGTAGCATACAGAATATTATGCTAAGCAAACAATAAAAGATTGCAAGCATCCTATGCTACCACTAAATTTCTACCCAAAGAAGACAAAAGACCAGACCCTCATTTAGCTCGTAAAACAATTAATCTAGGAGACTTAACACATGTGGATTAAGTTCTAAACAGAGAAATACAAACTCATTGAGGGACAAAGATGGGCATTAAATCAGTTACAAAAGAAAAGGGTAAAATTTTAGAGAAATAAACACATGCAATACAAAGATAATTAACAGGTATACAGTACAGTCATGGCCAAAAGTTTTGAGAATGACACAAATATTATATTAGCCACTCACTGCACACTCCAGGTCCCCGGAACCCACCACTAGGGGCGGGGACGAGCAGTACAACGTGCCAACTGGGCTATAGCTTACAGCGAGCCCAGACATAAGCTGCATGCCATTGATTATTTGGCCCTGAAAAACTTTAAGTGGGCCTAACATCACCAACTCTTCTTCTTCATCTTTTTGACGACACGCGTCAGGGAATATTGACAATAAACAGGGGGCATGCATATTTGTTATAGGGTCAGCTGTGGACTGCCCTTGTCAGGGCGGGAGTAATTTGGGGTTACATAGGGACAGTGTCTCATTGTGCTACCCCTGACCTCCTGCCCGGTAAGCATATGTACGCCTGAATCACGGTAAGACCTACGCTCTTTTTTGATTCTTATTTGGGGCGGATTTGCTATTTATTAAGTCCTTTGAGGATACGTTGTGGTTAGGATTATTACACTCTATTCCTGACACTTGCACTTTAGGCACATGACACTTTAGTGCGGTTTTATGTGATCCAATTAAAAGTTACATTTTAGCACACTTTTTTCACCTTCCCCTATTTTGCTTTTTCGTAATTTATTAAACAAGAAAAATGAAAATATCACATGGTCACTTGTATTCCGACCCTTTGGTCAGTATCGAGTAGGAGCACCTTTTGGGCTAGTACAACCATGAGTCTTCTTGAGAATGATGCAAATTTTCAGACCTGGATTTGGGGTTCCTTTGCCATTCTTCCTTGTAGATCCTATCCAGTCCCATCAGGTTGCATGG
>CM033641.1:178922671-179351783 GCA_019512145.1 Engystomops pustulosus
TCATACAGCACCTGCAGGAGAAAGTAAAGGAAGCTATTTTTGTGTCTAATTGAATATGGGCAGACAGTACCTAAATACTAGTTCCATACCAGCAACATGGTGGTAGCAGTGATACCTGTCAGTCCGGAACAGGAAGGCAGGGCAGTTCAGGGAACAGTAAATATGCAGGACTCATTTACTGTGGTTGTATGCACCTCAGGTGAGTTGCCTATAAGTATACAACTTATAAACTGATTTTTTAACATTGCAGCCATGGAAAGGCACCATTTATGGATAAGAGCGATGCGTTTTAATCATAGTTTTTAATGAAGTTTTTTTTGGGGTGGTTATTTATTTTAGTTGGTTAGTGATATGCATATCAATTTTACATAAAGGTACATTTATATTTGCATCAGATTCTCTGTTGGTGGCAGATTACATTATAAATGCCTTAAAAATTCTGCAGCATGCACTAATGTTGTTTCCAATAAGCTGACACTATGATTAAAACCCAAGCTGTAAGTCAATACGATCTGGCAAGCATCATTGTATGTCATTTTACAGATTCTTGTGGTCGAACAGAAAACCAGAAGTGTGAACACAAATGTGGACACAGAACAAGTCAAGAATATACTTGATAAAGCGAAAAAGCTTGATATTTGTATTCCCCAATTACAGAAATATGGAATGTATTTGTTCTTATTTAAATATAGATTCCACGGCTTAAAGAGGTTGTTTAGTCACTAGTTATCCCCTAAGAACAGGATAAGGAATAACATGCTTATCAGTGGAGATTCCAGTGGTGGGGTACAGCGCTCGCCTATCTCCGTCAGCGCCATTATTAATAGAGCAGCAGGACATGTGTGTGACTGGCTGCACTGTTCACTTGGGGTACAATGGACCCTCGTCCTAGTGATCCATTGGGTCCCATCACTGGGACAGATCAGCAAGTTAATGGTTGAAATTTCATTTTAGTGGCTGGGCAACCCCTTTATTTACAAACAAAAACGTTAAGTAGGAACTGTAAAAAATCTGTAAACAAACATGCCAAAATTTTATTAAAATGGACATGATCACTCATTTTAGAAATTTCTTACAGAAGCTGCGAAGGAAGGAACATACGATACAGGACGTGCAGCAATGTGGTAAGCTGTTTTCTGTTTTCCCTAAAATTGTGCTTCAATTTGCAGCTACAGCTATACTGTATAAATGTCTCTGAATAATTACAAAAAAGTGTCACTCAACAGTGTTTGTCATAGCCATTGCAGTGCTGAATGGAAGGTGTCTTCACTCACTCTCTCTCCAGAGATCAGGCAGAATAGTCTGCCGGATCATTGAGCTGCTCAATCCTCTTTATACCTGGCAATATTTTGCACTTATAGGACTGATGATTTAGCCTTGAGGGTTGTGTAACCCAGTGGACCTCAGGTATGCAGCGTGACCTACCATTACATTGTTGAGGTACTTAAATATTTACAGGATGTAACATGGTTCTGCATTTCCTGGCCGAAAGAAGCAGTGCCCAGGATGCAAATGCCCATCAATAGATAAAACCATAATTGCAACAGTAAAAACCAGGAAATCCTCTCTGGGTATTACTCAGAAAACATTTTCCTGGGAAACACTTCTATAAATAGCATATCCACCACAAGTAACAGTGCCAGCCCAATACTATACTGTGCACTTCCTCTTGACCTATGAGCTGTCTCTTTATCTCTGTTCCATCTACCATAACACTACAGTCATGAGGAATTGCTATGTATTCCAATTTTTTGGATAGATTTCAGTGAAACTTGGCCATGTGACAGTGTCAGTAAACTAAATGCCAAGGATTTTGTGGAACAAAATGGCACTTCAGAAAGTCACACTATGCAAATGAGTCATAAATGTATTTTTAGTTGCAGAATAAAAACTGATAAAGCACGACTGCAACCCATTTATCCAATCTTATGACTAATGTGCAACCCTATTGTAATGTTATTTAATGGCTGTGATTGTAGTCTACATTTTATACTGTAATGTTTAATAACTGAAGACCTGTTGGCCTCAAGGGAAAAAATTAAAAAGAATATTCAAAAGGGGCCAAAGAAGCTAAATGTGTGTCAGTCTTAATGAGTTGTTCAGTCTCTGGCTGCTGTAGATTTCTTAAATAATCTAAAAAATAGGGCTTGCAGAGAACCACTAAGCCACTTCATTCCTTAGTGCACCGCACTTACTTTTTGGCGCAGATAGACCAGAACGTTGCAATTTCATTGTGTGTGCCAGAAATTGCAACATTTTCATGCCTTACACTTACAGGCAAGAAACTTGGCCCCAATATTTTCTATTTGCCATATGTGCATACAAGACCTCCTCTTAGATGTAATCTATTATAAATGTTGTGCTTGGTTATATTGTTGAGTTATTCATAGGATAAGTCATCAATATCAAATTTTGGAGAATTTGACACCTGAGTTTCCCTACCAGCTGATTGCACCCTCTGCTACCCTTGGATTCACTACAGACAATAGATGAGATTATCTGTCTGCTGTATATTGGGTGACCCTGAGAGCCCCATTCATAGAACTAACTCTACTTCCACTTCTCTTTGCTGTTGAAGCTTTGATACCCGAGGGATGACTATTTATGCATCTATAGTCTAAAACATCAAGAGAGAAGGTATAATAATTAGCTCACCCTCCTCATATAAAGAGATCATAGCTTCCAGGCTAGAAAAATACCCCCTACATCAGTGATAGCAAACCTTTTAGAGGTCGAGTCCCCAAACTGCAACCCAAAAGCTGCATATTTTTGCAAAGTACCAACACAGCAATTCAAGCAATAACTTATTACAATCTTCTTTCTCCGTGTTATACCATAGCTTTTAATGGGCCTGAGGGCACCAATATCTTTGTCAGAAGGAGAGGAAATTTGGGTTGTCACTGGAGCTTCCCTTGATAGCCCCTGAACAGGAAGATTCAGGGGTAGCACAGGAGGGGCTCCAATGATAACTTGACCCTGTCCACACCCCCTCTCTCTTCAGTCTCAGGTAGACCAGGATGCTTTACATTAAAAAAATGCTAAGCATGGCAAGTCCTGGGACTGCAGGAGGATCCCTGTCTGGCAAACTCTGCCATGGGGCAACAGCCTGAGTGCCCACTGAGAGGGCTCTGAGTGCCACCTCTGACACCCGTGCCTTAGGTTTGCCCCCACTGCCCTACATATTTCAGGGATCCTCTTTTCAATAGTGTATGTTACTCGATCAAATCTACATAAAAAACTGTAAACAATATGTTATGGCATTACCTGGCCTAGAGTTTAGTGCAGCACCACTAGTTCACATGATTAAGATTCTTAAAGGATTGCTCAGGATACAGGCTGAACAGTCTGGAGTACATTTTGTTTTCTCTGAGACATTTACTCATGTGGTGCTATTGAAATGTTTGTAATTTAACATTTTCTATATTTTTGTAATGGCATATAATTTGCCAGGAAATTTTGTGACCTTTTAAATCTGGCTTCATATTCCCATGTCTCAGACAAGAGTCACAAATTATCAGAATTATGTTTTTGTTTTGTTTGTTTTTTTGCATACAGTTATACAGTCCACTGTCATGGAGAATTTGTAACTGGCAAGCAATAAGAGCATAAATGTGGAGTTAGTTAAAAGGTGTTCACACACTCACTATGGAAATAGACCATTATAATAGGAAATAACTGTAGTTTAGTGTCATAAATAGTGGAATAATAATAAGCTCCCTTGGCAGTTTCAGTTGACACTCAGGGCCAAGCATTTACACAAAAAATGTTGCACTTTATATCATTTAATAACTGCTATTCAATAGACCTGTAGCCTGTATTATAAGTAACACAGGAAGTTATAAGGAGGACCTTTACTGTGTAAAAAACAAAAATGTTTACAACAAAGCAATAATAGCTTTTTGTTAAAGGAAACCCACCACCACAGATCTACCTATTAAGGTAGATCCGGTGGTAGGTGCCTTTAATGTATGTAAGGATAGCAATTTTAAGGGCTAATCTTTTAGTCCCCTTTATCTTTTTTAATCTTTATAATGCTAATTTACCAAAGAGGCTACTGGGGCGTGGAGCAGCCGGAACCAGAATAGCCTGAGTTCCATGCACAGGAGCTCCGGTTTTGGACCCAAGACCACACAGCCAGCGGCCCGCATTCTGCACATGTGCAGAGCGTCGGCTTTGCGGATGAGTGCACGCAGCTCCTTGTATCTGCACGCTGAAGATGTCTGGGAAGGAGGATCAAGGAGGCTACTGGGGCGTGGAGTAGCCGTGCCGTGTAGCCTCAGCTCTGGCTACTCCACGCCCCAGTAGCCTGTTTGGTAAATTAGCATATTATCTCGATTGAAAAAGATAAAGGGGACTAAAGAATTAGCCCTTAAAAGGGCTATCCTTACATACATTAGAGGTAGATCCGTGGTGGTAGGTTTCCTTTAACATTTTTTTTTTATTTTCACTTTCATTATCTTGCATTATCTTGCAGTACAGTTTCCACTTTGGCCACTGGATCTCAAGATAAACTGACACCTCCCGGACTGTAGAGTCCAATTTTCAGTATTCATATCCTCATCAGATAGCACTGACATACAGATAACACAGAATCCTATTATATATAAAAAGGTGATGATCTCAACCCCACTCTTGTAAAGGGATTAAGATTAGCTAGTGTAGATTTGAGTTTCTGACACATGGAGATGTGCCAAATTTATTCTGATGCATTTATGTTATGCAATTTATATTGTAAGCAGAGGGTCCCTATCTCTTGGCCAGAGTGGAGAGTATACAGGGAACCCAATAATTTCAATATACACTGTGTAATGCTTGATTTCCCCTGTGGTGCCACAGCAGGAAAACTGGATACTTTCTGACCCAGTGTCCCACAAGTTATAGCTGATCACTGGAAGAGGACGCAGGAGACACAAGAAGATCAGATTAATGTCAAAAGGAAGTAGAGATTGTAAAAAATAGTGCACAGTTGAAAAAGCTGTTTAAAACATGTAGATTTTTTTTATTCTCTGACCCCAAAGGATAAAATACCTAAAGTAAGACTCGCAGACTGCAGATGTCTCTGACATTCTTTTATTTCCCACCCACGTTTATCACATAAATTGTAATTTTGGGCAAAGTTTCTGAGCACTGCAATATAACAGAGCCAGTGCTCCAGATTGAATGGAATGTATCTGCTCTCCTTTAGGAACTGACACTGAGCACATTGTAGTAGAACATTACAGTTGTATAAATGTGAACTCATCTATGATAATTAAAAATAAGCAGAAATGTAGATAGTATTGCTACTTTATTAAACAAGATGGAAATGTCACATGGTCATAACCTTTGCTGTGACACTCATATTTAACTCACATGCTGTCCATTTTCTTCTGATCCTCCTTCAGATGGTTCTACTCCTTCATTGTAGTCCACCTGTGTTTAATTGAACTGATTGAACTTGATTAGGAAAAACACACACCTGTCTATAAGACCTCACAACAGTGCATGTCAAAGCACATCAGAATCATGAGGTCTAAGGAATTGCCCAAGGAGCCTAGAGAGAGAATTGTGGCAAGGCAAAGATCGGGTCAAGGTTACAAAAGAATGTCTTTAGCACTCAATGTTCCTAAGAACACAGTGGCCTCCATAACCCTTAAATGGAAGGAGTTTGGGAAGTCAACAACTCTTACTTGACATCGCTATCTAGCCAAACTAATCAATTGTGGGAGAAGAGCCTTAGTGATAGAGGTAAAGAAGATGTCACTGTGGCTGAGCTCCAGAGATGCAGTAGGGGGATGGGAAAAAGTTCCACAAAGTCAACTATCACTGTAACCCTCCATCATTAAGGACTTTATGGCAGAGTGTGCCAACGGAAGCCTCTCCTGAGTGCAAGACATATGAAAGCATGCATACAGTTTGCAAAATAAACATGAAGGAATCCCAGACTGTGAGATATAAGATTTTCTGATCTCATGAGAAGAAGTTTTACCTTTTTGGTGTCAATTTTAAGCAGTATGTGTGGAGAAAACCAGACACCGCTCATCACCTGCCAAGTACTAACCTGATAGTGAAACATGCTGGTGGCAGCTTCATGTTATGGGGGTGTTTTTCAGCTGCAGGGAGTGGAAGACTGGTTGCAATTGAAGGAAAGATGAATGTGGCCAAGTAGAGAAATATCCTGGGTGAAAACCTCTTACAGAGTGCTCTGGACCTCAGACTGGGCCAAAGGTTCACCTTCCAATAAAACATTGACCCTATGCACACAGCTAAAATAACAAAGCATTGGCTTCAAAACAACTCTGTGACCATTCTTGACTGGCCCAGCCACAGCCTTGACCTAAACCCAATTGAACATCTCTGAAGAGACATGAAAATGGCTGTCTACCAAGGTTCATCATCCAACTTGAGGGAACTGGGGGAGATCTGCAAGGGAGGAATGGCAGGGGATCCCCAAATCCACGTGGGAAAAACTTTATTCCCAAGAAGACTCGTGGCTGTACTAGCTCAAAAGGCGCTTCTACTCAATACTGAGCAAAAGGGTCTGAATACTTATGACTATGTGATATTTCAATTTAATAAATTAGCAAAATATCTACATTTTGTTTTTTTTCCGTTAAGATGAGGTGCAAAGTATACATTAATGAGCAAAAAAAAAAAAACATTTTAGATCTTACCAATTGGCTGGAATGAAACAAAGAGTGCAAAATTTAATGGGGGTTGAAATGACAAACAGGTAAATATATTTTTCACTTTTCACCAAGTATAGGTGTTCCACTGAACTCTGGTACTGCATAAGTAGAAGTTGCTCAGTTACTAGATTGAAAACAGAAATGCTTATTACTGAAAATGCCATATACTTTGGGGTGTTTCTAGAAAATCCAGTGCTTACACAGATACAGTTAACGTTAGGCTTCATGCGCTCAAACATGCACAGGAACGGGTTGCAAGCAACAGGCGTGTGTAGTTTCTTGCTTCCTGTCTAGGAAGGACGATCTTCTTAGGATACAAAGATCGCTGGTTGCCAACATATAAAAAACATAGTCTTTCTAGACATATAGAATCAAAACACAAAGACAATCATACCTACAGCATCATACCCATCGATCATATAGGGGAGGAATACTCCAATAGGTTTGAAATACTCAAGAGAAAGGAAATCTTTAAAAACCCTTAAACCCAATGGATTGAATGAAATCTCTGAAATGATACTAGTTTAAATTCTCACTCCATCGAACAACCTGATCTTCTTAGGATACAAAGATCGCTGGTTGCCAACATATAAAAAACCCTATGTAAGTATGGTCCGCTGCCCTCCTCCCCCTCACCTTCCCCGCTCACCTTCCCCGCGTTCCCCGTCGCGTCTCGGCGTCGCGTCCCGTCGGGTCTCCGCTCCGCCCCCGGACCTCCGCCACGTCCCCGGACCCCGCGCCTTATAGTCCGATGCGCCTTATATATGGAATTATTACATATATAAGGTGCATCGGACTAATGCGCCTTATAGTCCGGTGCGCCTTATAGGGCGAAAAATACGGTAAATACAGAATTAAATGGAGCCAGAGAATTTTCACATATAAGAGTTCACCGGCAGCAGAAAGTGCATGGGCACTGGGTAAGGGACATGTGGGCCAACCCCACGGCGAGATGCGCCCCACTTTAATGACCCTCCATGCCCCACAGAAGGGTGCAAAAGCCCTGATAAATACCCTCCATATTGCAAATACATACAGCATAAACACATACATACAGATTATATACATATAAACATACCCACCATATACACTCATACAAAATATACATAAATACTCATACAGCAGATACACACATACAGCATAAAAAATCATGTAGAGGTACAAGATATGAAATGTATCCAGAAGGATACTACAAGGGGTTAAACACCCGGGATCGGAGTTTTTTTCCGATCCCGGGTGTTAGTGCCGGGTCTGGGCTGTGATATCACATATCACAGCCCGACACCGGCACCAGCAAGACCCAGTGTCCCAAAATCTTCTTCTGACGCGCCGCCGTAGAAAGGCGTCGCGTCAGAAGAAGTACCCTTAATGACCCCCGTAGAATCCCGATAGGGCGGTCATTAAGGGGTTAAGGAACCGGCCCGATTTTTCAAATCTGCCATGTGTCAAGTTACATGACTATAACCTTACATTGCTTTAATTTACTAAGGTGATTTTCAGACTGTTTTTTTGGTCCCACATTGTACTTCCCCTTAGTGGTATATTTAGGTTGAAATGTTTTGCATTTATTTATGAAAAAAAATTTCTGATTTCTAAATGTTTTGCTCATCATACAATTAGTTCCAACTTCCAAATTGTTTGCTAAATAACGTTAACCGTATGTCTGTTTTTTGTATTTTATGTTAGTTTATTCTCTTAGGACGTAAGGATCGTGTACACAACGATCAGCAATTCTCCACAAAAATGTAAGATTCAATTTTTTTTAGAGGCCAAGTCATATTTATGGGGGTTTTAAAAGTTCTATTTATTAGAACCCACCCCCACAAAGTACCACATCTTTAAATTTCACCCCTCAAAATAATCATAACAGCCTTTGTTAAGCATTGAACACAAAAAAAACCCCAAAATGAGGTTGTATACGGAATTTGCAAATTTGGACAATAAAATGTTTATTTAGCTTTAAGATTTACAAGTTCATGCAGGATAAAATAAGAAAGAGATCAATAAGAAATCAAAGATTTTGTTGTATGGCAGGGGATTACAGCAGTGAGGCTGACAAGGACAATGATAGATCCTGTCTCTGACAGGATCTGTCATTGTGCTGCTGAAGGGTACTTTGGGGTCTTCTAGAGATGATCAGCCCCCCCTGATCATGGTGGGGCATGACTAGGAGCCCTATAGATGTGCATTTACCTCCAGGTTCATTAAGGGGTTAACAGAGATGCTCTTGCATTACCTAACAATTAGAGATGAGCGAGTATACTCGTCCGAGCTTGATGCTCGTTCGAGAATTAAGGTACTCGAAACGGCTCGTTGCTCGGACGAGTATTTCCCCTGCTCGAGATCGAGCATTTAATTAAAAAAACACAGTGAAGAACAATGAAGAATAGAATAAAAACAGTGAACACTGTGAACACAGGATCATTTAAGTGAAAAACACAGTAAAGAACACAGTGAAGAATAGATTACAGATGTTCGGCACATCTGCTTACTTGTCGGAAGAACAATATATATGTGTGAAGAACACATTGAAGAACACGGTGAGCAGGACAGAGACACCGGGGAGCAGCACAGAGACACCGGGGAGCAGCACAGAGACATCGGGCAGTGGCACGGAGACATCGGGCAGCGGCACGGAGGCATAGGGGCACGGAGGCATAGGGGCACGGAGGCATAGGGGCACGGAGTAGTCTTCTAGACATATAGAATCAAAAACAAAGACAATCATACCACAGCATCATACCCATCGATATATTAGGGGAGGGATACTCCAATAGGTTTGAAAATACTCAAGAGAAGGAAATCTCTTTAAAAAACCCTTAAAACCCAATGGATTGAATGAAATCTCTGAAACGATAATGTTTAAATTCTCACTCATGAACAACCCTGTTCATTGCATCCACCTATAAAACCCTTGCATTTCTGGTCTCCGGTGTCTTTGAAGCCGGCACAGACATGGCTCGACCCACAGCTTTCATTTACACCAGTACCAAACACCAAGTATTACAACGGCCATATTTATATTTTGATACTGGTTTACTCTTTATTTTTTCATGAGCAGTTCTAACACATTGACAATTGTAATCATCAATGCATAATATTCTGTTCTTGCGGTGTTCAATAGGATTGTTCCAGCAGAATCTGGAGATTTTGGGCGCAACAGTGCTCTGCCACAATTGATGGTCACAGTAACCGGACATGTACAGAGAATGGCTCCCAGTTCACAATGACCCTGAGAACCCCTGTCTTTAAAATGTCAAGCTAAAGGGACATCTCTTATTGTTGAAACTTGTCCTAAAGTTCTGGATGGTACCCGTGTTACACAGAGTCTGGACATGTGCATAAGTGGTTTATGCCAGGTGAGTACATTAAAGCTATTATAAGTAATACCCCTTGAAATTAAATAAAATATGCATATGATAAAGATAAGATATTAAGGTATAATTTGGAAAAAACCATGTCCTGAAAAGTCATCATCGAGAACTGTTGCAGAGAATATAATTCCCGGCCCACTTTTTGGAGTAACACCACACTAGTTAACGGGTTGGACCCCTTTTGCCTCAGACTGCCTCAATTCTTCGTGGCATAGATTCAAAAAGGGCTGGTCCACATGAGACATGTGGCATCACACAGTTGCCGCAGATTGTCGGCTACACATCTCGATGCGAATTACGTTCCACCACATCCCAAAGATGCTCTTTCGATTGAGATCTGGTGATGGACTGTGGAGGCATTGGAACAGTGAACTCAGTGTTCAGTTCAGAAACCAATCTGAGATGATTCCAGCTATGACATGGCGGCATTATCTGTGAAAGTATCATCAGATGTTGGTACATTGTGGTATAAAGGGATGGAAATGGTCAGCAACAATAATCAGTAGGTGTGGGTTGCAACGATGCTCAATGTGTACCAAGGGGCCATAAGAGTGCCAAGAAAATATTCCCCCACACCATGACACCACCACCACCAGCCTGAACCGTTGATACAAGGAGGATGGATCCATGCTTTCATGTTGTTGATGCCAAATTTGACCCCTACCATCGAATGTCGCAGCAGAAATCGAGACTATCAGACCAGGTAACGTTTTTACAATCTTCAACTGTCCAATTTCGATAAGCTTGTGCAAATTGTAGCCTCAGTTTCCGGTTTTAGCTGAAGGAGTGGCACCCGATGTGGTTTCTGCTGCTGTAGCCCATTGCCTCAAAGTTCGACGTACTGTGCATTCAGAGATGCTCTTCTGCCTACCTTGGTGTGTAACGGTGGGCGATTTGAGTCACTGTTGCCTTTCTATCAGCTGAACCAGTCTTCCATTTTCTCTCGACCTCTGCATCAACAAGGCATCTCCGCCCACAGAAACTGCCGCTCACTGGATGTTTTTTTTTTTGGGACCATTCTTGTAAACCCTAGAGATGGTTGTGCGTGAAAATCCAGTGATCAGCAGTTTCTGAAATACTCAGACCGCGCCTCTGGCACCAACAACCATGCCACGTTCACCTTTTCCCCATACTGATGCTCGGTTGAACTGCAGGAGATTGTCTTGACCATGTCTACATGGCCTAAAGGCACTGAGTTGCCGCCATGTGTTGGCTGATAGAATTAAGTGTTAACGAGCAGTGGACAGGGGTACTAATAAAGTGGCCCTGTGAGTGTATGTGATTTGCTTAAAGGCCGTGATGTATCATTGTTTTTTTTGTCTATGTTTTGTCGTCGCCATATGACATAGTACAGTACCTTTGACATGGACCTGCTTGCACCAAATCCATATTTTTGCAATTGACTTGTTTTTCTAATAGGACTTAACTCATGAAATGTAACTTTCATTTACTTGCAAGATTTACACAAGTGAAAACAGTCCCCACTTATTCTATGTCCTGAGACTTTTGAGTTTTTTTTTCAACTTTTATATGCTGTATAAAAACATCCCCCATAGTAGAAAAACACTTCCAGCAGATTTATCAAGTTTAAAACCACTTTTTTTTTTTGGGGGGGGGGTGTTTAAGCACAAATTTTTCTCATTATAATCCTTCTTTTTTTTTTTTTTTGAATATTTCTTTATGAATTTTCAGTTAATCGGAAAAAGACATTAAGAAAAAACACATACAAGATATTCATACAAATATTCCTCCTGTCTGGTATTATGCGCTTAACCATCTAACATAATCGGATCACCGTACAATACTACATCCATTAGCAATAGATATTAAATTTAACAATTCTGTACAAAGACATGGGACCTGACCATATTTACTCAATAAAGATTGAATGAATATCTTGCACTTCATGCATTTATTGAACCCTGCTGTATGTTGTATAAATCTGTGCATGTTTATCCACTTCTCCCCTTCCCCAAAAGAGATGATGATGTCTGCCCACTGATGTAATGAAAAGTATCACGACTGCACATGCGCGAGACTATGCCGAGAGCTGCCTGACAACATCAGCTCAGGCCCTGGGGAAAGGGGGGGGAGAAGGGGATCATTACTGCACAGAAGAGTGTACGTACATATGTGAGGCAGAACAAGCGCAGCGGCATAGGAGTACACACTAGAGCACCCCAGCCTCATTTAAATTTTCTTATTAATTATTTTTCTCTTCTATTGTACAGTTTCCTGGTAAAAGAATGTTGCTGCCTTAGTAGCAAAAAAAAACGCTAATGTAAGTGCGTACAGCTCAGAAGTGCTTTTACAAAAGTGGTAGATGAACTTGAGAAATCCAAAGTTACTCCTTACTTTGTGGTCTGTTCCGTAGCAAACATTAGTTCTCTGACTGCTTCTTAGGCTCCCCCACAGGGAAATAATAATAATAATTCTAATTATATAGAGCTATAACATTCCGTAGGCTTTACAATATAGGGGGAAATATACAAGTATAGTATTAGATACACCAAGAAAGCAGTCACTGGAACAGTAGGGAGTGCAGGGCAATTTTTTATATCTGTGTCATTAGTGTTGTAAACTATTATGATGATGATTTATAGGGAGTGTATTTGCAGAATTATGTACTTCAAGTATAAACAAGTACGGTAATACTACAAAGATGATTGATGCGTTATTTTTTTTCAGAGATCAATTATAGGAGCACAGATCTGCTGTCTAGTCAGTGTGTACGTTAACATGATAAACTCTGTTGTTAAAAAGAATAAAGAGGTAATTGGGTCTGATTGTTTGAGGGAAGAGCGTTTGTAGATTTTGCATGGCTGTCAGATCCCCTAGTTCTGAGATTATCTGGGCATTGAATCCTGTGGAAATGATGCCTGCAGTTTGCGCCACTGTTTAATATGGAAATGAGCCCCCAAGTTGTTATTTGGTTTCTCCCGCTTCATTTCCCTTGGCATTGGGTCTAGAGCTGAGCCAACACATGGCCGTTTGTGGTAGGAAGAGAAATTCTTCTGGTGAATCTAATTGGCAGTGTAAAAAACTTATGGGGTAAGCATATACTACTAAACCTTGTTCCTTTGCGCGACTTTAAAACCACTGGGCATTATACCTCTTCCACACACTTTAAATGGCCCAAGAGCTGACTGGATGGATACATAGTGTTTTCTTATTCCCCTCTTTTCATTTTCAAGGCAGATGAGTAAAGAGAGTCAGCACGGAGTCCAGGTTAATAAACAAAGGATATGTAGGGTGGGAAGAGAGTGAATATTAAAACAAAAAAACATGTTCCATGCTGGGTCTCGGGGATCTCCGTCTCCACTGCTTCGGACTCCGCCTGTGGTTCATTAGTGTAGCCTAGCCTGTTAGGAGGCATTGCCAAGTAATGTTCTCCTTGGCAGAATGGCTCTGTATGTATCAGCTTGCAGTGAAGAAAGATGTTACAAAGCCAAGTCAGAGTCCATTGAGTCGTTTTATCAAGGAGAAAAATTGTTGCTAGCGGAGAGGAGATATCATTTGCAGTATGTTAAGAGGTGTGATGAAGTAATTATATATAAATGGATCTGTAGCACCCTCACCATTGTGCCATATTAACTACAACCTTAGACTGTGACATTTGGGCCTGAATAATATGTCACTGTTGTTATCTGTGTTTAGCATATCTTATCAGTTACAATGGTAGCAAAGAAAACTATTAAAGTGGATGTGACAGTCCCACAAGCCAGTTTTAGATACTTATTGAAACTAATGCAACTCAGGGTTAGGTCCTCGAAGTGGTATGACCATAGACCCGCAATAGTCAGCTGACATGGAATGGAATCGACAAATCTATCCCTCTTGCGTAGTGATGATAGTTTTGAGGAGGTTATAGTACCTATGTGCAGAGCTGCAGTTACTGACAGAGCATCTGATAGAACCCCCCACTAATCTCTACTGAACCATCCAGAGGAAGATTTTGTCAGATTGTTGTTTAATTTTCAAAAAAATAGTGAGAACAGAACATTTATGAAACACTGAATATTATAAAGACAAAGTGACTGTTACTAAATATTGAGCAAATATAAAATTAAACAAACAAAGTAATGCAAAAAATATATTGAAAACACTCGTTGAGTACTGGAGTGCAGTTCCCGCCAAGACAAACAGTCGATAATACGGCGCCGGCTATATAGTTTTTCACAAACAAATTATCAAGGGCAACAAAAGGGTGAAAATACATATATAAGCTAACTTTTAATGATACAATTAAAGAATGTAGACAGAAAACAATAAAGAACAATTGCCACACCCTTATCAAAAGCCAATTCTCAAGACAGCATCACAAATGATAGAAAAACAAATGTGAAACCGTCTTACTGGTCTGGGAGTCGGATGAGGAAATCAAGGGTGGGATTAAATAGGCGGGAATGGGGCAGGAGTGACGCAAAGAGTTCACCTAGAACACATAGGAAACCCTGGTTCGCTACATGGTATCCCATATCCCTCCATGGATCCAGATCAAAGGATTTAAATTGTGCTCATTGTACAATTACCAAGGTCAAAAGATGGGGATTTAGAGATTCATAGCCATAGGGTGTGTAGGTGCAAGCTGAATTAATGGATCATGGCCTAGAACTCTCTGGCCCATTCCTCTAAATTTGATCTTCCCCTTGATTTCCAATTTCAAACTCTCCAGACCCGATAAGACTGTTTCTTTTTTATATCAGATCATTTTCTATTAACAGAACTCAAAACACATTTCCATTTTCAACAAAAGCAAGAAGATAGAAATCAAACAGAAAGACAATCCCTAACCCCCCTCATTCACAAACGACCCCATGTACAAAATCGACACTGTCTGTAACTTAAGAAGTATGTAACTTCCGAACTGTATATTTTATAATTGTAGATCCAAACAATTTTGTCCCAAGTGACAATTGGTTTTCAATTATTTTTTGCTGTAATAGGACCAAGATATCAATAAAGCTTGATTACAGACACCTTACAGTGTATCATTGCAGCATGAGACACTAGTAAAGCATCCAGAGAGTGGTCACCGGAAGTCACAGTGGGCGAGCAGGGTCCGTCTGTAATTAGGGGTCCATATTGTAAGTCAGGTGACCTGTAGTAAGGGGCTTGCCTGGTATTAGGGATTCCATGTGCACATTTTCCTTGCAAACGTCGTTCTTTGTTTTTTGGAAGAGAACCCTGGCCCAAGGTCGGAGTCAAGAGCACAGGAAGAGGTGTTCCCTAGGAATCCGTGTGGTGGCCAAATAATAGTGTCCTGCAATTGGCAAGAGAGACACTGCTCCTGCAGAGTGAACAAACAACCACCCATAGCATAAATTCTGCCACCACCATCTGTCCACTGGGGATTATTTGACATGGGGGTGATTGAGCCAGGGTGCAAGGTTTGCTCCACACAGTTATAAAACTAGTATAAACTATGAATTGCTCTACAAGTGAATCTCTAAATATAAATGTTGTGTCATTTCTTCCCCACCTTACGCATTTTCCTTTGATTAATATTCTTGAAACCAAAGAGCGATTGGCAGACTCCCTGAAAGTGACTCCATGCTAGTCAATCACCAGTGTAAAAGATTTCATAGATTTTAAGTTGTAACGACTATTTTTAGTTTGGACACACGATCTTCAGTAATGAAATACTACAGTGGCGTCATTTTATGCAGAGGGTAGGTGGTCTTTCAGTTTGTTTAGGACATAACTATATAGAGAAAGGAAGAAAGACATACATTTAAATAAAGGTCCACTGTTAATTTTTCTCTTGTCAGGGAGGCAGAGGGGTTTGGGTAACATATTAAGTATTATTTGATTATTGCTATTCCAGTTCATGTCTGTGAACAGGTCTTGGCCGTTACTGCAGTTATTTAGTTTGCAAACTAATAATTAGTATAAGGTAAACTTTCTAATAGGAAAAATGTTGTATATTGCCCAAGAGGGAATGCGACTAATGCATGCTGCTTGAATTTAGAAAAATAATGGGAACTCGTTTCTGGAAACGGTGTTTTCACAAAAAGGAGCTTTGCCAATCTCGCATTCTAACACAGATTGTGAACTCTAGCAATTCAATAAAGACAGCAAACATTTTACGAAAAAAGGGATATTGTTTTTGTCCATACATCGGTAACGGTACACGTGTGTTGGCCTCTGCGATTGGAGGCTCGCAATCCCATGAATGTGTACAGCAGAAAAAATTCCAGTATTTGTGCTGAAAAGATTGGACATTTTATGTTATGACCTAGCATAAACATCACAAAATCTGTTGATTCAATTTTGCAATGGTACTCATTTATTAATTATTACATGTTTGTATCAAATAAAGCATGATAAACCTTCTGGCTCATGTATAATGTTTTAAGGTTGTTTTAGGAAGGAGGCCATGGTAGACAACTATATGAATGAGATTACACAGATCACACCGCCTTGATCATAGATCTATGTAGATCTCCTTAGTCAATGCAGTGCTTACGGAACTGGTTTACTACTGCTTGTGGAGATTATCATGATATAAAACCCATAGCATTACGCTAGGTTGCACAAGTGATGGGACGCCTTAATTTGATAGCACAATTTTTAACATTGTTCATTTGTAAGTGAAGTAGCAGACTTTTAACTTTTGAAAACAGGCATTAGTTTAAATTTGGTGCAAAAGAAAAATCTTAAAAAAACCGAAACCGCAAAAATGGTAAAGAAAATAGAATGAAATTCAGAAAAATTTATAAAAACATATATAAAAAGTGTATTGGCTCAAAAAGTTGCAAAGATTGGCAAAAACAAATGGGCACCACCCCAAAAGATCACTTGTAGGCTCATACAAAAACATGAGAAGATCACCAGTATCGGATAGATGGGGGTGTTGTTCGTTTGTATGTTTGTAATAATAAGGGTACATTTATTATGGTTGCAACATTTTTTTTTGGTTGGACATATTATATATGTCGGTCGAACACCAATTTCTCGTTTTGTGGCGTTTACGTTTTAGTGAATTAGTCTCGTAAATGGCCACATCCTTTCTCCCCAAACCTTTTTATGCACTTTAGTTTTGCCAACATAGTTTTCGGCAGAATTGTGGCATAAAAGCACAATAAAAGCATAGTCTTACCAAGCGATATAAAGCGTCTATAAAATTGCGGAGGGAGAAGTGGAGTCATTTCTAAGGACACCTTCTGCCCTGTGGCCAAATTATGAGTCCTTGGCCAACACAATATAAGTTTAACCCCTTCAGGACTAAGCCTATTAAGGGCTTTGGGACCTTTAGTAATCTTTTAACAGGGTATTTTGAGATGTTGTTTTCATCACATTTGTTACTTCCATAAGCAGTTGAAATATTGATGATATCTTTAATTTCTGCTTTCATGTAGTTAGTCATAGCACACACACAACTTAAGAACTGTAACATTTCCCACAAATGGTCGTTCTTTATACTCGGCACCTGGCTTTTATGCGTCCCTCTCCTTTTTTCTAGGTTGGTTAGGAAGGTTGCGAAGAAATTTGGGTGCAATTTTTACTATTATGAAATCGACAAACCTTGTATTGTAGAGTTACTCGTCAACCTTTAGGTGACTTTGAGAGCCTAACAAACACCCCGCAATGCATAAAAAATATGACTTATAACCTTAACACATGGCCCTTTTTAGGTTTTCTTTACTTCCATTTTCACTCCCCACCTTCAAAAATCTTCAAATAATTTTTATTATTTTTCCTTGAAAGAGCTGGTCTTGGGATGTTTTACTGAGTAACAAATTGCATTTCATAGTGATGGTATTAATTTGCCAAGTCGTTGTCCGGGAAGACAGGAAAAAATTCCATACAGGGTGCTTGGATTTTACGGATATCACTGTGCGCCCAAATGACATGACTACTTGTATTCTTGGGTGTGCAATCATGGGGATACAAAATTTGTATATAGTTTTATATATTTTCAGACATTACAAAAAATCAAAACCTGTACAAAAATGTTGTTTTTTTTATTTATGCCAACTTCTGGTGCATAATAATTTTCATAGTTTTATTCTCCACCATTCCATTTCTGTTTACAAAGTGTCCAGGCTTGGTTTGTGTAGAAAATGCTGTCTTGTAATTTTTATTGTAATCATGTTTGGGTAATGTTGATCTTTTGATCATTTTTATCCGTTTTTCATGAGGTATAAAAGCGATAATTTTGTGAGTTGTTTTTTAAACTTTTTTACAGCGTTCACTGTTACGGAGTGATCCCCAAGTGTTAATTTTTTTGCTATTTGCACTTTATTTTTTTAAAATATTTTTTCTATTTATTTTGCCCTGATGCTGGTTTGTTGTCCAATACAGTAACACAGCATCGTTACTGCGAACCGGCTTCAAGTATTACCGAGTTCCCGCCAGTGGGTGATTATAATTGTAAGTCCTGCGATGCAGTAACTACCCATACCATGGAAATACGGTTTCAGGGTGTGGAAGGGTTTTAAAAACACAGGAATTCGTTGCACCATAAAAACCATAACGACACAATAACAAATGTGCCCATAGGTTCAACATTAATCCAGATACTATTAGCAGCCTGCCTCTGGTACTGGAATCAACACGAAGTTCAAGCTGGAAAGCACAGCTCCTTTTGATGTGACTTGATGGGAGGTGACGTGCGAAGAAACAAAGCTCAGCGCACTACATGAAAAATGTGTAACTGTTTCATATATCTCAAATGATTGATCAGTGAACCTTCTAGTGCACCAGCCATCAACAGTACTAGAAAATACTTTAGCAAACAAAGGAAATACATTTTCCTAGCCCAACTGTATGTTCTTTTAGCATCTAACTGTGTGACATAGCTTGGTCTATATATAAACAGCTATCTGCTAGCAATGTCTTCATAAAATGACAGCTATAATAAAGGTCTTAGTTAGGCATACGAAGAGCCTGAGATTCCACTGTCGACACGCAAGAATAGCTGGATAGTTACGGGATCATATTGTAATAATAAACAGAGCACAATCCGAATTGTGAAATGGAAACAGTCAGGCTATCATTTTGATGTAATTAAATAAAAGCAATTTCCCACAGCGATCTTCTTAGGATACAAAGATCGCTGGTTGCCAACATATAAAAAACATAGTCTTTCTAGACATATAGAATCAAAACACAAAGACAATCATACCTACAGCATCATACCCATCGATCATATAGGGGAGGGATACTCCAATAGGTTTGAAATACTCAAGAGAAAGGAAATCTTTAAAAACCCTTAAACCCAATGGATTGAATGAAATCTCTGAAACGATACTAGTTTAAATTCTCACTCCATCGAACAACCTGTTCATTCATCCACCTACAAACCCTGCATTCTGGTCTCCGTGTCTTTGAGCCGGCACCAGACATGCTCGACCCCACACCTTCTATTTACACCAGTCATCCAAACATTAGTCCTTCTTCCATCGGACCCCACTATCCTAATTTGAATTTAGACACTACCATCTTCCTTGTTGCCCAGTTACTTACGCCCCCACTTCCATTCCTATTCCATACACGGAACGATCATCCTCTCCTTTTTTGGTCCTCTTGAGCTTCCGTAGTCTGCGCGCCTTAGTCCAGTGCTTGAGCTTCCATAGCTGTAGTTCCCCACACCATCGGCCATCTTCCTTGTAGTCTTCTTGGCAAACACCGTCCTTACCGAATGGAAAATTACAGTTCTACTAATGCATGTGTTTATAAGGTATCCTATTGTATATTTATTTATTTTTTATATTATCATATTAATCAGTTCATGTTTACCATGTGTTTTTATATATGTATAATTCTATGGATAACTGTATGTTCATATTTGGTTTCCACTCTGTAATCCATTACTATTCCTGCGGCAACCCGGTAACGGCACCGTTGGGCACCAAAATTTGCAGCTTAAATACCACCCACACATGAATATGTTTATACCCAACTGAGGAAGAATCCAATCCGGATTCGAAACGCGTCTCGTTATTCTACATTTTATTGTTTTTATATACACACCAAGCGCCGGTTCTCATTCGGGACCTATATGGGAGAAACACCAGCGATCTTTGTATCCTAAGAAGATCGTCCTTCCTTGCCTCTTCACTCAGCAGTCAGTCTGAGATAGCCTCCCATAGGCAGCGGAGCGTGGCCACCATATGTGACCTCATATAAGTTGTGCCATTTGCACAACTCAATAAGGTTGAGCGTAATTTCATTTTCATCTTAACCTATCAACCAGAGATAACCCGCACATCGAGCGCCCCATTCTCTCTTCCTTCTTTTTATCTTTTGCTTTCTGTCTAAAAACTGTCGGTGAGCACCATTACCCCAACAATACTTTTCGGGAGTGCATTTATTAACAAAACATTATCATGTCCATGACAATTTATTCACTTATAAATTTGGATATAGATAGTTTTATTAACCTAACCTGTCCCCTTGAAAATACAGTGCACTCTACTTGTCATTTATTTATGTACCATTTTGAGGTGGGTCTTGGGAAAAAAAGCCACTCCAAGTATACAACTGCTCCATCTTTATTACTTTTGATACTGGTTTCTCTTTATTTTTTTCATGTGCAGTCATAACACATTGACAATTGTAATCCATCTAATGCATAAATATTTCTGTTCTTGCTGTTCAATAGGATTGTCCAGCAGAATCTGGAGATTTTCGGGCGCAACAGTGCTCTGCCCACAATGATGTCAAGTACCAAGGACATTACAGAGAATGGCTCCCAGTTCACAATGACCCTGAGAACCCATGTTCTTTAAAATGTCAAGCTAAAGGGACATCTCTTATTGTTGAACTTGCTCCTAAAGTTCTGGATGGTACCCGCTGTTACACAGAGTCCTTGGACATGTGCATAAGTGGTCTATGCCAGGTGAGTACATTAAAGCTATTATAAGTAATACCCCATTGAAATTAAATAAAATATGCATATGATATCAAGATAAAGATATTAAGGTATTATTTGGAAAACAACCATGTCCTGAAAAGTCATCATTCGAGAACTGGTTGCAGAGAATATACATTCACCGGCCACTTTATTAGGTACACCACGCTAGTAACGGGTTGGACCCCCTTTTGCCTTCAGAACTGCCTCAATTCTTTGTGGCATAGATTCAACAAGGTGCTGGAAGCATTCCTCAGAGATTTTGGTCCATATTGACATGATGGCATCACACAGTTGCCGCAGATTTGTCGGCTACACATCCATGATGCGAATCTCCCGTTCCACCACATCCCAAAGATGCTCTATTGAATTGAGATCTGGTGACTGTGGAGGCCATTTGAGTACAGTGAACTTATTGTCATGTTCAAGAAACCAGTCTGAGATGATTCCAGCTTTATGACATGGCGCATTATCCTGCTGAAAGTAGCCATCAGATGTTGGGTACATTGTGGTCATAAAGGGATGGACATGGTCAGCAACAATACTCAGGTAGGCTGTGGCGTTGCAACGATGCTCAATTGGTACCAAGGGGCCCAAAGAGTGCCAAGAAAATATTCCCCACACCATGACACCACCACCACCAGCCTGCACCGTTGATACAAGGCAGGATGGATCCATGCTTTCATGTTGTTGACGCCAAATTTTGACCCTACCATCCGAATGTCGCAGCAGAAATTGAGACTCATCAGACCAGGCAACGTTTTTCCAAACTTCTACTGTCCAATTTCGATGAACTTGTGCAAATTGTAGCCTCAGTTTCCTGTTCTTAGCTGAAAGGAGTGGCACCCGGTGTGGTCTTCTGCTGCTGTAGCCAATCTGCGTCAAAGTTCGACGTACTGTGCATTCAGAGATGCTCTTCTGCCTACCTTGGTTGTAACGGGTGGCGATTTGAGTCACTGTTGCCTTTCTATCAACTCGAACCAGTCTTCCCATTCTCCTCTGGCCTCTGGCATCAACAAGGCATTTCCGCCCACAGAACTGCCGCTCACTGGATGTTTTTTCTTTTTCGGACCATTCTCTGTAAACCCTAGAGATGGTTGTGCGTGAAAATCCCAGTAGATCAGCAGTTTCTGAAATACTCAGACCAGCCCTTGTGGCACCAACAACCATGCCACGTTCAAAGGCACTCAAATCACCTTTCTTCCGCATACTGATGCTCGGTTTGAACTGCAGGAGATTGTCTTGACCATGTCTACATGCCTAAAGGCACTGAGTTGCCGCCATGTGATTGGCTGATTAGAAATTAAGTGTTAACGAGCAGTTGGACAGGTGTACCTAATAAAGTGGCCGGTGAGTGTATGTGATTTGCTTAAAGGCAGGGATGTATCATTGTTTTTTTTGTCTATGTTTGGTCGCCATATGAACATAGTACAGTACCTTTGACATGGACCCTGCTTGCACCAAATCCATTATTTGCATAGACTTTGTTTTTCTCAATAGGACTTAACTCATGAAATGTAACTTTCCATTTACTTGCAAGATTTGCCACAAGTTGAAAACAGTCCCCACTTTTATCTATGTCCTGAGACTTTTGATGTTTTTTTGCAACTTTTTATATGTCGTATAAAACATCCCCCATAGTAGCAAAAAACTTCCAGCAGAATTATCAAGTATTAAAACAACTTTTTTTGGAGGGGGGGGGGGTTCAAGCTACAAATTCTTTCTCATTATAATCCTTTTTTTTTGAATATTTCTTTATTGAATTTTTAGTTGATCGGAAAAAGACATTAAAGAAAAAAACACATACAAGATATTCATACAAATATTCCTCCTGTCTGGTATTATGCACTTTAACCATCTAACATAATCGGATCACCATACAATACTACATCGTTTATGCAATAGATATTAAATTTAACAATTCTGTACAAAGACATGGACATGACCATTATTTACTCATAAAGATTGAATGAATATCTTGCACTTCATGTATTTATTAAACCCTGCTGTATGTTGTATAAATCTGTGCATGTTTATCCCCAACTTCCTCTCCTTCCCCAAAAGAGATGATGATGTCTGCCCACTGATGATAATGAAAAGTATCACGACTGCACATGCGCGAGACTATGCCGAGAGCTGCCTGACAACATCAGCTCAGGCCTGGAAAGGGGAGGGAGAAGGGGATCATAATGCACAGAAGAGGTGTACGTAAATATGTGAGCAGGAACAAGCAAGCGGCATAGGAGTTACACCCTAGAGCACCCAAGCCTCATTTAAATATTTCTATAATTTATTTTTCTCTTCTATTGTACAGTTTCCTGGTAAAAGAATGTTGCTGCCTTTATTAGCAAAAAAACGCCTAATTGTAAGTGCGTACAGCTCAGAAGTGCTTTTACAAAGTGGTAGATGAAATTGAGAAATCCAAATTCTACTCCTTACTTTGTGGTCTGTTCCTAGCAAACATTAGTTCTCTGACTGCTTCTTAGGCTCCCCACAGTGGAAATAATAATAATAATCTTAATTTATATAGCGCTATAACATTCCGTAGCGCTTTACAAATTATAGGGGACATATACAAGTATAGTATTAGATTACACAGTACAAGCAGTCATATGGAACAGTAGGAGTGAGGGCATATTTTTTATATCTGTGTCATTTATGTGTGTAAACTATTATGATGATATTATAGGAGTGTATTTGCAGAATTTATGTAACTTCAATGTATAAACAAGTACCGGTAAATACTAAAGATGATAGATTAGCGTTATTTTTTCAGAGATCAATTTATAGGAGCACAGATCTTGCTGTCTAGTCAGTGTGTAACGTTAACATGATAAACTCTGTTTGTTAAAAGAATAAAAGAGCGTAATTGGGTCTGCAGTGTTTTGAGGCAAAGAGCGTTTGTAGATTTTGTATGGCTGTCAGCATCCCTCTAGTTCTGAGATTATCTGGGCATTGACTCCTGTGAAATGAGATTCCCTGCAGTTTTGCGCCACTGTTTAATATGGAAATGAGCCCCCAAGTTGTTATTTGTTTTTCTTCCCGCTTCATTTCCCTTGGCATTGGGTCTAGAAGCTGAGCCAACACCACTGGCCGTTTTGTGTAGGAAGAGAAATTCTTCTGGCTGAATCTAAATTGGCAGTGTAAAAACTATGGGTAAGCAATATACTCTAACCTTGTCCTTTGCGTACTTTAAATCCACTGGGCATTATACCTCTTCCACCACCACTTTCCTAAATGGTCCCAAGAGCTTGACTTGGATGGATAATATGTTTTCTTTATTCCCCCTCTTTCTTTTCAAGGCAAAGAGAGAGTGAGCACAGGAGCCAGGTTAAACAAAGACTCGTAGTGGGAGAGAGTGAATATTAAAAACAAAACATGTTCCATGCTGGGTCTCGGGGATCTCCGTCTCCACTGTCTGACCCTGCCTTGGTTCATATTGGTAGCCTAGCCTGTTAGAGGGCATTGCCAAGTAATGTCTCCTTGGCAGCAATGGCTTGTATGTATCAGCTTGCATTGAAAGAAAGATGTTACAAAGCCAAGTCAGAGTCATTGAATCGTTCTTATCAAGAGAAAAATTGTTAGCAGCGGGAGAATATCATTTGCATATGTTAAGAGTTGTGATTAATTAATATAATAAATGTGACTTGTAGCACCCTCACCCTTTGTGCCTATATTAACTACAACCTAAGACTGTGACATTTGGGCCTGAATAAATATGTTCATACTTGTTTTATCCTGTTTAGCAATCTTTATAGTTACAACTGGTAAGCAAAGAAACTATTAAAGTGGTTGTACAGTCCCACAGCCATTTTAGATACTTATGAACTAATGAACTCAGGGTTAGTCCTCAGAAGGGGTATGACACATAGACCCCGCAATAGTCAGCTGACATGGAATGGAAGCAGAAAAATCTATTCCCTCTTTGGTAGTGATGCATAAGTTTTGCAGGTTAAGTTACCTATTGCAGAGCTGCAGTTACCTGACAGAGCCATCTGCATAGAACCCCCACTAACCTCCTACTGATAACCTATCCAGAGGATAGATTTTCAGTATCTGTTGTTTAATTTCAAAAATAGTGGAGAACATTTATGAAACACCTGAATATTATAAAGACAAAGTGACTTTACTAAATATTATGCAAATATGAAAAACAAAAAGTAATGCAAAAATATATTGAAACACTCAGTTGAGTCTGGAGTGCTAGTTGCGCGCCAGACAACCAGTCGATAATCCGACGATAGAGTTTTTCACCAAACAAAATTAATAAGGGCAACAAAAGGGTGAAAATAAATATCTAAAGCTTAACTTTTAATGATACAATTAAAATTATAAGAAAACAAATAAAGAACAATTGCCACACCAAATTATCAAAAAGGCCAAATTCTCAAGACAGTCTGGAGAGTTCGGATAGGAAATCAAGGGTGGGATTAAATTCAGGGGAATGGGGCAGAGAGTGACCAGCCCAGAGTTCACCCTAGAACACACTAGGAAACCCTGGTTCGCCCTACATGGTATCCCATATCCCTCCAATGGATCCAGATTAAAGGATTTAAATTGTGCTCATTACAATTACAAGGTCTCAAAAGAGTCTTGTATTGTTATTTTTCATCACTACCTGCCTGTGTCGGAGTGGGCAATTTGCATGCCTGGGATTTAGAGATTCATAGCCATAGGGTGTGCTAGGTGCAAGCCTGATATAATGATCCTGGCCTAGATACTCTCTGGCCCATTTTGATCTTCCCCTTGATTTCCAATTCAAACTCTCCAGACCAGTAAGACTGTTTCTTTTTTTATATCAGATCATTTTTATTAAACATCTCAAACACATTTTCCATTTTCAACAAAAGCAAGAAGATACAAACAGTAAAGACAATCCCTAACCCCCTCATTCACAAATCGACCCCTGTACAAATCGACCTGTTGTACTTAAGAAGTATGTAACTTCGAACTGTATATTTTATAATTGTAGCTCCAAACAATTTTGTCCCAGTGACAATTGGATTTTCAATATTTTTTGCTGTAATAGGACCAAGGATTATCAATAAAGCTTCATTACAGCCTGAGACTATAGTAAAGCATTCAGAGAGCTTCACCGGAAGTCACAGTGGGCAGAGGGGTCCGTCTGTAATTAGGGGTCACCTGTAAGTCAGGTGACCTTAAGTAGGGGGCTGCCTGTATTTAGGGATCCATGTGCCATTCTTCCTTGCAAACCGTCGTCATCTTTGTCTTTTTGGAAGATGAACCCTCGGCCCAGTCTGAGGTTCAGAGCACTCTGGAAGAGGTTTTCATCCAGGATATCTCTGTTCTTGGCCACATTCATATTTCCTTCAATTGCAACTAATCGCCATGTCCCTGCAGTTGACAAACAACCCCATAGCATAATTCTGCCACCACCATCTGTCACTGTTGGGATTGTATTTGACAGGTGATGAGCAGTGCAAGGTTTTCTCCACACAGTAAAACTATATAACTATGACATTGCTCTAAAAGTGAATCTCTAAATATAAATTTTTGTTCAATTCTCTTTCCCCAACCTACCTTTTCCTTTGATTATTATTCTTGAAACCAGAGAGATTGGCAGAACTCCTGAAAGGTGACTTCCATGCTTCATCAATCAACCAGTGGTAAAAAGATTTTAAGTTTTAATGACTATTTTTAGTTTGTGCACACAGATCTCTCAGTAATAATCACTTTACAGTGGCTTCATTTTAAGGCAGAAGGGTGGTCTTTCAGTTTGTTTAAGGAACATAACATCTATTAGAGAAAGACAGAAAGACATACATTTTAAATTAAAGGTCCTCTGTTAATTTTTTTCCTCTGTCAGGGGAGGCAGAGGGGTTTGTGTATACATTATTAGTATTATTTGATTATTTGCTATTCCAGTTCATGTCTGTGAACAGGTCTTGGCCGTACTGCAGTTTTTAGTTTGCTAAACTACTATAATTAGTATAAGTAAACTTTCTAATAGGAAAAATGTTTGTATTCATTGCACCAGAGGAATGGACTAATGCACTGCTGCTTGAATTTAGAAAAATAAATGGGAACTCGCTTCCTGAAACGGTTTTTCCACAAAAAGGCTTTGCCAATCTGCATTCTAACACAGATTGTGAACATTGCAATCATAAAACAGTCAACATTTTACGAAAAAAAGGGATATTGTTTTGTCCCATAATCTGTAACGGTACACTGTTTTGGCCTCTGCGATTGGAGGTCTCACATTCCCTGAATGGTACCAGAAAAAAATTCAGCTTATTGTGCTGAAAATGCATTGGACATTTTATTTATGCCTAGCACTAAACATCACAAAATGTTGAATTCAATTTTGCAATGTCTCATTTATTATTATTACATTTTGTCTCAACATAAAGCATGATAAACCTTCTGGCTCATTAGTATAATTTTAAAGGTTGATTTTAGGAAGGAGGCCATGGATAACAACTATATGAAGATTACCACAGTCACACCGCCTTGATCTATAGATCTATGTAGATCTCCTTTAGCAAGGCAGCTGCTTACGGCAACTGGTTTCTACTGCTTGTGAGATTATCACTGGTGTAAATCCCATAGCAATTACGCTATGGTTTGCAGTGATGTGAGACTTTAATTTGATAGCACAATTTTACATGTTTCATTTGTAGAAGTAGCAGACTTTTACAACTTTTTAAAACAGGGCATTAGTTAAATTTGGTGCAAACAGAAAAATCCTTTAAAACCGCAACCGCAAAATGGTAAAGAAAATGAAAAATTCAGAAACATTTAATAAAAACATATAATAAATAATGCTTATTGGCTCAAAAAGTTGCAAAGATTGGCAAAATACAAATGGGCACCACCAAAAGATCCAACTTGTCTCATACAGAACATAGGATAGACAACCAGTATCGGATAGATGGGGGTGTAATATATAAGGGCACATTTATTATGCTGTTTGCAACCATTTTTTTGTGTGGGCAGCCATTTTCTTTTTGGTGGACATATCTATTATGTGTCGGCGACACCAATTTCCTCTTTTTGTGGCGTTCGTTTTTAGTGAATTAGTCTCTTAAATTGGCCACATACTTTTCTCCCCAACACTTTTCATGCACTTCTAGTTTGCCAACATGGTTTTCTGGCAGAATTTGTGTCAAAAGCACAAAAAGCTAGTCTACCAAGCTGTATAACTCCTTCATAAATGCGGAGAGTCATTTCAGACACCTTCTGCCCTGTGCCAAATTATTAAGTCCTTGCAACACAATATAAGTTTAACCCCTTCAGGACTAAGCCATATTAAGGCTTTGGGACCTTTTTAATCTTTAACAGGGTATTTTGAGAATGTTTTTTCATCACATATTGTACTTCAAAGCAGTTGAAAAATTTGGATGATATTCTTTATTTTCTGCTTTTCATGTAGTTAGTCATAGCACCCACACAACTTAATAACTAACATTTCCCAAATGTCTTCTTTATATCGGCATGGCTTTTTATGCGTCCTCCCTTTTTTCTAGGTTGTTAGGAGGTGCAGAATTTTGGGTGCAATTTTTCTCATTTTTATGAAAATCGACAAAACTTGTATTTAGAGTTACCTGCTCAACTTTAGGTGACTTTGAGAGGCCTAACAAACACCCCTCAATGCATAAAAAAATCGACTTTAACCCCTTAACAACCTGGCCCTTTTTAGTTTTTTCACTTCCATTTTTCACTCCCCACCTTCAAAAATCTATAACTTTTTTATTTTTCCTTGTAAAGAGCTGTGTCTGGGCTTGTTTTCTGAGTAACAAATTGCATTTCATAGTGATGGTATTTAATTTTCCAAGTCGTGTACTGGGAAGCAGGAAAAAAATTCCATATACAGTGGGCTTGGATTTTACGGCTTTCACTGTGCGCCCCAAATGACATGACTACTTTATTCTTTGGGTGTGCGATCACGGGGATACCAAATTTGTATAGGTTTTATAATATTTTCAGACATTTACAAAAATCAAAACCTGTACAAAAATGTGTTTTTTTATTTTGCCAACTTCTGGTGCTAATAACTTTTTCATAGTTTTTTTCTCCCCATCCATTTTCTGTTTACAGAGCTGTTCTAGGGCTTGTTTTGTGTAGGAAAAGCTGTAATTTTTATTGTAATCATGTTTGGGTAAATGTTACTTTTTGATCATTTTTATCCTGTTTTTATGAGGTTAAAAAGCATAATTTTTGTGAGTTTTTTTTAACTTTTTTACAGCGTTCACTGTACGGGTGATACCCAATGTGTAATTTTTTTGGCTATTTGCACTTTTATTTTTTTAAATATTTTTTGATTCTTTTATTTTGTCCTGATGTGGTTTTGTCCCAATACAGTTAAACGCAGCTGTTACTGCGGGAACCCGGCTTTCACGTATTACCGAGTTCCCGCGGTGATTATAATTGTACGTCATGGTGCAGTAACTACCCACACCATTTGACATACAGTTACTTCAGGGTGTGGGAAGGGGTTAAAAAACACAGAATTCGTGCACCAAAAAAACCTAATGACACAAATAACAAATGTGCCCCATAGCGTCTCCACATTAATCAGATAATTCTAGCTGCCTTTGGTACTGGAATCAACACGAAGTTCAGAGATGGAAGCACAGCTCCATTTTATGTGTCTTGTGAATGGGAGCTGACTTGCAGAAACAAAGCTCAGCCACTACATGAAAAATGTAACTGTTCATATATCCCAAATTAGTTGATCAGTGAACCTTCTAGTGCCCAGCCATCAACAGTACTAGAAAACTACTTTAGCAAAAAAAGGAAATACATTTTTCCTAGCCAATGTATTTTTTTTATGTCATCTACCTGTTGTGACATAGCTTGTCTATATATAAAATGCATACTGGCTATGCAATGTCTTCAAATAAACTGCCAGCTAAACTAAACGTCTTATGTTAGGCATCGCAAGAGCCTGAGATCCACTGTCGACAGCAAGAATAGCTGGATAGTTACGGCTCATATTGTAATAATAAACAGAGACAATATGGAATGTGACATGGAAAACAGTCATGCTTATCATTTGCATAGTAATTCAATAAACTCAATTTCCCACAGCAATAAAGGAAAAAGCAGTAAACGAAATATATAGTACATATTCCATAGAATCTTAGAGGTCATTTTAGGATTTTCCTAGACTGAAATGTTTTGATTACAGCTATTCAGGCGTAATATGTAGAAAGCTCTCATCATACATCATGTCTAATCTTATTTCAGATGCTTTAAGACTAAATATTATTGTATAGCATTTTCAGGACAAAATATGATACAATATGCAATTGCTCACAATAATCTTTAAAGGGTTATAAAAGTGGAGCTCTTCTTTAATCTCATAAAGAGACACTCTGATGTGAAAACAAAAGCAACAACAAATCACAAAACAACAGCTTTTAGAAACATGGTCATTGGATTCCTGGCTGCTGCTTACTCTTCACTTTATTGGAGATACAATACCCCACACAGCCCATTATTAAAACAGGAATTGCTTATTTCATATAACTCATTGAAAGTGGTCACCAATTACTCACAGGATGGGGTCAATTTGCTGATTGGTGGAAGTCCAAGATGAAGGACCTTAAAGGTGTTGTTTATGTTCAGCAAATAATTGATATTATTTTTCTAGATCTCTGATTGTTGTAATTTAACACAAGTCTTCATTCTGTTCTTCCAGTGGATAAACAACAATCCATGGTCATGTGATGTCACAAAGGTGCAGGGCTTGGTATAACTTAGCTCCCAGGAGCAATGTTTATCCACAGGGAGTTGACAATAGCGCTTTATGTGGAATGACAGCAAGCAGAGATCTAGAAAACCCAAAGGAATTGATACACAAAGTTTGATCACTTTTAATTACACAAACAATATAAATTATTTGGTTAAAATGGACAAACCCTTTAATATACAGCTACAGCGCTGGTTAACATAAACTTGACTTAAAGTCATTTAGTTATCAAAGAAAATGGGATGTGTTAACGGGATAAACCAGTCGTGATACTCAGGGCTATATTTCTATGTTTGATTTTCAGGAATTAGCAATTTAGTGTTTTGCAGGCAGTGTTAAAAACTCATGGGCATGTGTGTATACAGATATAGCTGTCAATCCCTGAAAGGGACGGCACTATGATTAGATGACTGCTCTTTCTGAGCATAGGCCGACAAGACATTAGTGAACAAAGTTATACAACAATACAGAATATTTTCAGCATCCTGCAATTGCGCCATTTTCATGTCATTTTGGTACCATTTTTGCACACAAACCTGGCCCAGTTACAGATGTGACTTTTTGGGCATAAAAACATGCCTCAGAGTTGTGATAAAGCCCCCACATTGTTCTTTAGATGGAGCGTAGGCAATCAGCATTTTCACCACTGGTTGTCAAACAGTACCCAAGTCCATAACCTCTAAGCCTATATGCACACAAATGTAGCGAGCTGGGAGGCCATGCAATAAGAGCAGGTATAGGACCTGATCTTTCTTTTGTGGCACAGCTGCCCAGCCTAAACCTGGTGCTGTGGGAAATACGACCATTGAAATGAATGACCACATTTCCAATTAAGGTCAATGGGACCATGTGCCGGCCAGCACACAGCCAATATATACGTACAGTAGCCTTATTGTTCAATACAAAAGAAAAAGCATTGAAAACCTTTTTCACTCTCGTCCATGCCCAGTACTGGTAGCTGGGCCCCAAACCTTGTTGTGTCATTGTTTGTACTGGTCTAATTTACTGACCCCTCTTTGTCTGCATGTATCTGTTTAGTTTACAGTATTAACACAATTGATTATAAAATATTTCTTACTTTGTAGACATAATTGTACACATTTCTGTCATCTGTCAGTGTCATCTTGTGCTTATAGATAACATATGTTATGACAAGGTAATATTTATACATGTACACTATCAAGCTCACTGCTTACATTTGTGGCCTAGATTTGGCACTGGTGGAACTACTGATTTACCAAATATTCCTTCAACCTAGGCTGTCTAGATCTCTGGACTATATCACTGAGCTTAATTCTGTTGAGTTGAAGTTGTACACCTGTCTCTCAAATATTTTTAGCATATGCTAATACATCTAAAAATACTTTGTATTTAGTGGGAATCTAAAAAGTAAAACTGTAATTTTTTATCGGCACCTAACAGCAACACAACAGTATATACAGTACACTGGAGATCAAAATTAGAGAACAATGTATGATAACTTGATTTTTTCTGAAATAATGAAATCTCCCTTTTTGTAAGGGGAACACCATGCCTCTAGAGCAGGGTTTTACAAAATAATCAAAGTAGACAAACACAAAACCTTTATTTTGCAAAAAAATGTGATGTCATATGATGATATACTCAATTACTGAAGGTTACAACAGTCTCCAATCAGTAGAAAGGACAGGATATCACTTGTCTCTCACACTGCTCTGGTGGAATTGTGGTCCACTGTTTATCCAGTTTCTTCCACAGTTCTAGTTAAAAAAAGGCTAAAATTTAGGGTGCGGGCAACAAAGCAGTGTCTTCGGAAAAAAAAATACAAAACTTTATAAATACAAAACTGACTAATACTCCAGGTTAGGAAAATTTACAAAAAAATAAATAAAATATGATATGTAAAATATCAATGCAATGATACAAAGGATGAATAGATGTCCAATTGACTCATTTTGGTTCAAACTATCCTTTCACAAAATAAGGATTAACATTTTGTATTTATTGCATTAATATTTTATATATCATATTTTATTTATTTTTAATAAATTTACCTAACCTGGAGTATTAGTCAGTTTTGTATTTATTACTGGCGTAGACACTACTTTACTATTTGGCGGCAAGCGCCCCCAATCTAGCCTTTTTTTTTTAACATACATTTGCTATCGATTGACTCTGTTGGAATCAGGTCATTTTTTCTGACTAAAGGAGCAGCACACCTTGTCTGGCTTTTCAACAACAATGGAGAGCGTATATCACGGAGTAATTGTTACCCTAATATAGGGTTATGTGTACAACAATCAAGTGGTCCATAGATGAGCACTCCATTGGGGACTGCCTTCTCTTATAACACTTGACAGTTCTGTGATTGTTGTGGGTTTCTTGACCATAACATTGTCACCATTACTTTTAAGAGGTTTTCTATTGGGTTTATATCAGGACTCGGCGCTGCCCATTTAATTATTTAAATGTTTTAAGTTTCAAGGAACTGCAGTGCCCATTTTGCTGTGTGACAGGGGGCATTGTCCTGCATGAAAAATTGAAGCAGTTTGAGAAACTTTTGGTGCTCGATTGCATTCACTCATTGCCATGTAGTTGTATGAGAGATCCAACTCCTGCTGCAGAAAAGATTTCCCAGACCATGACACTTCCTCCACCAGTGCTCACTGACTCTTTTACACACTAACATTTATTCTGCCATGTAGCTTTATGGTGTATTAAAAGTTACCTGCAAGTATTGTAAAACATACATTTTTTTCTAATTGATTATTGGTTCTTAGTCAATTTCAACAAGACAGGAACAGTATGATTTTGATTCAAAAGAGCACTCAAAAAGAAGACTTGGAGGTGTTGGTCACAGAGTCCTTTGAAGACAATGGGAAGCAAGGTGTAGGTGTAGTTTAGTTTCACTAAATTTGCAAAATCTGCTTGGGTAAACTTAAAGGGGTATTCCGGGAATATGAACGTCTGATACAAAAACCCATAATGCTATAAATAAATATAACAAAACTTAATGTCATTAGTCACAAAATGGAGCTTAAATAGTTTGTTTTTATGATTCACAATATTTTATGGCCTCTCTAAAGTTATCACCAAGATGGCCGCCACTGGAAACTACAAGTCCCAAGATCCTTTGGTTCTCAGTAACTCCTCCTCCCTCCTATGCTCTGCTCCCAATGATGATATAACAGGTTTTCTTGCTCTGTTACCATAGTAATGATGTGTAACTGCCATCACCACAATACTGTCCATACTGGACGCACTGCAACCAACCGCCTACAGCCGAACTTAGTGGTGATCACATGACCTGCCCCGGCAGGTGCAGGACATGTGATGTAGACATGTGACCAGCGGCCATCTTCTGTCCTGTGTATGCTATACAACGGACCACTTGGCACGCTTTCCCGTGCCCAGTCCCTGCCTGGGAGACCAGGAGCGCCGGAAAAGGGGAATATAGATTTTATTGTTTTTTCCAATCTAGATTTTTAAAGAAAGTTGGAAAACCCCTTTAATGCAATACAAAGTCAATTGTCATATCCATTTTTTATCATAGGCCAATTTTTTTTCTCTTGTGACCCTGTAACCTGTTCCCTCATCCTTGCTATTAGAATTTCTGTACAATTCATTACTGCTAATTCCTCTTTTGCCAGAGGGTTTCTACTATATTACCCAGTAACACTGGGTGGGAAATGTCAGACAAATACAATGATGACATTGATGTGGACAGGATGACATTCATAGTAAATCCAGCATTTTCTACATTCAGTCAAAAAAATGATTTTATTCCTTTTCAGTGTTCTCCACCCTTGGGAAGGTAGATACGCATAAATACATACTTCAACAGGGAACCAGAACAATGTGTGTTTTAAGCCTGGGTTTTTCAAGCTGCTTTCACACACTGATAAGTATTTTTGGATACATGTTGCTAATTCTGTAGTGAGAAATCTGCTTTCCAATTCTAGTATTTGTAGCTGATTCAATTAGGTAACATACACTTCTTCTTTGTACTGGATATAATGGAGTCTTTAACAGCCAGTTTCACATGTGTGACCTTTATCATGTTAAAATGTTAAGTAAAAAAATTTCTCAAGCCGGAGTCAGACAGGGCTGTTCACTGGAAGTGGAATGTCTGCAGCAGACATCTTACAGCAATTTCGACCGCAAAACTTACTAGCCAAAAACAACTGTTTTATGCTGTGGATTTAGGCTGCAGTTTTTTCTGCAGCAGGGAGGTGGAGTTCTTTCTGGAACCTGAATCTGCAGCAAAAATAAACAATATGCAGAATCCAGACCCACTGGGAAGATATGTTTTTGATGTGGGTTTTTACTGCAGTCTGTCGATTAGATTGTGTTTCCATGAAGGGGTTTTAGTGGTTATTGCAAATTTAGTTTTAGAAACTAACTCCATGCAGCGGTGGGCTTTACTAGACAGAACCTCCTACCTCTAAACTGAACTCAGCATGTCAGTTCATTGATTCAAGGTTTGCTACAAGAGATCCCATCAGCGCATGAAGCTGATTTCTCGGGCCGAATTGGTTGTTGACAACAGGGCTAAGGGCTGTTATCAAAATGTATTCATTGTGTGAATAAATTATGTTTTATCTTTTTCTCTTTACTTTGGTATGATAATGGTGATGGTATATATACATTTCCTACTACCTCCTCATGCTGTCCAGTCCATATAAGAGACAGCACACCTCGGCAGTGAATCCTCAATTTCGTACCAAACAACTGTTGGACTGCTAAAAAATCCACTTCTCCTCCTTACTGAGACTTGGAACAAAGACCCATTGTGTCACTGACTGGTGGGTTTAGGGTTGGTGCAGGATATTAGGGTATTAGGCTGGCAGTTTAAATTTGTGAGGTATTGTTTTTGTGATAATAAGATGGTCACTCAATATCACCACGTGGTGAGTCTTACATAGACTAGCAAAAAACATTTAAATGACTCATCTGGCCAATGCACAGCAGCAATGCAAAGCATCTTTCTGCCTAATGGAGAAATGAATCTTGTGACATATGGATCTTGGTGGTATGCCACTGCTTCCTTTTGAGATCTTCTGCTGGAGCCTACAAAAGAGACAAAACCAGAAATTTCTCTCAACTTAGTGACCATGCTGGGGAAGTGCAGCTCTTTTCCTTTTCCAGGGAATGAGCACTGAGGTGTAGCAGCCCTACATAGCTACCATGCAAGGAAAAGAGATCATTAGATGCCCAAACTGGGACAATGAGTAAACCACTTATTCCCCACACTTTCCTTATAAAAACATCCGATATATCAGGAAATTCTGATATATTATGGGCACAATCTAGATTTTTTAAAACATTATTTTGTGACAAGAATCAGATTGATTAATAAAGCTTTCCTGTTATGAGTAACAAAACAAAGACCCAAGATGGTCAAGGTGTCAGTATCATGGATTGTATCATGAAACCGTCATTGAAACGTCTTTCAAGTTTTAGTGAATTGCACTCACTACATCATACACCCAAGAGGGTAGCTAGAGACTGAAGGGAGCATGCAAGATATATTTTGGAGCAAACAAGCTTGAATACTTTAAGGAAGGCCACCAATCTTGAAGGAACAACTTCCATGTTGAATAGACAAATGTGTATATCAGTTCCTCTAACAAATTCTTAAAACCTGATGCAAAGATACCAAATACCAATTGCCCCTGATAATATATGTTAAAAGCTTACTATACATTGTCTTTTTTATGTATGATAAATGGTTTTACACGTGTGATTTGTCTTCATCTTGGAACTTTCAGGAGTTTGCTGAGAAGGTGAATCCCTTTAAACCCTGTCTGCTGGATGATGTCTTGTCATCTTGTGAAATAAGTACATATATGAATGGTCTGAGAACCTCAGTATCATATGTTATCGCTATCTGTAGGATGTCCATGTTTCTCAGCCCAAGTTTTTTTTTTACTGTTATAATGTATATTATTACCAGAATAACTTTGACTAGAATTTTAAGTATGTTTTCTTTTGCTTTTGGACAGTAAAACGTAGTCATTCCCAGTCCAAATAAACGTCATGAATTCTACATACTGCAGGTGTGATGATCTCACAAGTGTAAGTTTAGAAGCAATTATTCCAAGACTCTCTATAAGGCAATTATTCATGAAATATGTATATATACAGTGTCACTGTTATGAATGAGAACATTGAAAACAAATTGTTCTTTGGTCAGAGTGAAAGACACATGACATGATGTAGCTCAGCTGAATCACGGAACACACTGTAAAACAAAGGTTGTGTTTAGATTATAGTTTTAGTCTCAGGGCACACGCGTTACACAGCATGATGAAGAACACTTCTGAGCACAATGACAAAGCCACTGCTTTCGCTCGGGGATGTTAATTGCATGGTATCCCCCTGTGCCACTGCCTCATCCTTCTTCTTGCCTCATCATCTCCAGTTGCATAAGGTCAGCCAAGGTACAGCAGTAGCTAAAGGATGTTGGACTGCCCGAGGCTAGAAGCAATGAGGGACTCTCTCTGGGAAAGAAAGGGTCAGACCTTAGAAGAGGCAGTTAAACAAACATGTACAAAAACAATGTATACTGCAAAGTATACTGCTAAATGCTTGACACAAGTACAAATAAAGATGTTTAATCAAGTGGTGAAAAAACTGTCATGGCTATTGAGGCCGACTTCTCTGGAGTCATGCAGGGCTCTGTTTTTTGCCATCTGGCAGTGATCTCATTGCATGTGACAGCTCATGTTTTAAACTAACTTTTTTGCACTGTCAGGTGTACTTTTACATTGTGTTGACTTAAAATATATATCCAAGGTCAAGAATATAATAGGGGAAAAATGCGGTAAATCTATAAGTAATGGAAGTGCATACATGCTTTATAGTAAGCTGATGGATCACTGGCATGTCCCCCTGGCTTGCCTTAAAACTTCACTGATTTCCAGTGCAAGGGCTCAAATACAGGTAGATAACAAAGGCAACCAGGTGACCAGGAGCAGTGACCACCATAATTGACCAGAGCATATGTTGTGCATATAAGAATGTGTGTGTAAATTTACATTATGTCTTTATTTTTTCTAACAAGTGCTGTAAAAGTTGATGAATGATTTCCTATAGTCTAGTATAGAGGTTTCTTACAAAGTTTTAATGTACAATAATGTGTCACTACTGAGCCACCTGCAGAATCACAGACACCTGCAAATATGTTGTTCCTTGATTTTTTTTACAATGTATAGCAATATCCTGTCTGTAAAAACAATTCCTGGTATAGTAATTCTGGCACTTAATCCTCATAATGACTGTATGTTATGATTGACAAATAATGATGACTGTCTGGATATCTACAGTCTAGGGCAGAATGACGGGAAATCATTGAAATGTATACAGTAGTCATCATAGTCATTTCTTTACTGTCAGAGCATTTACATTGACCCATGTAAGTTATGCCTGCTTGGCTTTCTAGTTAAATTATATAAAGAAACAGTGACATGGGTATATAGTTTATATATTCTATAGTGAGTTCTATAATTTTACACTCCTCTGTATTCTCTGCTTTTATAATCTGCTTCATATCTATGAAGTTAGAGAAGACGAGTTTTGAACAAATCAGTTAAATAGAATAGTAAAAGAGAAGTTAACACTATACCCATTGACTTCTATTGTGTATGGTCATGCTGCAGTGAGGCTCGGTGCGTGCACATTTTTGAGCACATTCTATTCCTATTCCCTGATACTCATTTCCTATGGACATGGGTGAGGGGAGTGACCCCAAAATGGGCCACAAACTGGGGAGCACTATTTATGCTCTTCAATGGGAACACATGTGCATGTAGCCTAAGCTTGTTACATTTACACCTATAGATTTCTTAAAGATTTGGATAGGTTTATTCTTAAGTTGAATTTGTATGTAAGTCGAAACTGTATATTTTATAATTGTAGATCCAGCCAAAAAAAATTTCTGCCCCAGTGACAATTGAAAATTTTTTGCTATAATGGGACCAGGGATTAGCAATAAAGCTTCATTACAGACACCTTACAGCTGATCATTGCAGTCTGGTACTATAGTAAAGCATCCAGAGAGCTTCACCGAAAGGTCATAGGGGACAGAGGGGTCCATATTTAACTAGGTGTTGTCTGTAAGCAGGGTGTTCTTAAGTAGGGAACCACCTGTATATAAAATGCCAGTCCAAGGCTTCACTCACACGTTGTGTGCCCGCCCTACCGTAGCCACGTGAGTGCCACTCACCCCTGCCCCTCTCCATAGCAATGTATCGCGCACAACGCTGTATTCTGGGGAAAGATAGGACATCACCTATCTGTCTCCCAGCTATGAAACGGTACGGTGCAGTTCCCACTCCCATATGGTGCTGTGAGACCATTGCTGTCTATGGCGGCGTATATACGGCATATATACGTTGGCTGTATATACGTCCCCCCATATGGCAGTGTGAATGTAGCCTAACAATGTAAAGTCCCTAGTATCCACTGAATGGATATTGAGTATGAAGTGCATACTTTGACCATTTTCTCTCTTTCTGTGTGCTGCTTGTAAATATGGTAAAATATCTCAGTAAGCCAATGAATGTTTATTTATGATAACCAATAAAAATTGACTATGCATTTTATTTGATCTGGTAAGACCATTTACTGCATGTACAACACAAAAGCAATGCTTAGTAGAAATATATCTTTTGGTCCAGAAAGAAACTTGGTTTGTACCATTATCTAGTGGTTCCTGAGGAAATAAAAGAATGTCCTGCACACTAACATTTTTTCATGTCTTCTTTGGCAGATTGTTGGTTGTGACCACCAGTTAGGAAGCACTGCAAAAGAGGACAACTGTGGAGTTTGCAATGGAGAAGGGTCAACATGTCGCTTAGTTCGAGGGCAGTACAAATCACAGCTCTCATCAAATAGATGTAAGTGAAACATGAATGCACTTTTTTATCACTATGTGTAATTCAGAGGTCTATACAGGGGGTAAAACAGAACAATATTTTTGACACCTTTAAAATTTGTCAAAAAGTATATGTGCTGTAGCTCTTTGAACCCAAATTCTATTTCAACTTTATGACTTCATTCGACACGATGTGGCAAGATGAAAACAGGTTTTGAACAGGATTGGCTTATCATGTGTGGTGTTCCAGAAAGATGGACTTCTGACTTGTATTAGTGAAATATAATATGGTTTTACCTTTTGTTTGCAAATAAGGTGTTTGTAATTGTTCAAGTAAATTGAGGTCCATGCTGAGTCCATACTGCATTTCTGTAGGTAGCAGTATCCCCAACCTTCATTGGGTCGAGATTGAAGACAGTTTATTATTTGCATCACACATATTTCATGGCTTATTAGTAATCATGGAAAAAAGTGTCCTAAGCTTTCTCAGCATAAATATTACTCTTTGATTTAATATCTGGCGGAGACTTCAGTTTATACCCTTTTCCAGGTTGTGTTGTAGCCATTAAAGTATAAGGTGCATTGTGGATCCATCTGGTTGTAATTACACTCGAGTGCAGCTTATGCCTTACTGAAGTGTGACTCAGGAAGGCTATAGCCATCTAAGTGTGTTTAGCCACAAATATTTTTCCTACAAACTTTTCCAAGAAATCACATTTCTATTATGGACCCCACACCTGTATGTTTCCTTACAAACATTGCTTAGTTGTTATAAAACAAGCATTTTGACTGGAATAAGTCATGCCAATTTTGGATAATATTTAGATCTAACAAAACTTACTCAAATACTGTATGTGATATTCCATCGTTAATCTGTGGATACATGGGGACTCATTTTCTGTAAAATGTTTGCCGTCTGCTTTAAACATTCAGTTGCTGAAAAAATGCCTCTTGCAACAACTGCAAATGTGCTTTGGGAATCTTTGCAGATTCCGTACAGTGTCTCCCCAGCTGTGTTTTTTTAAATAAATATACTGTAGTTTTTATGTTGCTTTTTAAGCCCAAATCAGAAGTGGATGCAAAAGAAATGAGAAATATAAAAGACGACCAAAAAAAGATCATTGTGAAACCAAATGGTTGGTGGAAATTCTAATTGTAAAATAATTTTTTGCCAGTAAGATATCCACATTACATGTAAGGCCAGGTTCACATGAACACACTCAGTTAGTGAAAATGAGAACATATACTGGTCAGAATCCATGAACTGAGCACTGTGCACGGGACAGTCCATATGTCAAAGTGAAACATGATGCAAGGAGTTCCATCTTCCCCACCATGTTAGATTGCCAAAATATTACATTTCTGCGCTTCTGTTCCACTGGCAGGCAGGGACTTCTTGCATCATATTTTACTATAATGCAAGGTCTGCTTTCACCTGCACTGTGCTGGGTCCGTGGAATAAACAAAGTACCAAGCTGGCCTTAGCATTTTAAAGAAGCATCATTTGCCTAATACCATAAATGTATCGCATATCTTCTACAAATTAGCCCAGTGACTTCAAACCATATGACTTATGCCAGCGTATGATAAATGTGCCCTAAGTGCACCAGTATGATGGTATCCCCCCAAGGCTTCGGCCTCCTGCTAAACCTGCTGAGTGGTAACGCTGTACTGTACCAGCAGAGCAGTTCTATGCCAGCTCAATCCTAAACAGATGCAGGCTACAGACAGTACGCAGGCATGGGGCAGGAACCCACTGAACTAACGGCACTTCCCCCTTCACTTGGCGATGAGGGGCCGTGATGGGGGAAATAGGTGCATATCCTGGCCGCGTGGCAGGAATTGCGCCTATTTCAGGGCTTGTAAGCCAGATTTCAGAATGCTAGCATAATATTAGTAATGCATTTGGAGGATTTTAGTCACGTGACTTGAAGTATTAGTTCTAAAATGACAGTGCCCCTTTTCTTATGACAACACACTTCAAAAAACAGGATTGTTTCTGAGTTAGCTATCCCTCCTCATTGTGATAAATCCTGAATTTTTATCCATTCATTTTACTACTTAAGACTAATTCTGATGTTATCAAGTTTCTTCTATTTGCAATAGGTAGACAGAGCAGTGGTAAAAATCAACAAAGCCTGAGAAATGCAAGCCAAAAAGGGAGAATTTAATATGTGTACGCATTTCCCAGGACTCTTGGCCATTGCAAGGTCTGCTTCCCTTTTTATCCGCAATTGTAAAGAATTCTTTGAAAGTGTAAATATTTGTGGGATGCAATTGTGACTATACTGTGTGCCAGTTTCATGCTTCACTTGCTCACAAACAGCCAGTCCAGCCTGATTGAAGGACATTCAGAAAATGTATTCCAGACCTGCTTAATACTGAAGCCACATGAACCTTCCTAGCTCACTCCTAGCATCTTTTGTTTCCACTCACTACTTCCTTTCTTTACCTTGTAACTGGAACTACAAAGGACATTAAATCACTCTGTAAACAAAAGGTTACATTGAATTGGATCATTCAGCATGGTTATTACTAGTCTTATAAGTCCAAAAAGAAAAGTATCCACGGTAGCAGCACTCCAAAATGCAAACAGGTAATTTTATTTACCCATAGTCAGTTGTATAATACAACATTTCAGCTCTTCCAAGGAGCCATTATCATAATGGAGGAGCTAAAAATGTTGTATTATACAACTGTCTATGGGTTCACAAAATTACCTTCTGGAGTGCTGCTTCCGTACTTTTCTTTTTGGACTGCTTTTAAGTGCAGCCTTGGAGAAAGTGTTCTGCCGCTATCTTGGACTTTAACCCTAGTATTACAGTGTTGCTACTGCAACTTATCTATCTTGTCATATAAGTCAATGGCAGATTAGATTATAAGTTAAGGCTTACTGTTACTTACATTAGTCAATCACATCACAGGTTGCAACAAGTCTTCAATCCTTTATTCTTTAAAATAGTAATCCAGTAGTAGTCCAAGTACAAAACCAGAGGTGGTAATATAGTGATCTAAGCATTTCGGCTAAGCTTAATTCAGCAGTGCCTTACTCATAATCTATCAGCTGTTCAAAAACTGGAGTTTAAAAGGCCCTCGTCAAGATCACATGCAACACATGTGACCCATCACGGCTTCATAAGCTCTAGTAAGTTAAAAAGAATATAGCTAATCAACCCAATGCATAAAATCAGAAAGCATAAAATAAAAATACAGAAAAAGAACCTGTTATGTACATATATGCAGAACCAGTCTCACGAAAGGGGTTTTCCCACAAAACAAGTAAGGCCATATCAGCGCTCGACAGTCTCCACTAGCTACGTAGAGATGATTGGAGCAGAACTGACATGGGCGGCCATCTGCTTCGCTCATCTTGGGGAGTGACGAGGGGTCCGGCGGTGGTACCTCAGACTTCATTGGATCCCCTACTCATGATCTGTGGTGGACTCATCACTGAGACCCCCACCAATTAGAACGTGGATAGGGCCTAACTAGTTTTGTGGGAAAACCCCTTTAATAAGAAATCCCAACCCAATACATGGCCAGAAATAAATAAACACACTATGCAGTATTTGGACTACGTTAGAGGAGAAACAAATAATTGTGTACTCATTGCATGGCAAATTCTACTGTTAAAAGAGTAATAAGAAAAAAAAATTAAACCCTTCAAAATAAATAATCAATGGGCTTAACAGTAATGCCCAGATAACCAAAACATGAAGATAAAATAATGTCTATAGAATGGTTGTCATCTACTTCTTTGTTTAATGAAAAATATATACATGCATGGGCAGTTTACAAAGGAAAATAATGTGGACCATACTAGTATACTATGGAATACAAATTATCAAATGAAAACAAACAAACAAGGGGATTTTTGTTTTTTTCACAGAGAAAAAGCCAATTTCAGTCAATAATAGCAATTATAGTAATATGGGGAGGTTTCTGGTATACAAAGTCTTGGGCAAATGCAAGACAATGTAAGCTCTACGGAAGGAATTGTTCAGGGTAGCATTGCCATTTGTGGGAATTTTTTACTGGTGTATTGTAATTGTATTGGAAGGTATTTACTTGTATTTACTATATGCTACAGTCTCCAGATCTTCACAATGAAACATTTAAAGAATGCACGCTTATTTAAGTACTGTAGTTTTTTAATATTCATAGCTATTATAAGTGCACAGTTCTACGTGTTCTTGCCTTATAAACACTTTTCTAATACAACTTACAGGTATTGGAAGCTGAAAATTTTTTTCTCATCCTGGGGAATATTTAGTTTGATAATTTGCCTTTATCTAGATGTATACAAAACTAATAACCCCAATTGTTGTGGGCAGGAGGAACAGCCACAATCAGGTAATGAATATGTACCAACAACTTGATCCTAAGTGATGTAACACTCACAGAAATATATATGCAACAAAGAAATACTTTATTAAGGTTATGCAATGTAAATACACAATAAAGGCAATCACTGGACAAACAACAATATATTAAAACTATGTGTGGCAGAATAGATGGCTGAACTTAAGCCACTGGGTAGGTGGAATAGTCATACAGGATACCCTAAAACATCAATGGACTGTAATGCAAGACTAAGGCATTGGACAGCAGACATGCAAAAACTGAGAATATAACAATACATAAATACCATACCAAATGGGACCACACATAGGAATGCCCCGACACGTGTTTCGCAATAGGTGCTTTATCAATTTTTATCTAGACGTGCATTAAATTGTAAAACACAAACAAGATCTCATCATTCACTGAAATTTGAGAATTTATTATATCTATAATGAGAGAATTGAACACTGCCTTGACTTGACTTGAATGTCCTGTAACAGGCCATTGCTCATGGTTCATTGCAACTAGATCATAACCATGAAATTCAATTAAATAAGGTGAAGGCAAAGTGAAGAGGACTCACTAAGGAACATTGGGGCTTAGGTACTAAGGGTGGCGGATCGCACTTTCGCTGGACTGTTCACGGTTTTTCAAGTGGAGGAAAATCTAATAATTATCTACTATTATAAATCATTTATAATGTTTATTATGACTCGCTGAAGGAATGCAACTAATTTACATTAACATTTGCAATTACATAAAGGCACTGATGAGGTTTAGCATAAAACTACCAAGGCCGCAATAAAAATTTGAATTTTTCACTATCTTGCTACAGCTTGAATATTTCCTTATCTTATACTGACTTCTAACTATAAGGTTTCATTGTTCAGAGATGTTCAGACTGTCTTGGATCTGTTTCTAAAGCGTCTCCCACTTTCACATGTTCACTATCTAAGGATTAGTGAACCCAATTGCTTTATGGATGTTGTTTAAATAAAATTAAATGTCTTGACCATAAAAGAAGCTGAAATTTGTTTTGCAGTGAGAACATTTTAAGCATATTGAAGGACATCGACCGCCCTGATGAAGAAGTGCAAGGAAAGCACACAGACATGCAGGTGTGCGGCTCACTATGGCAGGATCTGCTCTTATTTGAACTTCGTTTGCTGAAGCTTTAAAAATTATGCAAATGAGCCTGAGGGGCTTCAGCCTCTATTAACACCGATGGATCCCAAAGCTGCTCAGGCTCATTTGCATGAAAAGCCTTTTTTTGGTAAGTAACCAGGGCATAAGAAGCTAAAAGAAGAGGTGATCCTGCTGTACGGGGCACACACCTGCTTATACAGTACGTGTGCTTGATTTATAATCCTTCATCATGGAGGTAGATGTCCTTAAAGATCAGAGTTCCCACAGTTTTGTGACTTAACATTTCTTTCCTTAGTGTTTGGCTAGGCGTTACATACAAGTCTCCATTATATTTACAGATGTTTTAACTTTATGTAGATGGTGCTTGCCTTAAATGTTACTACAATCCCAGAATTGTATGGAAAATCATTAACATACGTTATAACATTTATTGGTGGAGGTTTAACTAATTATACCCACCAATCCCAAAAATGAAGGGACAGTTGTCCTCTGTATGACAGAGGTCCTTTAATGACATAAGACCTCTTAAAATCTATATTAAACCTAGTTTAATATTTACCAGTACTTATATATACTTAAATGTATAATATATTTTCTTTCCATCTTGATGCCAGCATACTTCAATATACCCTGCGGACCCCTTCTAGAGGGTTTCATCACTGCTGTGTGTCATTACTAAGGATAACAGGTCACCAGGACAAACTTTTCTATACATGTAGCATACTAGGTTAGGCTGCATTCACACTACAGTATGGGGGACGTATATACGGCCGACGTATATACGGCCGATATACGTCCCCCATACACTTCTGTGGGCTCGCGGCGCCCTACGGCAGCGGTACGGTGCAGCACACGTGCGGCACCGTACCGCTCCGTAGCCCGGGAAAAGATAGGACATGTCCTATCTTTTCCCGTATTATGGCGCCGCGGCCATACATCGCTATGGAGAGGGGCGGGGGTGAGCTGTGCATGCAGCCTTAGTGAGGAGATGGTGAGAAGAAAATAGATGAGAATTGGCATAGTAGTTATATTGGAAAGTTGATTATTTTACTATTTTAGGCTCTTTTAATCCTCTTGTTATATATTGGAATCCCTTTAATTGTCCAGACCTCAGAGTACCCAAAGTTATAAATAGTATGACAGTAGGATATGTTTTTGAATTAACACATCATTAAATTCTTTGCCAGGAAGACATATATACTCTTGGAGAAAGTTTGTTTAAATACACCAAAGCTTATCATTCATCATTTTAATGCAAACAGTGGTGGGAAGTTAAGCACAGGACAAAACCTAATTTGCCATTTGTGAGATTTGCTTGCTAAAGCATTCCTCAGCAATCAACATTCAGATGCCAAACTCCTGATGGCTATTGTAAACCTCGAGTATAAACATGGGTTATGTAGAAATGGTACTTATTAGTAAGTGCTTTCCGTTAATTATTTTCAAATAAACATTGTGCTTAGAAATATATTTTAATTACACCGCAGAATGACAGATTCACTAAATGGTACAGTACATTGATTTCTAGAAGTGAAGCAGTTCAATATGTACTCATATGTAGGTTAGTATGGTCTTCAGCTCCCCACCTAAGAGAAAATAAATTGGGATAACTTTTATGGTAGTTACCACTATTTTAGAAATATTTATTTTTCTAGCTAATGCAGATTACCTCTGCTTCCAATTTTGCACACTCTGGGAGGTCCCCAGTGATGTAAGGACAATTCCATAATTCAGGAGACACCCAAAACATCGGAAGCAGCCAGTCACAAAATCAAAAATACATATCATATACCGATGTAGATAAATAAATTAACCCTTTCATGATTGCCATAAGGCTTTATTCAGCCTATTTGCACATGTCCTGTGCAGAAAGGATGTTTATAAATCATGACATCATGACAGTGGCCAACTTTAAACAGCTATATCTCCTGGACCCTGGCACCTAGAAACACAATTCTGGGTGCATGTACTTCTACGATTCTGCCATTTTAAGCTAATTATTTCCTGCTGCTGCTTTTGCATCCTGCCTTTAGCTGACAGGCTGGAGGGGGGCACATTTCAAAATGCCAATATCTCCTGGCACCTAGAAACACAATTCAGGTGTCATATTAAACAGGAAATAATATGATAATAATATTATATGTGGAATGTGTATGGTTACTTCATAGAACCAAAGATATCCACACTTCAAGTGACACCAGAATTTTCTCATCAAATAGGTTCAGGAGATGTAGGTGGAGGTGAAGGTCAAAATAGTAAAGCAGTAGAATGATCAATAGCTACACGCAAAGAACCAGAAACACTACAAAAGAATAGTAGAAAATACAGAAGACTTGTATAACAGGTACCTCCATATGGGTTAATGAAGAATTTATGCAGTAAATGGACAATTTCAGAGAAGCTGATTAGTACAGCACTCTCATGTGCACACACAATTCCAGCTTCTGACTTCTGTCAGTCAAGCAGTCCCTGACAAGCATATACCTGGGTGTGGTAAATCCTGCAAGAGTTCTGACAATTCTTTTATATGACTAATCTCAAATAAGTTCACAATATGTATTTTGTTGTTAGGTTGACAATCTTTTTTTATTATGTGTCATAAAAATAAATTCATCTTATAATGTTCTAACCTATACAATAAAACACTCCAATTTGATAAATGAGCTTGGTGTTGAGAGGTGGGGATTGGACGGGATTGCTGACTCCCAACAACATCTGCCAAGATTGTGAGAAAGTATATGTAAATGCATACAAGCTCCAAACACGTATGAATAGACGTCTTATGGTGGAATGTTGACATGTTTTGGACTAAATCCTACAGATAAGATCATAATTTATGAAATAGCATTGTTGTTACTCTTTTGGGCAGGAAAACCTTTTATTTATTTCTTTTTGCGCTGCATGCTTGACTTGATTCCACACCGGAAGAAATAAATGACCTGCTTCTTTTTCACATTGCGTCTAATGTAAACCTTGTGAACAGTTATTTTTATGTTCCCTAATTTAAGACAAATGTATGAGTCTGGGACCCAGTAGTGTAAAATAGAGCATATTCTGACCACAGCATGAAATGCCCAGAACTCTTTATCAGAAGAAATCTTGGGGGAGCCTCAAATATAAAACATGTATAAATCTGGATTTCAGAAAGCAAAAACACTTCTTATTTTAGGAACTTTCCTGACTTTTCAGTGTCAAAGTATTTCCTTTAATATCCTTTTACGTTTTTACAATATACTTATGATTTCTATTATGATTATGATGAATGTTATATCAGCAAAACTAAAGAAATAAAATAGTTAGTGTTTAGCTCTTGAAATATGAGTAAATTGTCAGTTTAAGCTACAAACAGCTGCAGGTGAAGTGCATATGACTTAATATGGGATATCACTTTATGGACTAGGGCAGTAATGTCGAACCTTTTAGAGACCGTTTGCCCAAACTACAACCAAAATCCACTTATTTATTGTGAAGTGCCTGCATGGAATTTCAAGCAGTAACTTATTGCTACCTGTTCTTCCACATCAATCGTATCGACCCCCTGAGGCCACCAATACAGTCTAAATAAAGAAGGCAAATTTAGCCTATCATTGTATCTTCTCTACAGGGTCTCTCTGTACAGTAAGAATGATGGGTCCAGCAGTATGACCTTCAAATGCAGTTCTGTTAAAACTCTTCTCACTTTTCCTGCAGTTCCAAACAGCCAATAAAGTGTCACTTTAACATAGCGCTGAGAATAGCATCTATAAAGTTGCCTGGGTCTGCTGGAAGATTCAGTGTTTGGTGAACTCAGTCCTGGGGCGATGGCCTGAGGGCCCGCAGAAAGGGCTCTGAGTGCCACCTCTGGCACCAGTGCCATAGGTTTGCCACTGGACTAGGGGATTACACAGAGACTTTCGCCATGACATCTATGATCGCTAGCTCATTTGACATGACTTTGGCCTAGCCAAAGATTTCAAGGGGTCACTGCATTTGTCACAGCTAGTGTGGTCATGTTATAATTCATTGCAATGACCCATGGACAGTGTCCAAAAAATAAGGTATGAATACTTTTTCTTTTTTAATTTCATTTTTTAAGATATCTGGTTGATTCAGTTAAATGAATTTTAGTGATAATCTATATCGAAAACCTATCCTGACCATCTCCCTGTCCTTTTCTGACCTTATCAAGCACCAGCAGAGGTGCTATTTAAGGAGCACTTGTTTATGAGACCTTCACTCTGACTGATACAAACTGTATTGACTCACAATTGTTAGTATGGCTGCATAATATAGGCATTTCACCCATATTTACATGACAGAATGTAATACAGTACCAACACCAAGTTTTTGTGTGCAGATAAATAATTTAGACGACAATTGAAGGCAGCATTCAGTGTTCAATGAATCTTTGCCCTGTGAGGGTTTTTAGACTTGCTGTTAGCCTTTGTATGTCAACAGGAATGTTTTAAACTACTTGTATTAAGAAAACATTTTGAAAATGACAAGAAATTGTAACATAAAGTACAGTTTGCTGTGTAACCTTACTTAAAGGAAACCTACCAGTAGCCCCTGTAGTTAATTTACATATGGCACATTTTTTCAAACCTGAACTATGAACTATGAACTATGGAATGCTTTAACATATCCAGGTGATATTGAAACTGTTTTCTCGTGGCACATTGCACTTCATGTTATTTGAAAATTTTTGGTGAAATGTTTCGCGTTTAAAAATTGTACTTGGCAAAAATTTTAAAACATTCTTGATTTTCAAAAAATTATCTACTTTTCTGAAACATACAAACCAAAATAACCTGATAACTAACATTTACCGAATGTCTGCTTTATGTTGACATGGTTTTTAAGCATCCTCTCATTTTTGTAGGATGTTATGAGGCTCAGAACTTTAGGTGCAATTTGTTTTAGCTGCAATTTTCATAAAAACCGCAAAACATCTTTTGAGGGATCTGCTCAGAATTCAAGTCACTTTGAGAGGCCTCAATGATGGTAAAACCCCATAAATTAACCCATTGTAGAAACTACACCCCTCAACGTATGTAAAACAACTTTTATGAAATTTGTTAATATGTTAATTATTTCACACGGGTTAAAACAAAATCAGGTGCAATTAAGGTATTTTTCAAAGAAATTACACCTTTTCACTGGATAAAATACCAAAATGCTCCACAAAATTAGATACCCATACCCCATATGTTGTGTTAAAGTGCTGTATGGGCACACACCATGGCATTGAAGGAAAGGTGTGCCATTCAAAGCACTTTTGCATTGTAGCTTTTTATAGGTTATATACTTTTTTTTTAGCAATTTGAACATATAAGGGCTTATTTTCTTAGGAACTGGGGCCAGAAGCAGGACGTAATAGTACGGCACAAGTCGGGAAGTTACATTGGCCCGTGCTGTCTTATTATGTCCACCATGGGTAATAAGGGTTAAAAGAATTCTACTAATATGGTCGAAGATTGTAAAGCAAGCACACTTACATGCAGGTGTGTCCCCCCTCTGGCAGGATCTGTTCTTATTTTAATTCTTTATGGCCTCATTTAAAAAAAAAAAAAATTTTTAAAAATGATGCTAATTAGTTTGAGGTGCTCCGGACTCCATACCTGTCAATTGAGTCTGGAGCCCCTCAGGCTCTTTTGCATAATTTTTAAAGCCCTTTTTCAATAAATAGAAGGGTATAATAAACTAATAAAAACAGTGGATCCTGTGGATGTTCTTACTTTACAATCCTTTATCCTGGTGGTAGATTTCCTCTAAGTGTATGGAAATGGGGCATCTGGAACCTACTAGTACATTAACATCTGGCTATACTTGAGATAAATATAATAGGTAGAGTAACCATAGGCATAATATCAGTATGCACAGAAGAACCCACTTCCCAAATTTTTGTCTTTATATTCCTGTATTGTATTCATTCAATCTTTTTGTTTAAATGCTGGTATTATGCATTTTCTTTTGGAAACACAATTTAAGATTTTGTTTCTTTTTTATTTATTTACCTTTAACTTTATTTATGTTTTAGTGGATGACACTGTGGTTGTAATACCATATGGGAGTCGACATATCCGCCTGGTTCTAAAGGGTCCCGATCATTTGTGTAAGTGTACTTCTTATATTTGTATACATGTTAAGCATTTTTATCCTTCTAATAATAGTTTTGATATGTAATTTATTTATAGGGTGTTGGCCTTTTAGGGTGCGTTCACACGTGGCATTAACACATGCTTTTTCAAAAGCACCACAGCAGCTGAGAAGAGGAGATCTGCCTGATTACATTGATGTCAACATTTTGATTACAAAATACATGTGTTGACGCATGCATTAACATAGCGTTAACTAGCTCATGTATTAACACATGCAGTATGTAAATGCAGTGTTGATAGCAATGTAATAAGGCAATCTCTTCTTCCCAGCTTCTGTTAGAAAACTTGTGTGTTAACGCCACATGTAAATGCACTTCAGCTATAGTGATTATTTGGCAGAGTCATTGTCACAATAGCAAGAGAGGGGGGAAGGCCCTAAACTTACCCACAGCCCCTGTCACCTGTGTAAAAAACCTCACAAATCCTAGTGGTCAGGGAATTCCTGTTTCACAATCCCTGCACTGAATTATTGCACAGTAAAGATGAAATTACAAAGAGGGTCAACAACAGATAATAGACAAGTATAGTAAGACAGAACCTGGTCAAATCCAAGATAGCGGCGAGGCACAGAATTGAATAGCAAGAGAATAGTCAAATAGCAATAGTCAAATAACAAGGGTCAGATACAAGGTATAGCAAAACAATTACAAAAGGCAAGAGAAGTGGAGCGTAAGTGTCAGAATACTGAATTAACAAGCAATATGAAATCAGTATTGGGCAGACATGTAACATAGTGCCTGGATGCTGGCCCTGGCAACAGACAGGCCCAGACGTTTATCACTCAATCCACAGCTGAACTCAAAATGACATTCCCAGATTTCCCAAGGAACATATCCTGAAAGGAAGATGTCAATCAAAAGCAGTCCTGTGAGTGGTTTTCAAGCACCGAAGCTCAGTAAACTAAGCAGTTTAGGAGAGAGGGGGTGGTTAGGCATAGGCAAATTTTATTTTTATTTTATTTTTCCTCACAATATTACAAAATGTATGATATTCTATCGTAATATTGATTTATGAAACAGTTTTACAGTTTGAGAGTTGAAAGCACTTCACAAATCTACACTGATTGCTTATATATTACATAGTAAAATAATCCAATGACCTATCATAACAGTTCAGAAGCTAAGGAATAAGAATGATGAATTAGAAAGAGACTAATCAAATCCTGCAACTTACAAAGTATAAGGCACTGTTGTATGTCAACTCCCTCTACTCTGGATTTACTCATATACATGTAGAAGATTTTGGATTTTTTTTCTAGTTCCACTTGACAACCATAGAATTGACCTCTCTGATACAAATGCAAAATCACAGAGTTCAAATCCTGAAACTAACAAGGTACAAGGGAAATTATATGTATTTGTTTTTCACTATGGATTTACTCATGATGATGTTGATTTTTGAATAGTGCTTGCAGTTACAGTTGACAACCATAAAACTGACCTTTGTGATGCAACTGCAGAATAACACATAGAGATAGTATTACAGCTCAATGTTTAATGATTTGGGAGCAAATCTATCACTAGGATTAAGAATTGTACACCAAGTACACTGATATACTGGTGTGGCACAATCTCCTCTTCTTTTAGCTTCTTATGCCCTTGTTTTTATTTTTAAAAAAGGATAAAAAATATGCAAATGAGCCTAAGGGGATCCAGGTTCCATAGTTGTTAATGAAGGTGCCCCTCAGGTGCATTTACATAATTTTCAAAACCTTTATAAAAAAAAAAGTGCATAAGAAGATAAAAGAAGAGCTGAACCTGCCAGAGAGGGCACACACCAGTATGTCAGTGTGCTTGGTTTACAATCGTTGATACTAGTGGTAGATTTACTTTAAGGCTCAAATTCTTTGCTTATGCATTACTAACTCACTAATCCTAATAACATAGCTTATGAGCAATACTTTAAAAGGCTTAACTGCTGAATATATGATTGTAGTGGAACTAGAAACAAGCTTTCTAACAACAACTGGTGCTAATGTTACTTTGTCTGGCTAATTTAAAGTAGGAAGGAAATGGCTTGTATAAACAGGAAACTCAATGCCCCTGGGGTTCTTTGCCATATAGATGTTAGCCATATACATTATTACAGAACTGGTAGGTGATAAACATTTTTCAGAATATTTTAAATTAAGCAACAAAAGGTAAAAAAAAAAACTATTCTGTAGACATGCCTTTATGTAAGAATAAGTGATCTAGATGTGGAGGCGGGAGAGGGTTCCTGGTACCATACTCTTAGCTTTTGGCATGGATTGAAACTTACCGCAAGTATAGTATATCAGCTAATGGATGCTGTTGTATGCATGTATTCACTTTTGGCATTCTGGAATAGAACATTGTGTAAGGATTATCACTTGATTCTCTCAGATAGCAATAAGGAAAGTGCTCAGTACTCCACTACACTGCATATCACAAGAAGAATTACAATGAGCTTTAGGTTTTTTTCCCATATTAAATGTATAGAAATGCGTACAAAAATAATAATAGAATTAAGTTATATGTTTTCTTAGAGATCTGCACAGCCAGGTGATTCCACTCTAATTAAGCAGCGTTATAAGGCAGAAATACAAAGTGTATAAGAAATACACCAAGCATTGGTGCTTGGTATATTTGGTGTATTTCTTATATTCTTCAGATTTTCGTTGATGCAGATAGACACCTGTATCTCACGGACAACACTTCCACTGTCTTGCTTTTCATTGACCTGTCCCTTCAAACAATCAGTGTCTGGGTAGTGCAGAGGTTTTGTTTATTGAGAAATACAAAGTGTGCCTGCTGGGTCATCCATAATGTTTTAATACATTAATATTTTTGTTATTGTTGTGAATATGTCTCATTTTGAATGCATTACAGGTCTTTACTTATTAATGCTGAAGCCTTTAATTTGATAATTATCCTAATCATTAATGTAGGGGAGGGGCTATTAAGACTGGCTTTTTGAATGACAGTCTAAATATTCTCCCCCCCTTTCCTTGGTGAAGTTCAGCTGGATCTACTAAGAGGCTCTGATCAGACCTCTTGGTCTTACAAGCAGCAGGGCTATTAGAGAGTCCAGTCTTTACAATTAAACAGAAATGTATATATTTTTGCTGATTTATTAAACAAGAAAACTGAATTACCACATGGTCAGAAGTATTCAGACCCATGCTTTGACACTCATATTTAACACACATGCTGTCCATTTCCTTCTGTTCTTCCTTGAGATGGTTCTACTCCTTTATTGGAGTCCAGCTGTGTTTAATTAAACTGATTCAACTTGAGTAGTAAGGGAACACACCTGTCTATATAAGACCTCACAGCTAATAGTGCATGTCAGAGCACATGAGAATCATGAGGTCTAAAGAACTGTCCAAGGAGCTCAGAGACAGAATGGTGGCAAAGCACAGATCTGGTCAATGTTAAGAAAGAAAGCACTCAAGATTCCATAATACTTAAATGGAGGAAGTTTGGGACAACCACAACTCTTCCTTGACCTGGCCATCCAGCGAAATAAAGCAATCATGGGAGAAGGGCCTTGGTGATAGAGGTAAGGAAGAACCCCACGATCACTGTGGCTGAGCTGAAGAGGGAGATGGGAAACAGTTCTACAAAGTCAACTATCACTGCAGCCCTCCACCAGTCTGTACTTTATGGTAGAGTGTACTGACAGAAGCCTCTCCAAGACATATGAAGTCCTGCATACAGTTTGCAAAAAACACTTGAAGGACTCCCAAACTATGAGAAATAAGGTCTGAGATGAAGATTGAACTATTTAGAGTTAATGCTAAGCAGACACTTCTCATTATCTGACAATTACAATCCCAACAGTGAAACATGGTGGTGGCAGTATCATGCTTTGGGGGTGCTTTTCAGCTGCAGGGAGTGGAAGACCGGTTGCAATTGAAGTAAAGATGAATGTGGCCAAGTACAGAGATATGCTGGATTAAAACCTCTTTAAGGGTTCTGTAGACCTCAAACTGGGCAGAAAGTTGTCCTGGGCAGAAAGTTCTCCTTCCAACACGACAATAATCCTAAACACACAACTAAAATAAAAATGCAGTGGCTTCAGAACAACTCTATGACCATTCTTGAGTGGCCCAGCCAGACCCTGACCACAATTGCCAATTGAGCATCTCTGGAGGGACTTGAAAATGTCTGTCCACCAACGTTCACCGTTACAGCAATTACTTATTTGTTATAAAAAAATGTTCTCATGTACAATAATCCAATAATCACAATAATAGTAATAATAATAGGTTTAGGTCTTTTGAGGCTCAGAACCGGTTGCATTGTACTTGGATTTTTGTTTACCTTACCACAACCTAAATCAATTTTACCATTGTTCTAATATCTTTAGACTTGGAAACTAAGACCCTGCATGGTGTAAAAGGCGAGAATGGCCTGAGCAGCACAGGTTCATTTCTTGTAGACAACACTACAGTTGACTTTCAAATGTTCCCAGACAAGGAAATTCTTCGGATGGCTGGTCCTCTTTCTGCTGACTTCTCTGTGAAGGTAAGTTAGAATTAGCATTTATATGATATTATTAGATCAATATGGCTGGTCTGTATAGGATAGCTAAAGTCAAATTATTTAAGTGCTGCACCTGACAGTACGGATATTTTGATGGTCTAGCATTCCATCAAAATGGGTTCCATTTTCAATTTGGAGTTTTCCATAAAAATGGCAGAATTTTAATTTGGAAATAATAATGTAAAATACCTTGAAACCAGGATAATTGCAGAAGCCTTGGAAACAAAATAAAACATTTGCCTACGCTGAATTAAGTGCAAAATAAATGACACATGTTCCTATGTATTTTTTAGGATCAGCATATGGCATATAATATAAAGCTCTGTGTTGAATGCTGAGCTTAGCTAACAGGTACTTTTATGTTTGAGCCTGAAATATATGGCTTCCTATGTAATAATGTAGATTAGGAGTAACCATTTTAGTGTTTTACTAAAGTTTAGTTGATGAAGGCTGTTTGGAAACGTTTTGGGATAAAGAACAGTCCACACAGAGGTTTTAATCAGATGGTATTTTTCCTGCCTTGAACATGAAAAATCAATCACAAACAATTCTTACTAGTTGCAAGTTGTGACATGATATTCATGACAAGAAATACATCAAGTGGTAGCATTTACTCATGGGTCAGCTTTCCAGCAATGGCATCAGTAGGCACATGGAACTTTCTTCTGATTTGGGCCGATGACAGATGAAACAAGATTGTTCCCACTCAGTACATTATTTAGGCTGTTTGAGGTAATGTAAAACATATTTCTGGAAGTATTGCATGCCTTCTTTTCGAACCACAAGAAAAATACAGCATTTGGGAATCACAATAAAATGAAAGCTTTTCAAGAAGGCCATAAAGACCTTGAGAGGCCTACAGCCACACAACTGTAAGTGTTGCATCCAATCCAAGATTTTTCTTAGGTGTCAGGGGATCCAAAGTCACTTGGTGTAGAATGCAAAACATGTGGCTATGGGGTATTATTGTGTTACATATAAAACAACTATTTCCTTAAATAATTATTACCCCGACATTTCTTTCATATATGATTTGCTATTATAATGAGTATTATCTGTTAACGTCCTACATGAATTTATTACTTTGCTCAAGATTTTCTGGGGGTAAAGTATAATCCAGGTTTTACAAGTTAATGGTTACGGATCATAGTCTAAAGTCCAATTCCCAAGATTCTCTACTTTGCTCATTTTTGGCCACCCTAAAATGGTTCTTTGTGAAACATTTTTGATCCAATGCCAGTGCTAAATTCTTAATTTTTGTGAACTACTAACCCTCCAACATCTGCTGTTTCATTAGTTGCTACATCATATTTTACTTTTCCTGCAAGGTAAAACCTTTTTTCATATTGTTTACTACAGACATATTGTATAAATGCAAAAGATACAGGGGCATATTTACTAAGAAATTAGGAAACTGCACTAAAAGTGCTCTGCCTGTGTATTAATGCTGGGTGCGACAGATTTATTAAGAGCGTGCACCAGAAATCTGGCGCTTCCCCGCACTGGCCGACAGAGTTCACCAACTTTTTTGTGGTGCACATTTAACATAGGGCGTGCAGCGGACTTTGCATGTTAAATATGGCGCACAGTCCAACTGAGTGCCGGAACACCCCCTAATTTGTGTCGCATGAGGAATAGTGAAGCCGCGCCACAAAACGGTAGCGTGCAACGCATTTGTGGTGCAGACACTTCTTAAATACCTGTGCAAGCCGACAGAAAACTGGCGCAAAGCCCTTGGTAAATGTGCCCCATAATGTTATTATTATGTTATTCCGAGTGTTAGGTTTTTGTGTTCCCTTGAGACATAAATTTTCAGAAAAAATAAATGTAAATATATTAGTCTTTACAGATAAAATGTTTTGTCAATTATAAATAAAAACTCAATGTAGTCATAACTTAAGCCAAACTTGGTGTTATATTTAAGAATGCAAATGTAGCATGCTGAGTTTCGGTTGTCATCTGGCAGAAACCTATTTATATCGCAGGAGATACAATGCCCCATCAAATTACTGATACTGAATGACTAAAGCTCATATACAGCTCTGCAATAATTTGAGGGTTTGTAATGAGCAGTAGCATGAAAGAGGTTGGGTTATCATGAAGGCTTAGGTTCAATGTCTATAGAGGGGTGGGTTTGCTTTGAATGAAGATAAAGGAAAATCTCAGCTGTGACTCTTGGGAAAAGTAGGGCTAAACAAGTTTTGGCACAACTCTGGGAAGGGGAAAAGGCCCTGCTGTAACTACTGCTAGAAGATAGGAGAAATGTAATTGTATCTACTGTGGTAAAGGAGAAGCCCTGCTGACACATATCTCCCTTCATGCAATTTAAGCTATGGCAGAGAAGGAAAAAAAGACTACCTGTCCTGCCAATGCCAGCTGAGGTGTACATTAGGGGAGTCCCAATGTCAAATTCTTCACGTGAAAGGGTTAAACCTTGATGTAACTACTGTGCGTAATGTAAATTATCTGGGATGTATGGACCCTCTTTTAACCATAAATTTCCACATTGTGTGTTACTTGCTGCCCCCTGTATCACTGATCGAATAAAGGGGGGTATTGAAAAGCCATGGTAAAGCATATATATTTCTTCAGAGATGTATGGAAACAAATATAAAGAACAAGAAATAGATTAATTTGAACATGTGTTTTAGTGTTTGTCATCAAATCTTGAAGCATGTTCTGCCTATTAAGTGAACGTCTTAAGGATTGCATCTAATTATATTTAACCGGATAAGGACCGGGCCCTTTCCTGTTTTTTCATGTCCATTTTTCACTCCCCACCTTCAAAAATCTATAACTTTTTTATTTTTACACGTTACGAGCTGTGTGATGGCTTGTTTTCTGCGTAACAAATTGCACTTCATAGTGATGGTATTAAATATTCCATGCCATGTATTCGGAAGCAGGAAAAAAATTCCAAATGCAGGGAAAATGGGGAAAAAACGCATTTGCGCCATTTTCTTGTGGGCTTGGATATTAAGTCTTTCACTGAGCACCCCAAATGACATGTCTACTTTATTCTTTGGGTTGGTACGATTAAGGGGATTCCAAATTTGTATAGGTTTTATAATGTTTTCATACATTTACAACAATTAAAACCTCCTGTACAAAAATAATTTTTTTTGATTTTGCCAAATTTTGGCACTAATAACTTTTTTATACTTTGGTGTATGGAGCTGTGGGTGGTGTCATTTTTTGCAAAATTTGATAATATTTTCAATGATATCAGTTTTAGGACTGTACGACCTTCTGATCACTTTTTATAGATTTTTTTATGTTTTTCAAAATGGCAAAAAAGTGCCATTTTTGACTTTGGGCGCTATTTTCCGTCACGGGGCCAAACACATTGAAAAACCGTTATCATATTTTGATAGATCGGGCATTTTCTGACGCGTCGATACCTAATGTGTTTATGATTTTTACTGTTTATTTATATTTATGTCAGTTCTAGGAAAAGGGGGGTGATTTGAAATTTTAGTTTTTTTTATTATAATTTTTTTTTTTACTTTTTTTATTTTTATTTTTACTATTTTTCAGACTCCCTAGGGTACTTTAACCCTAGGTTGTCTGATCGATCCTATCATATACTGCCATACTACAGTATGGCAGTATATGGGGTTTTCCTCCTCATTCATTACAATGTGCTATCAGCACATTGTAATGAATGGGTTTAAACGAAATAGCCTCGGGTCTTCGGAAGACCCGAGGCTACCATGGAGACGGATCGCCTCTCCCCGATGACGTCATGGGGAGCGGCGATCCCAGGTAAGATGGCAGCACCGATCGCGGGTGTTACCGGTAAGCCTTTGCTTCAATATGCAGCAAAGACTTACCGGCTATGGAGAGGGCTCAGCCTGTGAGCCCTCTCCATGCAGCGTGACCCAACCGCCGCCGTGAATACACGGCGGGCGGTCGCGAACTGGTTAAATAATATAACTAATCTGTTGTAAATCTTCATTAAACTTCAGTAGAACATAAAGGTTCAAATTTAAGATAAAAAAAAGTTATGACTTGAAGGGTACCTGTCATCAAGAAAAGGCACAATAAACCTTACTCACCCCCTCCTCCCTAGTGCGCCCCAGCCATCTGCCTTCTCTAACCAGTAAAATCGTTCCCCAAACTTTTCCTGTCTATGTAGGCTTCACCCATCACTGGGTGGCACCACCCGTCATGGAGCGCGTAAAATGACGAGAAGATCTGCAGTTTCCCACACAGTGCACACTGCTAAATTTACCATGCAGTGAGAGGACAGCATTCTAGGACAGGAAGTGGATAGGGGGAGGAATTCCTGTATACTCAGGGTGAAATTTGAAGAGCAGGTATTATTGGTGTAAGGGGTAATATTCTGATAACAGATCTTCTGTAAAGGAATCTGCCATCAAAATCAAGCATGATAAACCAGGGACACTTACTCATAGATTCATCCTTCCTTCTAAAAGCAACTTTTAAAATTACTAATGAGTCTGAAGACCTCCTGAAGCGTTACCAGAACATCTCTGTGCCGCAGATTCACAGGTAGTTACAGTGTGCAGGAGCACTTCCACCTTCCACTGTATGCTTCTTCTGTTGCAGTGAGATCATCAGGCAGAGGGAGGGGGAACTACTGAGGGAGCATAGGGGGCAGTGTAACAGCCTTTGAAGTTTGCTCATTAGCATAATTTGAAGTTGATAAATATAAGAAGATTGCTATAGTCATGGTGCCTGGATCTATGAGTAAGTGTCCCTGATTTATCGTGCTTGAATTTGATGGTAGATTTCCTTTAATATGCGCCAAACCTAAATGTAGTGTACTGCATTTACCATTTATTTAGTTGTTTTCTATTAGATCTTGCAATTGCTACCATGCTTTCTCTTAAACTGCTGCTGCAAAAGCATATATTATGGCTAAAACCAGGATTTAAGGTTAATTGGAGATTATTAGTCACAATTGTGAGATGTTCATCCAAGAGACTTCAATATTTTTCTATGCAAATTCTGTTGGAATGTTCCTGTTGTGGGTAGCATGACCTGGAAGTAGCTGGCCAGCGGGAGGTAGAAAAATAAACCCAGTCAGCTGCAATGGAAGGACCCATCCAGTTAATTAAAGAGATGCATTGCTGAGCTTATTATTAACTATTTGTGGTAGCCATAAACTCTCAAGTGCACAATTTATTTTTAGTTTAGACTGCTTGTCATAATTTATGTTTTAATATGAGCTTAGAGTAAAAATAGCTTATGACCCTATGTGTGATGCACTATTGTACACCTACAGTATATAGTGAAACACATCACAGCCTTCCGTGAAATGTATACAATGGAAACTTTCCCCCAAAAAGTGAAATATAAGCAAATCAGCAACTCTTCCTTTGATGGGGAACATGGCCATGTTCATCTATAAAAAAGAGCTATGGAGTCCTGCAGTCAAAGTTAGGGCTTAGTTATAGGTATTGTTGAAATTCTTAAATGTATTATCATACACATTAATATTGTATTATTGTTTCTTTTACCTGGTTTATTTGCCCTGAAAGTAAAAAAAAACTACCTTTCCTCCTGCTTCCCTCTAGAGCTTAGCCCACTATTACATCCAGACAGGCATTTTTATTATACCTGGGAAAGGTTCATAATGTTGACTGTAAATTGACAGTAAACACAAGAGAGATTACTAGGGGGACAGTTGTTCAATTTGTTGACCTTAAATGTTTTATCTCAATACTTTTCACTCTCAAGTCCTTAAACTGATTCCCTGAAACCACTGCCCCACCAGCTTCAGAGCTTTATCACTGTGAAAGCGAGAAGTACATCTTAAATTAGCCTACAACCTACTTACTAAATGCTTTACTACTTTCCAATGAGTGTGACAATTGAGCACATAATGAAGAAATGATAAGCTATCATAAGTGACTAGGTCTACTTACACATTAAGATACCAGCGTGTTTCCTCAACCCTTTTTATTTTTCTATGTAATAAGAGGTCAGCCTTACATTTACCAGATGTTATTGATACACATTCTTCACATGCTTTTGAATTTTAGGATATAATGTGTGCTTGCCCTTTCCTTTTTCCAGAGGCTGCCTAACTAGTTTCCACCTCTAGGAAATATACACTAGAAATGTTTCAATTATTCTATTTAGAATGTCAACTCTGTGCTACTATCACCAGTATATACCCTGTATTACATAATATGCAAATCATTGATGCACCTGTAACTTAGCGGGTTTCCAGTACAACTTTAAAGAAAATTAATGCTGAAAAAACAACACGGCTTGGTGTGATTTTAGTCTTTATCCTTCAGGTCCGTTATGCTGGTGCTGCAGATAGTGTGGTGCAGTTCATCTTCTATCAGCCTATCATACATCGCTGGAGAGAAACTGACTTCTTCCCATGCTCAGCATCCTGTGGAGGAGGTAAGCATGAATACTGAAAAAAAGCAAGGGAGTGCCAACATGGTTGGCCCAGTACTTTTATTTTCTCCATTTTATTTTTTATTTTGTACCAATACAGGCTAGCCATATAAGACCAAACAAATGCTTGTTGTCTGAGATTAGACTGCCTTCCACCTTAAAGGGAACCTGTCACCAGATTTTACTCTATAAAACTTCTAGTATCTCAGGTAGGGTATGAAATGTTTTAGCCGTGTTGTTGGTGTCACATTGAAGATAAGAATCTTATCTTTCAGATTGCATCAGGCTTGTAGTTCCATGATCTAAACTAAATATATAGTAGGAATTGCGAGCTGCAGATTAAAATCAATATCCTGCCTTTTTTAACAGCCTGTATCTCTGGATATGTAGCCCCTAGAACCATGAGATTCTTATCTTTAATCTGACACAAAAACATGGCTCAGCTTTAGAACTGAAGTGACACTCAGGCAAAATAAAAAAAAGAGCTTACATAAAAGAGTGAATTTTAGAAAGGGCATTTCATACCATACCCAAGGGGACTAGTAGTTTAACAGGGTAATATCTGGCAAAAGGTTTCCTTTCAATAACAGTGCCACAGTTGTCCACAGTTGTGGGTGGTATAGCAGCTCAGTTCCACTTCATTGGAGCTGAGCAGCAATATCAGACCAACACCAGCTCAGGGACAGGTGTAGCATTCTTTCTAAAAGACACAATTCTTGTGATTCTAATCCTTGAAAATCCTTTTTAAAAAATGATATTATTAATGCAACTGCTTTGTTTTTCAGGATACCAGCTGACTTCGGCTGAATGTTATGACATGAGAAGTGGGAGGGTAGTGGCAGACCAGTACTGCCATTACTATCCTGAAAATGTAAAACCTAAACCCAGACTCCAAGAGTGTAACATGGACCCATGCTTAGCAAGGTGGGATCTTTATATTTGCATTTATTTTTGTTTTGCCCACGAGCAGATTGTATTATATCCAAGGTTTATTTGGTTATTTAGAGATCTGTTTATACATTATATTTCATTTAAAATCACTTCTGCTTGTGAATTCATGTTCCAAACCTAGCTAACCTAAAGTCATATTGATTTACCTTGCAACTACTTTCATTCTCAAAGTAAATGTAAGAAAATGTTGAGAAGCTACCATCGAATATTGTACATGTTGTCATATAATAAAATATTCTGAAGAGATACATACACACACAGTTTTACATTCTCCACAGGTCTAGCTTTGGACAATAAGGCGTCACTTACCATAAGCATCCTAATTTTGCATAAAGGTCCCCACCATTAAAGGGGTATTCTCGTCTGGGCACTCACATTTAGTTTCATTAATTTGCCGTATATAAACATTTCTTCAATTGGATGTTATTAAAAAAAATGTTTCTGTGTGAAGATAATTTATCATAAATGTAGCCATGTTGTCCCTTAGAAACGAGATAGCTTCCACGTCCACCTCTGCTGGAGTGAGTGCACAAAGAAACAAAAGGTTATTGTATATAAAATGTCCGGGAGTTACTACATGTCGAACGGCCACCCTGTGGTAATGATTGCTGAATCCAGGTGGTCCAGCAGGAGTCTATAGTGCAAGTCTGGCCACCGCTGCCAGGGTATGACGTGGTCGTATCCTAAGAAGCTATCTGGTTTCTAAGGGACAACATGACTACATTTATGAGAAATTATCTTCACACAGGAACATGTTTTTTATTAAGATCCAATTGAAGAAATGTTTACATAAGGCAAATGAATTAAATTAAATGTAAATGCCCTGATGGGAATACCCCTTTAAGGCTCTCTGTGAGACAATCAGGTTCATTCATCCTAGACTCAGAAGACCACCATGGACCCTGCTTGATCTTTGCTGCTGATACAGAAAATTACATTTTCAAAATCCTTCCCATATAATTAACATTTCTTAATTTTAGTCTGGTTTAGCCATTTTTCATTCATAGGAGAAGATTTATCATGTATTGTAGGCCATTTTTTGCCAGAAGAGGCTTGAAAAAAGTTGCAACGCCTGGGGGGCACAGCCAGGAATTGCAACTTTTTAATGGTTTTCTGCCCCTCACACTGATTTTCCGAAAAGTGGGTATAGCTGGTTACAGGACGAGCCAGGGAATCTCCGTTGATTTTACTATAGCCTGTATCAGAATAACGGTGCAGGTTATAGCTGAAATCTATGTGAGGTCAGACATGATATAGATTTTATTTTGCCATAGTCATGTGAACAATGTCAGAATTGGATGCTATGGTCCAGCCAGTAAAACCCGTTCTTAGAACCCACCACTGTACAACAGCTATATTATTATTTGATAAAATTCCTAAAAAATAGATGATACAAATGTCTTTCAGTTGTAGCTTGCTTCCTAGCCCATAACTTGGACTGCTACGACCCGGAAACACCTGTCAGTATGCTGACTGGCTTTTACCTGCAACTCTATTATGGTGTATATTATAGATGTTTAGTATGCTTAATACCTGGATGATGTACAGTGAGTGATTTCTGCCATGCACCAATCAAGCAGGGACTGGGACGCGCCCAGCCAAGGGGCACACTGGGGACACAGCTGCACCTGTTAAATTAAAGTTTATTAAAAATAATCTCAAGCAATAGAGTCTTAAAGAGGATATTATTATGGGCTTATGATTACAGCTAAAGGCTATATTTCTGCATAACAAACTTGCTTTCAAATACCCTCCATACATATTGGTATAAAGGCCACTGAGTTATGGTCATTTGTCATTGCACAGGCTGGCTTGTTTTCTCTCTGGATCAGATTTCCATAGCGAATTAGAAAAACACTGCAGCATAGAACACCTAATGCTAAGATGGATGCTGTTTCGGGACTAACTAGATTCAGGCTTTTTCTTCTTTCTGAAGTGCCTCTTAGCTTTCTTTTATTTTTGTATTTTTGTAAACTATTAACTCTTAGTGCTTGTTGAAACAGGCTGCAAAGAATACCCACCCATCTCCACTTTCCTCACCTCCAGACAAACCAGGCTGTCACGATAATGAATGAGGCTGTAAGGTTGAATGAGGCTAACCTTTCACTTTTTCACTCTAGTGAAATTTGTACACAGTGATATTTAGACAAGTCATTAACTCCTTAACGTTTTGGAAGCAGACACTGAACAATCTGCACTTGTAGCCTGCAGTATCTCATTAGATCTGTCTTCTGCCAGAATTTCTTCCTTTACATATATACCATGGGCTGCAGTGTATTTCTGTTGGTCTTTCACACACATATGATATGATTTCTGAGCACAAAAGCATATTTCTTAGAAGAATTCTTCTCCTGTCAGCCAAACCCAAAGTAATACATGTCTGATTACTAGATGATCGCTCCCCATTTTCACATGTGTGGCTAATGCCCAAATATTGATTATGAAGGCACAACCTGGTTTTTATAAACTAATCAGTCTTGAAAAACTCAATCTGATGGTAGCTGGGTTGTTATTGGCAGGGCATGTTTAGACCCAAAGAGACCTTACCTTAACGCAATAAGAAGCCAGGCCTGGAAAAACAACCAGAAACAAAAGAACATTAGGTGTAATGGTGCTACAAGGCCAAAAATGTTAATACCATGATCCTGTGAAGCCACATACAGGTTGTTTTACGCTTGCCATAGAGTGTGTATGTGGACTGTATCCAAGCAAACCCAGCGGGGAGTTGTGGCTACACATGGACTTTATTAAAATTGTCAGATTAAACTGTACCTTAAACAAAGTTCTTAAAAAGAATGAGAAAAGATATAAGAAGTATCCCAGGAGAAGGGGATTAGGGATACTCTATTTATGGTCATTTTATTACCTAGTGGAAGGTCAGAGATACGTAATGCTACTTCTTTGTACCTAAAGTAAATTGGATACTCTGTTATACTGGATAAAGCAGCTCACAAGGTTCTACCAGTTTATAGGTGGGTGTATAATACACAGTACACAGTGAAAAGTATAGCACAGTACCTTTATCTGAATGTAAAAAAGGTCAAAAGTCTAGTGGATTTTTTAATGTGTAGGCAGACGTATGCAAACTCGTTTTACAGACTGCCCACAGTGACCTCTGGTGAAGCTCTCTGGTTGATTGTAATTTACAGATCTTTAGCCCCAGACTTTAATGGCCTCCCATTTAAGATGATACAAGTCAATGGCATATTGTAGAATACTGACTTTGCATTATGGCAAAGTGAGATTACATTCACTACTTGGTATCGAGTGCTATATTTCTCCAGAGATGTGCAGCAGAAATATAGCATGTAAATACACATATATACAATATATATCATGAAGCGTATTGATTTTGACAAGGGTTTTGAGCAGTCTCATTGTCACCATCAGTAAATAGAAACATAGCAAACTATTATTAACTTCTAATGCAAACCGTATACATGGACCATTGTACAGTAACATGATAGCTTTCTAGGGAAAAAGGGCTTCACTTATGTCTCATGGCTGTGTTTGGTAGTCCAGTACAATCCCATTTAAATTGTCAGAATTGATCTGTAAAATCCGATACAACAGACAGGTGATTATGAGAAGACTCACAAATACTGCACATATCTTTTAAAGGGAATCTGTCACAAGATTTTACCAACTTCTAGCACCTTCAGGTAGAGTATAAAATGTCCTTCCTATGATTCCCTCTTCTATGTAAAACTTCACCCATTTACCTTTAAAAAATCCCCTTCAAAGTCATATGTAAATAAGCAAAGAAGAGTGATGTTTTGCTTGAGATGAGTCAAGTTTAGAGGTTGCAAGGGTAGTGTTGCCTCTATCTTCAGTTTTATGGTGCCTAGAAACATGCATAGTGAGATTTCACATAAAAGTGGGAATTCTGGTAAGGACGTTTTAGTTCATCTGAGGGAGCTAGTAGTTTAATTTGGTATAATCTGCGTCAGGTTCTCTTTAAATATATTTTATCATGTTTGTAAAATTCTGCATATAGTATACTGCCACTAAGTGCTCAACATTGCACCACTTTATATGTGGTCTCGGCCACAGTCTTTCTTTAGCATCTGCACATTATCAGACGTTTATTGGACTTCACAATCTTCTCTGTTGTCAGTAACTTTGCCTCCCTTCAGGTTAGTAATCAGTTTTCCAAATGCCAGAACTCTTCAAATATGTCCTGTCTTGGAAACGGCCCAGTCCTATCTCTGTTGATAATTCTGCAGAGCCCCTGGTGATTTTTTGTCTCTTTTATTGTTTCACATGAAACTAACTATTAGGCTTGAATGTTTTTCTTGTAGCCCAAGAGAAGATGCTAGTACCAAAAGAGGAGTCTATATTGTGGGTTTTATCAGGGTCTGGTTCTTATGTGATGACTACATATGTGTTATCAGAACAAGTATTACTGAACTTTCCTACTAAGTCTCAAAGGTTGTTTCAGTTCACCCAGAAGCTGGCAGATTTCACAGGATGTTGCCAGCAGTCTTTCCTCTTAACCTGTCACCACTTTTGCTCAAGCAATTCACTTGATTAAGTTTATTGTACAAAGAGTACTATTCCAAATTCCCTGCTATCCAAAACAGATTACATTCATTGGGTTTGGGCTACAATTTAGTGTTGGTTGTAAACAGTGGAGGAAGGGGGATCTATTAAGCACTGCATAAAAAGAATTTTAAAAAGTAACCTACCGTAATAGTCGTTTTGCAACTTTTGGTAGCTATTGGTTAATTTAAAAATATATTAGTGGCGTAACATCTACCAGAGTTATCAAATATCAACTGACTTTTAATGAATTTAACACAGAATACTTCAACAGAAAATCTAGATATTTTTAGTCATTAGAACCATTTAGGGTCCTGTTTTTGAATGGCATAGCTTCTATTTATGAAGTCACCTTAACGAATTTTGATTCATTTGTTACCTAGAGTTATGGGCAGCATGAAGGCTTAGTGGTTAGCACTACAGCCTTGCAGCGCCTGGGAGCTGGTTTTAAGTCCCATCCAGGTCAACACCTGCAAAGTGTTTGTATGTTCTTCACATGTTTGCGTGAGTTCCCTCCCACACTCCAAAACATACTGGTTTGTTGATTAGATTGTGAGCCCCATGGTTACAGGGACCAATTTTGACAAAATTGATGCAGCGCTGTGTAATCTGTGATACTGAAAAGTATAAAATTAGTATTTTGAATTGTGCACATTTTTTTGATTTTTTTAATGAGGATGTATATTTCTCTCTTGCAGTGATGGCTACAAACAAATTATGCCATATGCCTCTATCACCCTCTTCCAAGGTAAGTTGCCAAGATGTGTGAACTGTAATTGTTGTAGGTTTTTTTTTTAAAATAAATTTAAAGCTTTAGGATTCAGTATTAGATTAATTGAGGGAGGGGGGGGCTAAATTCTACCTAATAATTTGGTGATTTAATGTAATTACATACCAATTTGCTACAGGAATCGTAGCCTGGGTTGTTCAGAGTGAAATGAATATACTTTGTACTACATACAGCTCACTATGGGCCGTGTCATTTACCGGTACCTTGCCATCATAACCCTGATTCTGGGTCTCATTACTTCAAAGGTTGCAGTGGCCTGAAGAGTACCAACACATTTTTATTCCAAAGGGGGATAATGCCAACTGTGAATGGAACTCTCTCTATCCTTAAAAACTTCCTAAAACAGTTTTGATTTGCTATTTGAATGCTTTGTTACCTTAGTTTCATGTGTCCGATATAGAGATGCCTTTTTTTTTACAATTTTTATGTGTAATACAATGTACTGTGAAGTACTATAAAGAGGACCTTTTGCTGTACTGACATTTCTGTTTTAGTACATACTTGTTTACTCATTAACATGATTTATAACACTTTCAACATAGTTGAAATTTTAGTATAGTTTGCATAAAAGCAAGGACCCTTGCACACAACAGTATATGGCGGCTGTATACTAGATTTACACACGGCGCAGGCACTGGAGTGCATTGTGCACAGCACGTACGGTGAGCACACACATGTATACCGTGCCGTCGCTGGAAAAAGATAGAGAATGCTCTATCTTTGCCCTATGTCAAAACCGCTTGGGTCCTGGCCCAGGCCTAGCATCATTTGTGTGAAAGGAGCATAGTCTTCATATACCTATAAATGTGCCTTTAGTGTTTTATTTATCTGTTTTTGCATTTTTTGTATTACATTTAATTACCTTGTAAGAATTATTCCTGTGGTCAGTTTTAGTGATTTTTGCCTGAGCATAACCCTTATTCTAGTCTCATTTCCATCTTTTGTTATTTCACATGGTTCAATCTGTCACAAATATTAAACAGAAGTCATTTTATTATAAAAGTGAGAACTGTTTTTAAAGTAACATGATTCCTACATTGCTTCTGCTTCTGAAATCATTTTTAATGACCTCAGCTTCCAGCTTGGCTACTCACGAGTGTCAAAATATGTTTTAAGTCTCATTTTACAAATCTAAAGTCGGGCTTCCTTAATGATTGAAAGGGAGTCTACGACCATCTCCATTGGAAACCGGATGCTTACTATTGTTCCGTGTATATCAACTTCTACAGAATTATACAGTAGCAGCAAGTTTCTGAGCTCATGTTTTTCTCCTTTTCCCTTTTTTGTTAACTTAGTATACCACATGGTATGAGCCAAGGCTACATCAATCTATTGCAGTACTGTTTTTTTATCTAGCAGGAGTACTAGTTACTTTAACTTTGATGTATTGCCATAAACTAGAAGCCTTTTTATGATCTAAACAAATGCAGTTCTGTGATGAAATAAGCACATGGACATCTGTAATGCCCTTTTTTATTGCTTTTCCATATTCTGGAACTGTTAAATTGCTATATCTCAGCTTTCTCTATGGGAAGTCTTGGCACTATGACTAATGTGAATGTGTAAACCTCTGGACAACAGCAAAAGCCTGTGTGTCAAATGAGTCACAATCCTTACCAGTCTTTATTGTAGACATTTTAAAATTAAGAATTCTATCACACGAGTATGATGGCATATAAGTAAAAAAAAATGTGATATTTTTCTGATAGAGCAGAAACTCCTCTGAATCTGCATTTATGTGGTTCTTTAAGTTTGCATCTATTTTCTGGACACAAACTGTATAGGAACTGCACATGGGTGACCACAAGTGCTTGTTGAGATGCTAAATCCAACATGTCAGTCAATTGGTCATGTCCAAAGTTCATGGGATCTGCAAACAAATACCTTCATGCCAGATTTTGGATTACTCTACCATTGTTCTCAATCAAAATACTAACATAGATGGATCTTTCCTTGGTTTAGGTGGGAAAGTACACCCTGGACCGCTTGTTCCTCATCCTGTGGTGGAGGGATTCAAAGTCGTACAGTCTCCTGTGTAGAAGAAGACATGCAGGGGCAGATTAGCTCTGTGGAAGAATGGAAATGTATGTACACTCCAAAGATGCCTATAGTCCAACCATGCAATATTTTTGTTGTCCAAATGGTTGGCTCAAGAATGGTCACCGTAAGTGTCATATACAATTTTTTTTTTTCAAATGAAGCCTGATTGTTCTATGCTCTTTTGTGATAGTGTGAAACAAAGTTAAAGTTGAGAAAATGAAACAAGTGTGCTTATGTTTTTTAGTGTACTGTCACCTGCGGCCATGGACTGAGGTATAGAGTAGTTCTTTGCATCGATCACAGAGGCATACATACAGGAGGCTGTAGTCCAAAAACTAAACCTCACATCAGGAAGAATGTACAGTTCCAATACCTTGCTTCAAGATAAAAGGTAAGGCACTCTTAACGTTACGTATAGTGCTTTCAACCGAAGAGCTCAATAAAGCTCCTTTCACATCCATGTATTCATGTTCCGCATCATAAGCTCAAAAAAGTGAAAATGATGGCAGTTACAAAGCCTGTCACATAGTACACTCTAAACAGATGCTTTCACCATATGTGGGTTAATAGGGCTTTATTATTGGTGTTGGTTTATTCAACAAAGCAAGTATTGGTTCCTTTTTTTAAATGTTCATTAAACCATAATCTTAGAAGCATTTTTATAAGCTGTTCAACTCATTTAAAATTACTTTGTAAAACCCAAATTTTATGTCTCCAAAATAGGCAAAACCTTAACAAACATCTTCTAGCCACTGGATAGTATTAGTATATGGGACTTTGAGGATCATCACTTTTTATATACTGGAAATAGTGTTGGCTAAGACTGGTTTGGGATTTGTAACACATGGGTCACTTTTCATTTATTGCTTATAAAATTTGTATATTCTCAGCTTAATGTAAACTCTGATCTTTCAGTGTCTGTAACAAAAGTTTGAAGGTATCATCTAACACCGGCGCATCATTATATCTACTGTGATGATAGAATTTGTAAAATTAAATGTCCTTCTGATAACTAATACTGCGTAAAATCAGGGCTACCTATCCAATTACCACTGACCTAATTACTATGACTTACAATGTGTTAAGCATAGTATACCAGGTATGTCTCTCACATGGTACTATTTTTTATAGCTAGACAATGTAGTATGTTATATTATTATGTTTTTTTGTGTGTGCTTAGGTAATTATGAGCAATTTCAGGACATTTGCATATTTTGCTAATTTGCTGAAGCAGTCTGATTTGGTTGATAACAAAGCAAGTAGTAGCTCTAAAACAGTATCCCTTTAACATTTCCATTAGTAAAAAACATAATTTTGGATTTTTATAACTTTATAAGGGCATCGACAGCCAGGATGAAAGATTGTAAACCCAGCACACTGACATACTGGTGTGTGCCCCCTGAGACAAGATCAACTCTTCTTTAAGCTTCCTATGCCCTTGGTTTTAAGAAAAAAAACTTACACATTTATGCAAATGAAACCGAGGAACTCCAAGCTCCATTAACACCTATGGAGCGCAGAACCCTTCAGGCTCCATTGCATAATTTTAAACGCATTAAAATAAAAAACAGGGCATAAGAATCTAAAAAGAGACAGATCCTGCCAGAGCAGGCACACACCAGTATGACAGTGTGCTTGTTTTACAATCCTTGATACTGGTGGTAGATCTCCTTAATCATTGCTTTGGAGAAGCAAATGGTTAAATGTTGGTAATTCCACATTTTTTAATACTAACTGCCACTTACCAGCAGATCTCATTACCCCACTCACAATCTCATGAAAAGCTACTACTAAGTCATTCTCAGTAAAAATTTACTAGTACGGTAGCATTGTGGAGCTATGTTTCTATTTTAGAACATATTTTAAATAAAATATGTAAGAAAACTGCAAAGTAGTCTCCTGTACTCAAATAGTTCAACTCCTTGTAGGTAACCCCTTTCCTTTGGGCATTGATCCATTTATTCTGGTTACTATTAGTATAAATACTTAAATTGCAACTGTAATACAACTGTTTATAAACTTTTTTCATAGCTACAATAGCGGAAAACTAATTTATTTTCCAATATCCAGTGGGTATGGAAAGTATTCAGACCCATTTAAATGTTTCACTCATTTTGTTGATTACAGCCAATTGATTAGATCAAAAAGGTAACTTTTTCACTTATTAATGTACACTCTGCACCCCATATTGACAGAAATAAAAACAGAAATGTAGATAGTTTTGCTAATTTAATAAGAAAAACTGAAATATCTCATGGTCATAAGTATTCAGCCTAGTACAGCAATGAGTCTTCTTGCAACAAGTTTTTCACCACCTAGATTTGGGGATCCTCTGCCATTCTTCTTTGCAGATCCTATGCAGTTCCCTCAGGCTGGATGGTGAAAAACTGGTGGACAGCCATTTCAAGTCTCTCCAGTGATGCTGAATTGGGTTTAGTTTAGGGCTGTAGCTGGGCCAGTCAGAAATAGTCACAGGTTCTTCTGAAGCCACTGTTTTGTTATTTAAGCTGTGTGCTTAGGGTCATTGTCTTGTTGGAAGCTTAACCTTCGGCCCAGTCTGAGGTCAAGGGCATATGTGGAAAGGTTTTTATCCAGGATATCTCTGTGCTTTCATATGTCTTGCACTGAGGAGAGGCTTCCGTCAGCAGACACCGACATAAAGCCCCAACTATGGAGGGCTCCAGTTATAGTTGACTTGTGGAACTTTCTCTTATCTCCCTATTGCTCTCTGGAGCTCAGCTACAATGATCTGGGGTTCTTTTACCCTCTCTCACCAAAGTTCTTTTTCTTTGATTGCTCAGTTTGGTTGGGCAAGGTTGAGGACGAGTTGTGGGCATCCCAAACTTCTTCCCTTAAAGGATTATGGAGGCCACTGTGCTCTTGGGAACCTTGAGTGCTGAAGAAATTATTTTTTAACATTGGACGGATCTGTGCCTGGCCACAATTCTGTCTATGAGCTCCTTGGGCAGTTCCTTAGACCTCATGATTCTCCTGTGCACTGACAAGCCTGTAAGGTCTTATATAGGTGATGTGTGCCTTTCTTAATCAATTCCAAACTGTTTAATAACACAGCTGAACTCCAATGAAGGATTAAAATATCTCAAGGGATCAGAAGTAAATGTACAGCATGTAAGTTAATATGAGTGGGTTTTTTTTTCTGTCAAGATGGATGCCAATTGATCTTACCAATTGGCTGCAATGAACAAAGATTAAAAAATGTAAAGTGGTTTAAATGCTTTCCATACCCACTGTACCTTCATTATCTTATTGTAGCTGTTTCTCTGCTATCATCCTGTCTCAGCCCTTTCCATCAACTGTGTGATTGCAGAGTGGTTGCTAAGAAGATACGTGGACTGAAATAAGAAGGGACCGGAGATGCAGTGTATGGACTAAGGGGGTCACAGAAGGGTGAAGGGTTGAGGCTATGCACTGAGCTAGTTCTGGTCTCTACTCATGAAGTACAGTAAGCAGGAGCAGCCCCATCATCTTAAATCTGTGTACTATTTCTCCTTTATCTCTGGACTCTCTCCTTCCACTGTCCAGTGATAAGGAGAGAGTGATAGCATCCGCTGTTCATCCTGGTTGATCCCTGAATCTATAGGTAGTGTCTATAGTAGTCATAAGCAGTATTAGACAATAGGTCTATTTGTGTAACAGTGCATAGGTGTACAGTATATGTGTGAGTGTAATAATGTGTGCTAGAACTGCTAGTGCTAGAGAGATGAGTTCAGCCTTCTGGGAAGCGAGAGAAGCTGCTCTGGTCTTCAGTGCTCTTAGTTGATGTCACAAGTAAGTGCCTGGCCACTTCAGGAGTAGCTGAATATGATTTTATACGTAAGGCTAATAGATATACCAGGATGGATCTCAGTCTAGAAAGAAACCAGCAGCATGATATAGGTATCATTGAAGTTTGTGACAAAAACCTACTCCAGCTGTACTAAAACTATTTCAGAGTTATGCTTTAAAGCAACCATGTCAAGTGTCTTATGATCCTCAGAACAGGACTGGGGTATTGTTACCAGTATTAGAGTATGTACACAATAAACAGAAGGCTACCGATCACTTTGTGTGGGTAGAGTCAGCACTCTCAGACACTCTCGCTTAGTAGTCCAATTAAGACTCACTGGGGGTCACTTACTAAGGGGCCAATTCGCGTTTTCCCGACGTGTTACCCGAATATTTTCGATTTGCGGCGATTTTCCGTGAATTGCCCCGGGATTTTGGCGCACGCGATCGGATTGTGGCGCATCGGCACCGGCATGCATGCGATGGAAATCGGGGGGGGGGCGTGGCCGAACGAAAACCCGATGGATTCGGAAAAACCACCGCATTTTTTAAAAAAATGTGTCGCAAAAATTGCACTTACCTTCACTCAGCCCGGCTCGGTGTATTCCAGTGCGTTCCGATGCTGGTGGACAGCGGCATCTGGTGGACAGCGGAGGAACTACCTTAATAAATCCCGGCCGGACCCGAATCCAGCGCAGAGAACACGCCACTGGATCGCGAATGGACCGGGTAGGTTAATCTGCCCCACTGTGTTTTAACTCCTACCATAACAATAAATTTATTTATGAAGCAGGCCATTTTATCATATTCAGCTCTTTTATAGGGCGCATAATTACCTGACAATTTTTTCTAAAGCAAGACATATGCTACATTTAGTGTGTCTGGGCATGGCCAAAGATTGTTGCCACCAACAACTACCTGCTCCCTGCATCCATTTTCATTTTATTATTTTGTTACAGGGATGGAAGAATAAGCTTGTGTTAATTCACTTTAAATTGAGTGCACAATTTTAAGTGCATCATTTTGATAATTTGTCTAATATTTCCCCAAAAATGTTTTAAAATCTTAAGTGAAATGTTATTTCCAATTACTATACATGTTTTCTCAACATCGCAGCCCTCATTGCCCATGACCCTAAATTATCTCCTAAGGTGCACAAAATATTCAAAAACTCATCAATAATAAAGACTTTAAAGCAATTGGTTTTATAATCTGTGAAACCCTGAGATTAATCACCCTGGGGTCAAATTGTGTGGGCTTACCACATATGGCCATCTACCATCTATCTGCTTTGTGGTCTCATCTTCTTCTACAAATGTGAATTGACAATCGTTAACATACCTTCCAATTTAGTAGTTCCCACACCAGGGCCAGAGTGTTTGCAGTTTATTACTATATAACCTTTCATTCACGACACAGAGGACAGTAAAACCCATATCCATATGTGAGGAAATGGTAAAACAACACTTTTGCCATAACATTGGCTCAAGATCTCACCCTTGTCAGCAAATGAATTCCTTGCATGGATTTACTACCTTGAGAGCACAAATCTGAGAAATCTGGTTGGCTAATTGAAGAGAAAATGAAATGGATTAGAGAATAAGACAGTGTGTTTGACATTTTTGTGTCCTGTTTTTCATCAGTAATAACTAAACAAAATATTGTTTCTCATTCTTGAAGTGCAGCTCATTGGATGACTGAATAGATGGGTTTTGGGCCTTTGTGTTATACAATGTTGCTTTTCTGCTAAAAGGTTTTAAGTCAAGATTTCATCTTAAACTTTAAGGTTTGTGTTAGGATTGGTACACAAAAGACAGGGGATAGTGTGGCCCTGAGCTTGCCCCAGCCTCTGTCCCTTCCTATCGCCCCCCCCGCAGCTAAACCGTGGGGCGACTACTTGAAACTCGAGAATACATCTGGTTTAAGTGTGGGAAGGGAAATACAAACAGACTGACAAACATAAACACAAAAGAATCGTAAACTAGCGCGGAGTCACAACGGGAGGGTACGTCAATAGCAAATCAGGTAGGCACAAGAGTCCAAGTCAAAACTTAGCCGAGGTAACAACAATTCAGATACAGAGCAATACAACCTAGTGCAGCAACGAGTGAGAAAAGATTTAAAACACTGCACAGGTGACTAGTGAAGCTGCAATTATAGCAGCCAGAACTCCACCTCCAGAACCTGATAGGAGCTGGACAGCATCTGGGAATTAACCCTCACGGTGCAGAACAACAGCACCAAGCAGAGGTTCACAAGGTCCCAGCCATTCCTAGACAGCGCGAGATCTTAGCAGCCGCTGCCAGACGAGAGGTGAGTTTGTTGCGCGACACGCGCCGGGGTTCGGAGAACGCTGCTGGCACCACCAGAATGTCCAGCATTCTCCCTACGGAACCTGACAGTACTCCACCCCCCCCCTGACGGGGGGCCTTCGGACCCCTAGATCTTAAAGATGGCTTCTGAGGGTAGGTCTGATGACAACACCTGAGTACACCGTGGAGCATGAACATCTCTAGCCGAACCCAAGACCTATCCTCAGGACCAAAACCTTCCAATGAACCAGGTCCTGCAGGAGTTACCACCTACCATCTGGAATTCACAATTTTTTTCTACTCAAATTCCAGATTCCCCTCCCAATGATGGAGAAGGAGGGTCAGAAAGAGGCAAAACGGCTCACATAGCGCTTTCAGAAGACTCTTATGGAAGTGTCATGGACCCAGCTCCACCCTGCTGGAATTGTATAATCTTGAAGGACAACCGGGTTTAACAATATGCGTAACAACAAACGGACCCACAAACCTGGGCGCAAACTCAAGAGGGGGACCTTCAATTTAGGTTTTTTCGTGATACCACACTTTATCCCCCACCACAAACGGTTTCGGAGTTATTGCGCTTCTTTTTCAGTTTTTGGACCATAGAATTTGTGCCCTCTGAAATTCCCCCCGAACCTGTGACCAGTGAGCGCAACTTGGATGTACCGCTTCCGCTCGAGGAATATTAGAGACGGCACAGATGAAAAGAGAAACGAGGATGAAAACCATAATTGCAGAAAAACGGAGATACCTGTGTGGACGAACTACTGTGGTTATTAATACAATTCTGCCAAGGAAGGAATTTCACCCACTGTCCTGACTGTCCGGACAAAGAGTCGCAGATATGAATCATCTCCTGATTCATCCTCTCGACTGACAATTGAACTCAGGGTGAAACGCCGACGAAACGACAATTAACTTCCAGTCTAGAACAAAATGCTCGCCAAATTGGAAACACATTGTACGCCCCTATCTGACACATATCATCTGGTATACCATGGGAGCGTACAATATTCTTGATAAACAATTCAGCTAATTCTCACGCTGAAGTAACTTTTTAATGGAACAAAGTGTCCCATTTTAGAGAAACGTCCACTACTACCCAAACCACTGTACAGCTTGAGACGCTGGCAGATCAGTGACAAAGTCCATAGCACACTTTAACCACCGGCCTGGTGGGAACTGGAAGCGGAAGAAGAGGTCCCCTCAGGACGTCTCCTGGGAGTCTTTCCTCGGCGCCAAGACCTGACAGGCTGGAACAATGCGTACACATCCTTAGTCATGTGAGGCCACCAGTAACTTCTCTTGAAGAGATCCAAGGTGCTCCGCATTCCCGGATGACCTGCCAACACCGACAATGCGTCTCCTCCAACACTCTCAAACGACAAGAAAGAGGTAACAAATAATTTTTACCTTCCGGAAGTCCTTTAGGGTTCGATCTTTGTCCTGCTAATTTGAGAGGAGAGGTGGAGGAGACAGCTGCCAGACAACCCCTGGAGACCAAAATTTCCTGTCGTAGCCTCTGGAAGCTCAGGAGTCCCGAAGCTACGGACAAGGCAATCAGCCTGCACATTTTTGACCCAGGTCGGTAGGTGACCACAAATTGAAGCGAAGAAAAACAAGGCCCACCTAGCGACGGGAGTTCAAGCGTTTAGCAGTATCCAAATTACTAATTTCTTATGATCCTGAGCACAGTGATCGGATGAGAGCTCCCTCCAAAAGTGTCGCCAGACTTCAATGCCCACTATGGCAAGGAGCTCCGCTTACCAATATCATAATTCCTCTTCAAAGAGGAAAACTTTCTAGAGAAATATGCACAGGGCCTAAGTCTGGTGAGAGTGGAGGACCCCTGAGACACACTGCACCAACTCCTACTCGGAGGCATCTACCTCCACAACAAACGGTAAGAGAGGGTCAGGTTGAACAGACTGGGGCTGACGAGAATGCCGCTTTTCAAGTTTCAAACTCTGAGCAAGCGGCAGGGACCAATTGTTCGGTCGCAACCTTACGGGTTTAGATCCGTGAGGGGTTTGGCGATCACGGAAAAGTTCTTATAAAGTTCCGATAATAGTTAGCGAAACCTAAAAACTGTTGTAGGCGCCTTAAGATTGGTGGCCGAACCCAGTCGTAGCGCCTGAACCTTACTTCGGATCCTCTGTACATCAGAGGGAGTCACAACATAACCTAAGAAGGAACCTTCTGGACGCAAAAAACACACTTTTCGAGCTTAAGCGAAGAGGTGTTTTTGCGCAACCTGGTAAGTACTTGGCGGAGGTGTTGCTGGTGAAACCATATCAGGAGAGAAAATCACAATATCGTCTAGATACCCCCCCATAAACACACCAGGTAATCATGAAAGATGGAGTTCATAAACCCTTGAAAACCGCTGGGGCAGTTACTCAAACCAAGGGCATAACCAGGTATTCAAAGTGCCCCAAGGGTTATTAAATGCGGGTTTTCCCACTCATCCCCTTCCGGATTCGAACAGGTTATAGGCCCCTCTGAGATCTAATTTAGAGAAAACTTGGGCCCCCTAAACCTATTTAAGAGATCCGGGATCAAGGGGAGGACCTGAGTTTTTTACCGTTATCTTGTTTATTCCTCGATAATCAATACACGGCCCGTAAACCCCATCTTTTTTCTCAACAAAAAAGAACCCGGCCCCATGGGCGACTCAGAAGGACGGATATGTCCGATTGCCAAACTCTCAATCAATATAATCTCTCAGTGCCTCTCCGTTTACGGTACCGACAGGTTATATAATACGACCCTTTGTCAATCTACATCAGGAAGAAGGTCAATTTTTACAATCAAAACTCCTGTAGGAGGAGTACTTGGGATAAGGGTTTTGAAAACACTCTGAGTAATCAGAGAGAAAACTGGAAGACTCTGATCTTCCGCCACCACTGTACATAATGAAACTCTGGACAGGTGATCCTTACAGTGAGGACCCCCCAATGAACCAGCTCCAGATTTCCCAATTAATTACGCGGTTATGGATCCGGAGCCCAGGGTAGACAAGAATGACATTTTTCAGGACAGGTTTTCCATAACTAGGAAAGAACACAAACCATTCTACATGCATAGCTCCTACCATAAGTTTTTATCTGCGGGGTTCGGAAATTAAATCAACCCTGCCTGTAGAGGGGTCAAAAATCCGCACCCGAACATCTGTAGGAGTGGACAATTGGAATCATGACTGCGAAATGGAGAGACAAAATTATATCGATTAAATTAGCCGCAGCACCTAATCCAAAAAGGCGCGACCCGTGCAGGAAACGACTGAAACTTACCGTACAAGTAACATACATTCTAGACACACTGGGAGTACTGAGCTCCTAAGCAGTCCCCCCCGACTACTGCTTAGGAGCGGAAGTTTTCCTGCTGCTGCCTCTGGGCAGGTTTTGACCTGATGATCAGGACTATCCACAGTAGAACAAAGATGACCGTCTCATTCGATGTTGCTTCCGCTGTGGTGCATGAGAGATGCTATCCAGCTCCATGGATTCCAATTCTGGACTACCGGAGACAGATTGGCCGCTGGCTGACAGTCAGAGGACACCCGGGTGATCGCCTGATCTTAGGCGACGATCAACTCGGATGACCAGAGTCATACATCATCTAATGTCTGAGGCTCGGCATAAGGCTAGACTAAATCCTGTACTTGGTCTGACAGTCAGGACATAATTGGTCTTTTAGGGCGGCAGTCATTCCATTGCGAGTCAGTCACATACTGTCTGAACTGGGCACAATATCTTCTGCTGTCCGTTTTCCCTGACACAGAGATCTAAGGTGGGAACTGTGCCAGTGCGTCGGCGGTCAGTTCGTCATAAATCTGGCCTAAGCAGAAAAAAAAGTGTCTAGAGAAGAACGGGATGGAGAGTCAGGTGGGAGAGAACAAAGCCCATTTTGCGGATCCCCACGCAACAGGGAAATTACCACGCCACACCTTTGAATCTCTGTGCCGATGAACGAGGGCGTAAAGAAAAGTAAAGTTTACAGCCCTCCCGAATGAAAAAAAATTTCTTACGTCACCAAAAAAACACGTCAGGGAGAGGAACCTTAGGTTCATGCGTGGTGGCAGTGGATCCTGCGGTGATGTCTGCCGTGGAACCTGCATGATTCCTGAATTTGGAGACGGGAAGCTAGATCCTGAACAAGCTGAGTTAGGTCTCTGACCTGAGCGACCACAGCTGACAAAGCTCCTTGAAGGAGAGAATGTAGCAGGTCGAATACAGGAATGCAGACTGAGTGCCATTGTTTCTGTTAGGATTGGGTTACACAAAAGACAGGGGATATGTGCCCTGAGCTTGCCCCAGCCTCTGTCCCTCCTATAGCCCCCCCACGCTAAACGTGGGGCGACTACTTGAAGACTCGGAATACTCTGGTTTAACGTGTGGGAAGGGAATCAAACAGACTGACAACTAAAACACAAAAGAATCGTAAACCTAGCCGGAGTCACAACGGGAGGGTACGTCAATAAGCACACTCAGTAGGCAAAGAGTCAAGTCAAAACTAGCCGAGGTAACAACAATTCAGTTACAGACGCACTACAACCTAGTGCAGCAAGCGAGTGGAGAAAGAGATTTCAAACACTGGCACAGGTGACTAGTGAAGCTGCAATTATGCAGCCAGACTCCACCTCCACAGACTCTATAGGACTGGACAGCATCTGGGAATTAACCCCTCACGGTGCAGAACCACAGCACCAAGCAGAGGTTCAGGTCCCAGCCATTCCTAGACAGCGCGAGATCTTAGCAGCCTGCTCCCAGGACGAGAGGTGGGGAGTTTGTGCGGACATCCGCGCCGGGGTTCGGAGACGCTGCTGGCACCACCAGAAGTCCCAGCCTTCTCCCTAGGCGAACCTGACAGTTTGCTCCTCATCTTGATATCTTCACAGCCACTACTGGCTCTCATATTACCTGTGTAAAAAGTAACCTACCGTAATAGTCGTTTTGCAACTTTTGGAGCTGCACACAGAAAGTTTGTGACTTTAATTGTCCGTTCATCCCACATTTAAGAAGTAGCTATTGGTTAATTTTAAAAAAATGTTAGTGGGGTAACATATACCAGAGTTATCAAATATCAACTGACTTTAATTGGATTTAACACAGAATACTTCAACAGAAAATCTAGATATTTTTCAGTCATTAGAACATATTTAGGGTCCTGTTTTCATGAATGGCATAGCTTTTATTTATGAAGTCACCTTAACAAATTTTGATTCATTTGTTACCTAGAGTTATGGGCTTGAGCATGAAGGCTTAGTGGTTAGCTCTACAGCCTTGCATCGCGGGGGAGCTGGGTTTAAGTCCCATCCAGGTCAACACCTGCAAAGAGTTTGTATGCTCTCCACATGTTTGCATGGGTTTAATCCCACACTCCAAAACATACTGGTTTGTTGATTAGATTGTGAGCCCCATAGTTAAAGGGACCAATTTTGACAAACTTGATGCAGCGCTGTGTAATTTGTGATACTGAAAAGTATAAAATTAGTATTTTGAATTGTGCACATTTTTTTGTATTTTTATCAATGATGATGTATATTTTCTCTCTTGCAGTGATGGCTACAAACAAATTATGCCATATGACCTCTATCACCCTCTTCCAAGGTAAGATTGCCAAGATGTGTGAACTGTAATTGTTGTAGGTTTATTTTTTTAAAATAAATTTAAAGCTTTAGGATTCAGTATTAGATTAATTGATGAGGAGGGGGGGGGCTAAATTCTACCTAATAATGATGGTGATTTAATGTAATTACATACCAATTTGCTACAGGAATCGTAGCCTGGGTTGTTCAGAGTGAAATGAATATTCTTTGTAATACATATCAAGCTCACTATGGGCCGTGTCATTTACCGGTACCTTGCCATCATAACCCTGATTCTGGGTCTCATTACTTACAAAGGTTGCAGTGGCCATGAAGAGGTACCAACACATTTTTATTACAATAGGGGGATAATGCCAACTGTGAATGGGAACTCTCTCTATCCTTAAAAACTTCCTAAAACAAGTTTTGATTTGCTATTTGAATGCTTTGTTACCTTAGTTTCATGTGTCCAGATTAGAGATGCCATTTTTTTTACAATTTTTTTGTGTATACAATGTACTGTGAAGTTACTAATAAAGAGGACCTGTTTGCTGTACTGACATTTCTGTTTTAGTACATACTTGTATTACTCATTTAACATGATTTATAACACTTTCAACATATTGAAATTTTAGTATAGTTTGCATAAAAGCAAGGCCCCTTGCACATGACAGTATATGGCGGCTGTATACTAGCTTTACACACGGCAGCAGGCACTGGAGTGCATTGTGCACAGCACTGTACGGTGAGCACACACATGTACCGTGCCGTCGCTGGAAAAAAGATAGAGAATGCTCTATCTTTTGCCCTATGTACAAATCGGCTCGGGTCCTGGCCCAGGCCTAGCATCAGTTTGTGTGAAAGGAGCATAAGTCTTCATATACCTATGAATGTACCTTTAGTGTTTTATTTATCTGTTTTTGCATTTTTGTATTACATTTAATTACCTTGTAAGAATTATTCCTGTGGTCAGTTTTAGTGATTTTTGCCTGAGCATAACCCTTATTCTAGTCTCATTTCCATCTTTTGTTATTTCACATGGTTCAATCTGTCACAAAATAGTTAAACAGAAGTCATTTTATTATAAAAGTGAGAACTAGTTTTTAAAGTAACATGATTCCTACATTGCTTCTGCTTCTGAAATCATTTTTAATGACCTCAGCTTCCAGCTTGGCTACTCACGAGTGTGAAAATATTAGTTTTAAGTCTCATTTTACAAATCTAAAGTCAGGGCTTCCTTAATGATTGAAAGGGAGTCTACGACCATCTCCATTGGAAACCGGATGCTTACTATTGTTCCGTGTATATCAACTTCTACAGAATTATACAGTAGCAGCAAGTTTCTGAGCTCATGTTGTTCTCCTTTTCCCTTTTCTGTTAACTTAGTATACCACATGGTATGAGCCAAGGCTACATCAATCTATTGCAGTACTGTTTTTTATCTAGCAGGAGTACTAGTTACTATTAACTTTGATGTATTGCCATAAACTAGAAGCCTTTTTATGATCTAAACAAATGCAGTTCTGTGATGAAATAAGCACATGGACATCTGTAATGCCCCTTTTTATTGCTTTTCCATATTCTGGAACTGTTAAAATTGCTATATATACAGCTTTCTCTATGGGAAGTCTTGGCACTATGACTAATGTGAATGTGTAAACCTCTGGACACACAGCAAAAGCCTGTGTGTCAAATGAGTCACAATCCTTACCAGTCTTTATTGTAGACATTTTAAAATTAAAGAATTCTATCACAGAGTATGATGGCATATAAGTAAAAAAAAAATGTGATATTTTTCTGAGTAGAGCAAGAACTCCTCTGAATCTGCGATTTATGTGGTTCTTTAAGTTTGCATCTATTTTCTGGACACAAACTGTATAGAAACTGCACAGTGGGTGACCACAAGTGCTGTTGAGATGCTAGAATCCAACATGTCAGTCAATTGGTCATGTCCAAAGTTCATGGGATCTGCAAACAAATACCTTCATGGCCAGATTTATGGATTACAGCTACCATTGTTCTAAATTCGAAGTACTAACATAGATGGATCTTTCCTTGGTTTAGGTGGGAAAGTACACCCTGGACCGCTTGTTCCTCATCCTGTGGTGGAGGGATTCAAAGTCGTACAGTCTCCTGTGTAGAAGAAGACATGCAGGGGCAGATTAGCTCTGTGGAAGAATGGAAATGTATGTACACTCCAAAGATGCCTATTGTCCAACCATGCAATATTTTTGATTGTCCAAAATGGTTGGCTCAAGAATGGTCACCGGTAAGTGTCATATACAATTTTTTTTTTCAAATGATGAACATTTAGCCTGATTGTTCTATGCTTCTTTTGTGATAGTATGAAACAAAGTAAAGTTGAGAAAATGAAACAATGTGCTTATGTTTTTTAGTGTACTGTCACCTGCGGCCATGGACTGAGGTATAGAGTAGTTCTTTGCATCGATCACAGAGGCATACATACAGGAGGCTGTAGTCCAAAAACTAAACCTCACATCAAGGAAGAATGTACAGTTCCAATACCTTGCTTCAAGATAAAAGGTAAGGCACTCTTAACGTTACGTATAGTGCTTCAACCGAAGAGCTCAATAAAGCTCCTTTCACATCCATGTTATTCATGTTGCCGCATCATAAGCTCAAAAAAGTGAAAATGATGGCAGTTACAAGCCTGTCACATAGTAAACACTCTAAACAGATGCTTTCACCATATTGGGGTTAATAGGGCTTTATTATTGGTGTTGGTTTATTCAACAAAGCAAGTATTGGTTCCTTTTTTTAAATGTTCATTCAACCATAATCTTAGAAGCATTTTTATAAGCTGTTCAATCATTTAAAATTACTTTGTAAAACCCAAATTTTATGTCTCCAAAATAGGGCAAAACCTTAACAAAACATCTTCTAGCCACTGGATAGTATTAGTATATGGGACTTTGAGGATCATGCACTTTTTATTTACTGGAAATAGTTGTGGCTAGAGACTGGTTTGGGATTTGTAAACACATGGGTCACTTTTCATTTATTGCTTATAAAATTATGTATATGTTCTCAGCTTAATGTTAAACTCTGATCTTTCAGTGTCTGTAACAAAAGTTGAAGGTATCATCTAACAACCGGCGCATCATTATATCTACTGTGATGATAGAATTTGTAAAATTAAATGTCCTTCTGATAACTAATACTGCGTAAAATCAGGGCTACCTATCCAATTACCACTGACCTAATTACTATGACTTACAATGTGGTTAAGCATAGTATACAGGTATGTCTCTCACATGGTACTATTTTTTATAGCTAGACAAATGTAGTATGTATATTATATTATGTTTTTCTGTGTGTGCATTAGGTAATTATGAGAGCATTTCAGGACATTTGCATATTTTGCTAATTTGCTGAAGCAGTCTGATTTGGTTGATAAAAAATGCAAGTAGTAGCTCATAAGAAACAGTATCCCTTTAACATTTCCATTAGTAAAAAACATAATTTTGGATTTTTATAACTTAAAGGGCATCGACAGCCAGGATGAAAGATTGTAAACCCAGCACACTGACATACTGGTGTGTGCCCCCTGAGACAAGATCAACTCTTCTTTAAGCTTCCTATGGCCTTGGTTTTAAGAAAAAAAACCGAGGAACTCCAAGCTCCATTAACACCTATGGAGCGCAGAACCCTTCAGGCTCCATTGCATAATTTTAAACGCAATTAAAATAAAAAACAGGGCATAAGAATCTAAAAGAAGAGCAGATACTGCCAGAGGGGGCACACACCAGTATGACAGTGTGCTTGGTTTACAATCCTTGATACTGGTGTTAGATCTCCTTTAATCATTGCTTTGGAGAAGCAAATGGTTAAATGTTGGTAATTCCACATTTTTTAATACTAACTGCCACTTACCAGCAGATCTCATTATCCCACTCACTATCAACATCTTTGCTTGTAGTCTTGCAATCATGAGTCAAACATGTCATTACACATGAAACTTTTGCATGTTTCTGAAAAGAGCTGCAAACACTGCTACACAACAAAACTTCTTGTGACATTCTCAACATATCCAATAACAAAGCTACTTACTCACAGCTAATGATAGGCAGTAAGTTAGGAGCTTTCTTATGACTGTTAACACGCTTTATGCTACTGCAACCTACCTTTCACACTTGGCTTTCCACCTACAGTGACTACCAAACACATGCCATCTATACAGTTTCTTGGAGAAATCTCATGAAAAGCTACTACTAAGTCATTCTTCAGTAACAATTTACTAGTACGGTAGCATTGTGGAGCTATGTTTCTATTTTAGAACTAGATTTTAAATAAGAATAATGTAAGAAAACTGCAAAGTAGTCTCCTGTACTCAAATAGTTCAACTCCTTGTAGTGAACCCCATTTCCTTTGGGCATTGATTCCATTTATTCTGGTTACTATTAGTATAAATACTTAAATTGCAACTGTAATACAACTGTTTATAAAGCTTTTTCTATAGCTACAATAGCGGAAAACTAATTTATTTTCCAATATACAGTGGGTATGGAAAGTATTCAGACCCATTTAAATGTTTCACTCATTTGTTTGATTACAGCCAATTGATTAGATCAAAAAGGTAACTTTTTCACTTATTAATGTACACTCTGCACCCCATATTGACAGAAATAAAAACAGAAATGTAGATAGTTTTGCTAATTTAATTTAACAAGAAAAACTGAAATATCTCATGGTCATAAGTATTCAGAGCTAGTACAGCAATGAGTCTTCTTGAAACAAGTTTTTCACACCTAGATTTGGGGATCCTCTGCCATTCTTCTTTGCAGATCCTATGCAGTTCCCTCAGGCTGGATGGTGAAAACTGGTGGACAGCCATTTTCAAGTCTCTCCAGTGATGCTGAATTGGGTTTAGTTTAGGGCTATAGCTGGGCCAGTCAAGAATAGTCACAGAGTTCTTCTGAAGCCACTGTTTTGTTATTTAAGCTGTGTGCTTAGGGTCATTGTCTTGTTGGAAGCTTAACCTTCGGCCCAGTCTGAGGTCAAGGGCAATGTGGAAAAGGTTTTTATCCAGGATATCTCTGTGCTTTCATATGTCTTGCACTGAGGAGAGGCTTCCGTCAGCAGACACCGACATAAAGCCCCAACTATAGTTGGCTCCAGTTATAGTTGACTTGTGGAACTTTCTCTTATCTCCCTATTGCATCTCTGGAGCTCAGCTACAATAATCTGGGGTTCTTATTTACCTCTCTCACCAAAGTTCATTCTCTTTAATTGCTCAGTTTGGTTGGGCAAGATTGAGTACGAGTTGTGGGCATCCCAAACTTCTTCCCTTAAAGGATTATGGAGGCCACTGTGCTCTTAGGAACCTTGAGTGCTGAAGAAATTCTATTTTAACATTGGATGGATCTGTGCCTTGCCACAATTCTGTCTATGAGCTCCTTGGGCAGTTCCTTAGACCTCATGATTCTCCTGTGCACTGACAAGCACTGTAAGGTCTTATATAGGTGATGTGTGCCTTTCTTAATCAATTCCAAACTGTTTAATTAAACACAGCTGAACTCCAATGAAGGATTAGAAATATCTCAAGGAGGATCAGAAGTAAATGTACAGCATGTAAGTTAAATATGAGTGGGTTTTTTTCTGTCAAGATGGGTGCCAATTGATCTTACCAATTGGCTGCAATGAAACAAAGATTAAAAAATGTCAAGTGGTTTAAATGCTTTCCATACCCACTGTACCTTCATTATCTTATTGTAGCTGTTTCTCTGCTATCATCCTGTCTCAGCCCTTTTCCATCAGCTGTGTGATTGCAGAGTGGTTGCTAAGAAAGATACGTGGACTGAAATAAGAAGGGACCGGAGATGCAGTGTATGGACTAAGGGGGTCACAGAAGGGTGAAGGGTTGAGGCTATGCACTGAGCTAGTTCTGGTCTCTACTCATAAAGCACAGTAAGCAGGAGCAGCCCCATCATCTTAAATCTGTGTACTATTTCTCCTTCATTCTCTGGACTCTCTCCTTCCACTGTCCTGCGATAAGGAGAGAGTGATAGCATCCTCTGTTCATCCTGGTTGATCCCTGAATCTTAACAGGTAGTGTCTATAGTAGTCATAAGCAGTATTAGATAATAGGTCTATTTGTGTAACAGTGCATAGGTGTACAGTATATGTGTGAGTGTAATAATGTGTGCTAGAACTGCTAGTGCTAGAGAGATGAGTTCAGCCTCCTGGGAAGCGAGAGAAGCTGCTCTGACCTTCAGTGCTCTTAGTTGATGTCACAAGCAGTAAGTGCCTGGCCACTTCAGGAGTAGCTGAATATGATTTTATAATTAAGGCTAATAGATATACCAGGATGGATCTCAGTCTAGAAAGAAACCAGCAGCATGATATAGTTTGTGACAAAAACCTACTCCAGCTGTACTAAAACTATTTTAGAGTTATGCTTTAAAGCAACCATGTCAAGTGTCTTATGATATTGTTACCAGTATTAGAGTATGTACACAATAAACAGAAGGCTACCGATCACTTTGTGTGGGTAGAGTCAGCACTCTCAGACACTCTCGCTTAGTAGTCCAATTAAGACTCACTGGGGGTCATTTACTAAGGGCCCGATTCGCGTTTTCCCGACGTGTTACCCGAATATTTCCGATTTGCGCCGATTTTCCCTGAATTGCCGCAGGATTTTGGCGCACGCGATCGTATTGTGGCGCATCGGCACTGGCATGCACGCGATGGAAATCGGGGGCCGAGGCCAAATGAAAACCAGATGGATTCGGAAAAACTGACGCATTTTTTTAAAAAAAGTGTCGCGAAAATTGCAATTACCTTCACTCAGCCCAGCTCGGTTTATTCCAGTGCGTTCCGATGCTCTTCAGCGCAGCAGCGACATCTGGTGGACAGCGGAGGAACTACCTTAATAAATCCCGGCCGGACCCGAATCCAGCGCAGAGAACGCGCCGCTGGATCGCGAATGGACTGGGTAAGTTAATCTGCCCCACTGTATTTTAACTCCTACCATAACAATAAATTTATTTATGAAGCAGGCCATTTTATCATATTCAGCTCTTTTATAGGGCGGCATGAATTACCTGACAAGTTTGTTCTAAAGCAAGACATATGCTACATTTAGTGTGTCTGGGCATGGCCAAAGATTGTTGCCACCAACAACTACCTGCTCCCTGCATCCATTTTCATTTTATTATTTTGTTACAGGGATGGAAGAATAAAGCTTGTGTTAAATTCACTTTAAATTGAGTACACAATTTTAAGTGCATCATTTTGATAATTTGTCTAATATTTCCCCAAAAATGTTAAAAATCTTAAGTGAAATGTTATTTCCAATTACTATACATGTTTTCTCAACATACGCAGGACCTCAATTGCCCATGACCCTAAAGTATCTGCTAAGGTGCACAAAATATTCAAAAACTCATCAATAATAAAGACTTTTAAGCAATTGTGTTTATAATCTGTAGAACCCTGAGATTAATCACCTGGGGTCAAATTGTGTGGCTTACAACATATGGCCATCTACCATCTATCTGCTTTGTGTCTTCATCTTCTTCTACAAATGTGAATTGACAATACGTTAACATACCTTCCAATTTAGTAGTTCCCACACAGGGCCAGAGTGTTTGCAGTTTATTACTATATAACCTTTCATATCACGACACAGAGGACAGTAAAACCCATATCCATATGTGAGGAAATGGTAGAAACAACATTTTGCCATAACATTGGCTCAAGATCAGTCACCCTTGTCAGCAAATGAATTCCTTGCATGGATTTTACTACCTTGAGAGCACAAATCTGAGAAATCTGGTTGGCTAATTGAAGAGAAAATGAAATGGATTAGAGAATAAGACAGTGTGTTTGACATTTTGTGTCCTGTTTTTCATCAGTAATAACTAAACAAAATATGTTCCTCATTCTTGAAGTGCAGCTCAGTGGATGAGCTGATAAGATGGGTTTTGGGCCTTTGTGTTATACTATGTTGCTTTTCTGCTAAAAGGTTTTACGGTAAGTCAAGATTTCATCTTAAGACTTAAGGTTTGCTCCTCATCTTGATTATCTTCACAGACACTATCTTGGCTCTCATATTACCTGTGTAAAGCTTCTTCAGAACTTGTGGGCCCATTCTCTTTTATAGGTTTTCACAGCACAGCTATTTCTTGCTTCCAAGCTGCTAGTTATCTCTTTAACATGTGTTTGTAATGCCAGGAGTTTCCATGTATTAAACTGTATATGTTCTTTCAAAAAGGGAAATTATATCACCTTTTCAACAGCTGAAGCAGCTGTAACACAACCCCTATTTTCCTTCTTTTATGTGTTTCTGCTATAACGCAATTTAGCATTTTCCTCTATTGGAACTAATAACACATATCATTATGATAATAATAATCTTTATATAGCACCATCATATTCCATAGTGCTTTACAAATCAAATCACATCTTATTACAGTGGTTTGCTGACCTGCTGACTATTACTGAATATGTGGGCCTTTGTTTAGACCCATTTATGCAGCAATCATCAATAACCATTGCACATCAGTATTCTAAAAAAATCCCTACTGCCTAATTAACTACACATTGGGGATTTCTAGTGAAATGGACCAAAACAATAATAGGGATTTCTAGGTCAGTTAAGTTCATGTGGTACATTGAGAATATGTGGTCTAAGAGTTGGGTTGTATCAAATTATGCTGAAGAGGTTGCACTTTATGAGAAAATTCCATCTCAATGAAAAATAATTACATAGGGTTTAGTATGTAAAAATATAAGACAATATACACTTGCTAGAGTTTACTTGGTTAAAACTTACTCCATCTTTACAGAATAAGCTATTTCATTGACCTGTAGGGGGAAACATTTTTATTTAAATAAACATCACTAAGCCACAAAATAGCCCATCAGGGTCACAAACCCACAAATTCTCAAATATGTAGAGGTGCAGTCTAAAGACTCAGAATGTTAGATTTTTGATTCCCACAAAAAGGGAAGTGAAAATTATAACGTAGGATCAAGATTATGATATTTTAAAAAAGGTACAGCAAAAGGTACAGCAAAAAGGGAAAGCAATAGGTAGAGAGATGAAGGAAGAGATCATAGATCCAGGCACTGTGACTGTGGTGATCATCTTATATTTGTTATTCTTGGCCTTCTTGACATAAAATTAACTTTTAAAATTATACCAAAGGGGCCAGAAAGGCTACTGGGGTGGTTCCCAGAGCCTCTCTGTGCTGCAAAGTCACAGGTAGGTAACATCAGCGAGTGGGAGGGGAGAAATGCTGAGGATGCAAGGGCCAGGGTGAGACAGTCTAAGAGCCTGTGAATCTTCAGCATGGAGGGACTCTGGGAATGACCCTAGTGGCCTTTTCAGGCACATAATTGTATAAGGAAGCCATCAATACCAAATATAAGAAGATTACCACAGTCACAGTGTCTGGATCTTTGAGGAAGTGTCCCTGGTTTATCCATGCTCGATTTTGATGATTGATTTTAAGCAAAATGCATTAGAATCCAACATTTAGGGGCATTTCTTTTACATAAGCTAACAGAACTAATAAGAGGTGTATTGTTAGACTACACTGTCATATACTAAGCCAAATGTAGCTTCCAGCATCAGATACTTTGATAACGTGGTACATCAGTGATCAGTGATTCCAACTTATTCGTACAGGGGTGAAGTTGTTGGTGAAGTGATCCTGTTAGAGGAAGTCAAAATTCTATTATTTTAGTGGCCATCACTATTTTTAAACGTGTATAGGAATAGTAGGTTGACAATCTGTGACCTTTGAATTTGATGTATAGAACTGTGATATTGATAGGATGACAGTACTAGACTATGTCTTGTTTCATCGTACAGAAAAACTACCTGTTGAAGCAAAACTGCCATGGTACAAGCAAGCACAGGAGTTGGAAGAGTCCACCGCTGTATCTGAAGAACCTTCGTAAGTTTAAGATACTCTAAAAATTATAATTACTATTCTCTTTCCATTTTTATGTTTAATCATCATTATTTGTAGTAACATTCATTGTTGGAGACTTTAACATCCCTATTAACACCCACATCTCCCCTTCTGCCATTCAGCTTTAATCACTAACTACAACTTTTGGACTATCACTCTTTGATTCTATTACTCACCAGAAGTGAAACATCCTTGATTTGGTCTTTGCCTGACTCACTTCAATCTCTAATTGCTCGAATACTACCTTTCCACTTTAACAGCACAACCTTCTTTCTTTTACTGTGAATAGTTTTTCTCCTACAGAATATGGCGATTATCACTCACCATCTCACAGAAACTTTGTAGTCATCACTATCCTCCATCACCTCCCCCTCCTGTCCTAACCTAGCTACTAACCATTATAATAATGTTCTCAAAAGTGCCCTGGATGAGGCGACACAGATGTGCATTCCACCAGAAGTGCCAAAAGTCTGTGAAAGAAATTGCACACATCGGCAGACTTTCTGAAGATCTGGCCACTTACTTTAAAGATAAAATTGGCTGAAATCTTGAGAAAATAATTACCAAATCCACTAACTTCATTAATACCCTTCCCTCTGGCACCTCATCCTGTGCGCTCTCTTCCTTTGAGCCAGTTACTGACAAAGAAGTGTCCAGTCTCCTTTTCTGAAAGGCACTGTTCTCACATGGTTCTCTTACTATTTCTATGACCACATATTTATAGTGTCTTCTTTTCTGGATCTCATTTGTCTCCTCTTATTATCAGGGTTCTTCAGGAATTAGTCCTCTAAAATGCTAATTGTTGCTCTGATTCACTATCACCTAGACTACTGTAACCCCCTACAAATCGTTCTTCAGATCACTAAACTATTTATTCTTAACGGAGCAACCAGGTTTGTCTTTCTGACTAAATGCTAAATGGAGGCCTCCAATCTCTGCCAGTTGCTGCGCTAGTTGCCCGTTTTCTTCTAAATATAGTTTAAATAATCACCCTCATCCCCACAGCTCTGCACAATGTCACACATCCCTACCTCTCTTCTCTTATCTCCGACTATTACCCAACCCATGCTCTTCGATCTGCCAGTAATCTTAGATTATTAGCTTTCTTAATTCGAACCTCCCATTCATGCCTCCAGGAATTCTCCAAAGCTGCATCAATTCTCTGGAATGCCCTACCCCAGACTAACAGACAAAAACCCAACCTCCAAAGCTTCAAATGTGGAGTAGTTTAAGATGTTCTTGTCGTACTATAAGTTGGTCTAGTTTATAGCTGCCAGAATTTAACTCAAAGTGCATACTGCTGTATCAGTCGATGGTTAGCGCCCTTTTTAATAATAATAATAATAATAATAACTCCTTTATTTATATAGTGCACACAGATAGCGCTGCACAGAGCTTGCCAAATCAGTCCCTGTCTCCATGGGGCTCACAATCTAATAAACCTAACAGTATGTTTTGGAGTGTCGGAGGATATCGGAGGACATCCACCCAAAAATGGAGAGAACATACAAACTTAACCCCCTAAACTAAATATATTTTCATAAACTGCCATTAGAAAGCATTGCCTCTATCCCTTTGTTGTTCCTCTACATGCCTGTAAACTTAAGCAATTGGGTCCTAAAGCTGTAAGCAAATGACCTGTGAGATGTCCAATGAGTCATTATCATATTTAAGCTGTCCAGCTTATTCATGAGTGGGAGGCACAGCCACACACCCCAGTGCTTGACTGACAGCCTGTATAATGATGTGAGATATAATGGTGTAATGGCTCCTCTATGTGCTTCCTGGTGCTGGCGGCCACGCCCCCTGCAGCCTGTGTGTGTATAGGAGATATACAACAGCTCCATGCAGCCATGTTATAGCAGAACATGTCAGGTACTTGTGTAGCTGATGTCTGTGTCTCACACATGTGTAATAGAAGGGAGAGCATGTCAGCAGATAAAGCACAGATACTAGCAATGCTTTACTATACATTGCACACAGACATGAGCAGGTGGAGGAGAGGGAAGGGGGGTAACAGGGGTGACATCACTGCCTCTGACCATGTGACCAGCCTCATTTACATAATAAAGAAAAGATGATTTTATAATCATTAATGTATGAATTGACTAGATAAAGGCTGGGATGGATCCTTGTGAGCTGCTCCAACAGGTAGTGGTGACAGGACTAGTGATAGAGACCTGATGACTGGTGTCCTTTAAAGTGGCTGTCCACTTCAGATGCATTCGAGCACATAATTGATTGTGTTTATGTGATGAAGATTTATAAATTTACAGGTTTCTAGATCACTGCTTGTTGTCATTCAACAGGAAACTTCATTGTTTACCATCAAAATCAAGCATGAAAAACCAGGGACTGTGGTAATCTTCTTACATTTGTTATGCAAGTTCTTCCTTAAATCAACTTTTAAAAGTATGCTAATGAGGGGGGGTAGTTTGAGAAGGAAAGAGTCCATGGATAACAAATATAAAAAGAATACCACAGTCACAGTGCCTGGATCTATGAGTAACTGTCCCTGGTTTATGATGCTTGATTTTGATGGTAGATTTCCTTTATTATTAATGGAGTAATCTCTAATGAGATTATCCCTGCTGACCAATGAACCCCCTGTATATATGTATACTGTAACTAGCTTACCAGCAGCAAAAGTACATAATATGTCATTGCACAAAATATATTTTTTGTGTTACTTTCGGCCTTCTTGCTTCTAACCTAGTAAGTATAAGATTCTGACTGCTCAGTCCTATCCTTACATTGTTATGAAAAAAAACTAATGGAAAAACAGAGGTGTGAATATGATTTGTGAGGAAATATAAAGTCTTGTGCTTTTACAGATAATTATTCAGGTAAAGTTTTTGTAAAGTCACTGAAAGGAAATGATGCTAAAGTACTCAGCAATTCAACCACAGTGTTTCTGTAAGGAAACTAGAAATGCTATTATTAAAATGCAGCTTATGCCGATTTCCCGTTGCAGCGTGATTAATGGGTGCTATTTACAGCTTTGATCTGCAGAGTTCCCAGCTCTTTCTGTGTAGGAGCTTACAGGGTAGAAATTGAAATCTTAATGTAGTCAAATAAATTTTCCTTTCATAGGAGTAGAATTGCTATGTAGGGCTGCTTAATATACACTGTAGTATATTGTAAATGAAGCACATGTGGCGAGCTACTACATAACTGGGATCTACTTTCCTATATAACACACATTAGCAGGCAGAATGAATACGACGCTAGGCTTTGCGTTTCCCAGTTTATGACATTTTGAAACAAAGACTCTAGTGTCATTTATTATATTTAAATTCAAATATCTATGTTTAACTTGCTACAAAACACTTCACATTCATGTGTATAAATACATACACCTAGAAAATTGTATATGTACTTCATAAAAGGATGGCAGCATTCATCAATCTAGTTGATGCTGCGTCAGTGTTCGCCAACAATAATAATATCATACGCTCTAAAGTGCCATAAGATAACATAGGGTTGTTTCCATTAAGAGTACAGGAATATGCTCCCTTTAATCTTAGCTCAAATTACCTTAAGAGTAGTATGACCAGATAAGAATGTAAAAAATAGTTTCATTACTCAAATCAGCATTGGAACTACCATAAGTTGCTGATCTGACACTCCTTATGTGGGCATATATTCTCACCCAAAAAGAAAGGTAAGAAACAGTATATGCAGTTTATGCCTTATGCGACAGGTCATGCTGGACATATAAATGTGGTAACAGTTGGCCAGACCTTCATTCATCTGACAGATATTTAGCAACAGAGCATGTATCTTTTGTTACAATGCTGAATGAGGAATGAACTGCAGCCAGAGACATCTGACAGCTTCTTATTTCCATTGGGAACAAATCATGTAGTATACATATGCTGATCGTTTATTTCACCCAACATCTGGCATTGTACACATCAAATTGTCTAATATGGGCTTATTTCTCTTATATATCTAAAATTATCTTAGGTTACAGCTTAAGCCTTCCATACACAATAGTTATATAGCTGTCAGATGAGTGGTCATTTGGCTGACAACTATCTTTCCCAACTCCCTCATAAACATACAAAAGGGCACCTTTTGTAAATAGAGAAAACAACTTACAGATACCAGGGGAAACTGTCAGAGCCATCATACACGGATCATCTAAACCTGCAGAAATCTGTGCATTCAGCTCGTTTTCATCTATTTTGTATGGTGGAATTAATTGGATTCCTTAAGTCTCTCGGTTCTAAGTTTCGTGGTTCTGGATTAAGAGTTGTTTTCTGTATAAAGAAGGTAAGTGGCTGACATTCCTGTTTTCTACCAGTTTGTCTTCCATTTTATTATCTTTTAAGGAAATAGGTATAAAATATTTTTTGCATTTTTTTTCTTTAAACATCAGAAAGAGAGAAAAAAGGGGCACTCGGGGGCGTTATCATCTTAAGTGAAGAATCTCAGCAAAAACTGTTCTCCAGTTTAGTAAAATCCAATTTTTGGGTAGCAGATAAAAATACAAGGTACACACCAAAAGATTAGTCTACATATCTACTGTGGTTTACAATTTATTACTATTGATACCCATTAAATGGATTTTACTGGAGTGGCTGCTGAGATTCTTTATTTGAGGCACTACTTTTCTTCTGATCCCCTTGGGTGATTGGTTTATGGGCTGTGGGCCATAAGTCGCCTATTGCCGCACACCAAAATATTCCTTTAGCTACACTGCGTTTTGTTTGATATGCATGTATCATGTAGTATCAAGGTGAGCACCTTTCATTTGTGGGGATCTTCTGAACCATATGCTATCCTTATTACCTGAGGAACCGTCCTTTGTCTATTTTTGTTGTTTCCTATATGCATATATTTACAACAGATTGTTTAAGAATCTAAGCTGCACATGTTTATTCTGTGAGCTCCAGGTAACTGATAAAATACAGTAATGTGCTTTTTTTCTCAGTTTTACTTAAATTATAAATCAGAAAAAAAGCGTATTGGAGCTATATATGACAACTTTCTAAAGACTTAGAGTTTTCTTAGTACATAACACTCTAATTCATGAGAAATCTATTCATAATTTCAATAGATCATTTGAACAATTGCTCAGCCAACTTACATTACCAGTGTCTGTTAGGAGATCCGAAATTTCCTATATTTATTCCATAATTATTCCAGTACACAGACATTTTCCTTGCCCTTTTTATTTTTAATGGGCATGTGATTAAAAAAGTGGACCAGAGTAGTATTTTATAACCAGCAATTTTATTCCAGTCTAAATGAGAGGAAATTGTTTGTAATAACTATAAAGGGGATTTATGTTCTAGAAGAAGCATGCTATATCAAAGCCTGTATTCAGGGTTTCACCAAGCAGGAACTATTGGGAATAGTAAAGTCTGCATGGCAATCGAATAGACTTCTGAACTCTTTCTTATCCCAATCATTAAGTTAATATACACTACTGCACCACATACATCAATCTATATATTTATTATAAGTCCCATGTGTAGACACTTCATTAAAGCTCAAATAGTTCACAAAAAGGTATTTGAAAATGTGATGGGTATTCGAAGATGTGATGGAAAGTGAAGGAATGACTTTTTTTGTTCCATTAGCTAATAGCAACATTGGGAGGGAAAAAAGAACTGGACCGCGAATCCATATATTATACAATGATTTATTTCCCTCTAGGCTACATTGATCAAATTGCATAAGCCCACTAACCACTTGATGGGTACCTTGTTATAGTGGGTCCCTACAGTATTAGGTCTCTAAACACAGGTCACCTTTGCAACACACCAGCAGTGACCAAGACCCACTTTCCCCCCAGCACCCATACTGGCTCTGAGCCCTGTGTTCCTATCAGCACAATACCATGTGAACAGGACTTAAATGCTCACCGTGTTTGAACTAGTCTTGAATACTCACTGTTCCATGTGGTCTCGGACACTAGATGAGAGGAATTAGGAATCCATCATATGCAGTCTCCTGCTACTTTAAAAACACCTGGGTCAAAGAGGAGTGCTGGTACTAGGCAAAAACAAAATAAATGAAGGGATAAAATAAACCATAAACTAAACCAACATTTGGGGAGAAAAAAGAACTGTTCCATTAGGTAATAGGACTTTGTACCTTATATAAACTATTATTCTTAAATTTAAAAAAACGTCAATAGTTTCCATCAGGATTGATTATCAGAATTCTCCTTTTGTTGTGTTTTCCAGATTCATTCCAGAACCATGGTCCCTGTGTAGTGTTTCCTGTGGAGTAGGAGTTCAGCAAAGAAGTGTGAAGTGTCAGGTGCTATTGTCATTTGCACAGACAGTTGCTGACCTGCCACTAGATGAGTGTGAGGGATCACAACCAGCCACTCAGAGAACTTGTTATAGTGGACCCTGCAATGGTGAAGCTGTTGACTTCAACCCAGATGAGGATGAACTGGAAAATGGAGAATTAAAGGATATTGATGAACTATATGACTGGGAGTATGAGGGCTTCTCTGAATGCTCTGAATCTTGTGGTGGGGGTAAGTGACTCATTAAATTGTGAATCATCTAGCTGAATTTTCTGTTTCTGGTTCTTATGAATTATCTTTATTTCTCAGTAGTTCTCATCTCTGCAGTCTCTGTCTACAACTTTGAAATCTACCGTACTTTGCTGAGGTGGTATTTGGAGACCTTGCAGCTGCAGTCTGTGTGTGCCTGTGTCTCCTCATTTACTCATGCATTCTTCCTCTTCTTCTCGTCATCCCCCTCCCTCCCCTGGCTGCTTAATTCACATGACAGGATGTTGGGAGGGGTGAGTTTGGAAGAAAGAAGACTGACACAGGCACTCATCACACGATGCTGGCAGGGTGCCAGGTGATGTGAATTAAACTTATATAAACTACTAAAGTGATTCAGAATGCTGACAACAGCATTTTTAAAAATCAACATAGCATATATGTGTAACATGTCAGTATCCGGGAACCCCTTGGGAACAGCGATCATGATATAATTATTTTCCTCTTAAACTTTAAAAAGCAGAAACAGGTGGGAAAATCGAAAACTTTGAATTTTAAGAGGGCTAATTTCCAAAAATTCAGGGCTGCAATACAGGATATAGACTGGGATCAGATACTGTCAAATGGTGATACTAATGTTAAATGAGAGAAATTCAAATCTATCCTGGGTTTTTATACTTCTAAATTTATTCCAATAGGTAACAAGTATAAACGGGCTAGATTACACCCCTCGTGGCTTACAGCTACAGTTAAAAGGGCAATTAATGAGAAAAAGAGGGCATTTAAAAAATATAAATCTGACGGGTCACCTGAGGCTTTCAATACTTACAAAAAACTTACCAAAATCTGTAAAAAGGAAATCAAATCAGCCAAAATACAAAATGAAAGACAGGTGGCTAAAGATAGCAAAACAAATCCCAAGAATTTTTTTAGGTATATCAATGCAAAAAAAAATGGGTCACAACAGGTTGGACCCCTTTATTCTGAAAATGGGGCATCGGTGACTGGAGACCAGGAGAAGGCGGAGATACTTAATAGGTTTTTTAGCTGCGTTTATACAATAGAAGAGAGAACTTCTGACTTGGGTGGTGCCAGTGTGAGTCATGCACCTTGTAATATAGTAGACTGGCTGAATGTAGGCATTATCCAATCTAAGCTAAATAAAATCGATGTGTACAAAGCTCCTGGACCAGATGGGTTACACCCCAGAGTTCTTAAAGAACTCAGTTCTGTAATTGCTGTACCACTGTCTAAAATCTGTAGGGATTCCGTAATGTCTGGTGTGGTGCCAAGTGACTGGCGCAAGGCAAATGTGGTGCCAATATATAAAAAGGGCTCTAGAACTTCGCCAGGCAATTACAGGCCTGTAAGCTTAACTTCCATTGTGGGGAAAGTGTTGGAAGGGTTAGTAAAAGACTACATACTGGAGTATGTGACATCAAATAGAATAATAAGTGATAACCAGCATGGGTTTACTAAGAATAGAAGTTGTCAAACTAACCTTATCTGCTTCTATGAAGAGGTGAGCAGGTGCCTGGATGGAGGAGCAGCTGTGGATATTGTGTTCTTGGACTTTGCAAAGGCATTTGACACTGTCCCTCATAGACGCCTGATGGGTAAAATTAGGGCTATTGGTTTGGCAGAAATCATTTGCAATTGGATTGAAAACTGGCTGAAGGATCGTATCCAGAGAGTTGTGGTCAATGATTCCTACTCGGAATGGTCACCAGTTATGAGTGGTGTACCTCAGGGTTCTGTGCTTGGCCCTCTACTATTTAATATATTTATTAATGATATAGAGGTAGGAATTAATAGCACTGTGTCTATTTTTGCAGATGACACCAAACTGTGTAGTGTAATACAGTCTATGGAGGATGTTCATAGGCTGCAGGGTGACTTGGACAAACTGAATGTTTGGTCATCCACTTGGCAAATGAGGTTTAATGTGGATAAATGTAATGTTATGCACCTGGGGGCCAATAATCCAAAGGCAAAATATGTCCTTGGGGGAGTACAACTGGGAGAGTCCCTTGTTGAGAAGGACCTGGGGGTACTAGTAGATCATAAATTGAATAACAGCATGCAATGTCAATCAGCTGCCTCTAAAGCTAGTAGGATCATGTCATGTATCAAAAGTGGAATGGACTCTCGTGATAGGGATGTAATATTACCACTATACAAGGCACTGGTTCGGCCACACCTGGAATATGCTGTCCAGTTCTGGGCACCGGTCCATAAAAAGGATGCCCTGGAGCTGGAGAGGGTTCAACGTAGAGCCACAAAACTGATAAGGGGTATGGAGGGTCTTAGTTATGAGGAAAGATTAAAACAACTAGATTTATTTAGTCTGGAAGAGAGACGACTACGAGGGGACATGATTAATTTATATAAATATATGAATGGTCCATACAAAAAATATGGTGGTAAATTGTTCCAGATTAAATCAAATCAAAAGACGAGGGGGCACTGTCTCCGTTTGGAGAAACCAAGGTTTAATCACCGGAGGCGACAGGGCTTTTTTACTATGAGAACTGTCAATCTGTGGAATAGCTTGCCTCAGGAGCTGGTCACAGCAGGGACAGCGGAGAGCTTCAAGAAGGGTCTAGAAGCCTTTTTACACCTAAATAACATTGATTGTTATGCTATATAGGATTGTTTCCCCTAAATCCCTTCCTCATCCAATCCCTACCCTTCCTTGGTTGAACTTTATGGACAAGTGTCTTTTTTCAACCGTATAAACTACGAAACTATGAAACTATAAGTGATCAAATAATTATTTTGGTGAGAAATAGAAAACCTTTCTAAGGTTCAGAGAATTTCACTGATACCATCTTTTTTACTTGCTGGTTATATAGACACATCCAAGTAGTGCAATTTTTTCAGATACAAACATAAACTTTTCATGTTTAAACATAGTTTAACTTTTTTTGTTATTTATGGTATATGCTGTGTTATATAAGTGTTTGGTTAAACACAATCTGGTCAAAGATTGCAATTGTATAGGACAGCTTTTTATAATAATAATTCTTAATTTATATAGCACACACAGATCCCTTTCCCCAATGGGGCTTACAATCGAATCAACTTACCGGTATTTTTTGGAGTGTGAGAGGAAACCGGAGGACCTGGAGGAAACCCACACAAACACGGAGAGCAAATACAAACTCTTTGCAGATGTTGACCCTGGGACTTGAACCCAGGTCCCCAGTGCTTTTTATCCTGACCAATGCTCAGAATTAAAGTAGGGTCTTATATTTCTCTAAAACCGACTTTCTCTGTTCCTTCCGAAAGGGTTTCAGTAATATTTAGGGAAGCAGTAAGTAATTTTCCAAGAAGGAACGGCAATGTCTGTAAAATGTCTGTTATTGGACCCTCTTAAAATCCGCTTTTTATGAGTTGTCTTTGAAGCTGTGCTTTTGGTAGTGTAATAGTTTTACTTCTCTCTTTTAAGAAGCACAGAGTCTTTCAAAGGATGGATTTCCCATTCCTAGCTGCAGACTATATTCACATGTGTGTAAGTGTGAATATATTGGCTAAGCTCTGGCACTGATGTTAGTGATTCTGTAAAAATCACCTTTTACTTGGTTCTGGATGAGTGATTTTAATATCCCCATAGAATCTTCCTATTCTACCAAAGCACAGTAGCTTGCACTCTCCCATAAGCAAAATCCTTCTGTCTGATGATTCTGGCTCTCGAGGAACTGTAAATATTCCATGGCTATAAATTTATGTTATAGGCAGGTGAATCCACATGGTACATATGGCAAAATACAAAAATAAAAGACGAGTTTCAAAATGTTTATTTTATACGGACAGCTGGACGCCATGCCTGTAACCTCATTTAACATGTTTCACTCAATCTACATTGTTACTGAACTGGAACAGGTCACTTCCAGTAATAATATGGTTGCTGCTGTTTTCTTAGGAGCACTATTCCACAGGAATTAACAGAACACTACAGTATGTTTGCAATTTTCATATCAACCCGAGCGTAGTATTTTAATGAGAATTTTATTTTAAGTTTTTATTTTTACTTTGTTATTTCTTACCTACCCTACATTTGAACTGCTCTATTTTAGCAGGGTTCCGTTTTTATTTTTTTTCCCCCAATGTTACAAAAAATATATTTACTTATGTTATCCAGCTTCCCAGAATAGCAGCCTCATACTGGTTTATGCAGAATTAAAGAGAAAATTACTAACAGTCAGAAAGTTTTGTTCTCTTACTAGACATAATAAATTAGTGCCACTATCTTTAGTGTTATTCTGTGGCATTTATGATTTTCTTTAAAAAAAACTTCCTTATTCTTGTGATTTTTTTGACCGCACATTGAAAGAAATAAAAATAAAGCCCTTCAGTATATGGGCCAACTGTTTTTTTCCCATTCCAACATCTTTAAAAAAAAAATTCAGCCTCCTAGTTCGTCACACAGAATATTTAATGGTTATCTTGCAGATAACAAGCCTCATATAGGTTTGTAAATAGAAGAATTAAAAATAAATGGGTTATGGAAGGACTGGAAGGGAAAAATGGAAATGCAAAATCCTAAAAAATCCTGATCTTTAAGGGGTTAAACTTAGCTCCTCCATTTGAATGCTGCCCTTAGTGGAAGTTACATATATAACAAAGGTATGCATGAGTGTAGAGAATAAATGTGAAATTGGCACAAATTTATCTATCAGTTTTAATATGGACCGATAACCTGTCGTTTGGCTCCCCATTTGTTTTAGACATTTCAGACACTTTCATGACATTTGTGCAGAAAAATAATGGGGAGGGGGGGTTAACAATGTGTCTAAGGTTTCTCCAATTTCTAACTGGAGAACACTTGTCTTTTGCTGTGCCAGATTTATCACCTTGATGATGAATTCTGGTGCAGCATAAGACTGTTGGTTCCTACTTTAGACCTACTTTCAGTTGGCCTAAACTGTGCACCAGAATTTTGGGTGCACTGACGATTTCCTGCAAGTCACTTCCCTTTCTCGGCCACGCCCCCATTTCCCCCACCAATGGGAAGTGCAAAGTTATACTAGATGTCTAATGTCTTAAATTTACTATGCATTATACACTCTGCATTGTTTATCTTTTAGACATTTATGATACATTTTCTCCTTTGAGTTCAGTGCTTATTTAAATAAGCACATCAATAACACAAATAATGTATTACCAAGTGCAATGTGCTGAAGGCCTTACATAAATTCATTGCTGCTGTGGCCCTGATCAATTTGATGTTTTTCAAAGTCCGTTTAAAATACCACATGGTGAACACCATAAATTTATAACAGAATCACTATGAATTCCATATAGCCAAAAAGTAATTCCATTAGAAAACCTAACTTAACACATGCCCCCATATGGTTGTGATGACTTTTAAAAGGTAAAGGAGTAAAAAGAAAATTCCAAAACCAGCTGATAAGTAATGAGTGAAACAACGAAGATGTAGTGGCAATGAGATTATAATTACCATATATACTCGAGTATAAGCCTAGTTTATCCGCACAAAAATTGTGCTCAAAAACCCTAACTCGGCTTATACTCGAGTCAACTAAAAAAATAAAGTCAAAACTTACCTTTCAGATGTCACTCGATTCTCTGTCTCCAATTCTCCGGTGCCATCTCAGGTCGTTCGGATCCTCTTCAGATTCTTCCGGTCCTCTTCGGCTCCTCTTTGGGAAGTTCCGCTCCTCTTCCCTCAGCAGCTGACGTCATTCTGTGTGCCGGCTGAGCGGTAGAATCCGAGGAGGACCGAAGGGCCCGTGGCGGCACTGAAGCATCGGAGACAGAAGAGGACCTATGGGGGATGTTGGGAAGGTGAGTACACTGGGTTTTTTTTCCTACTACAGGGGCTGGGCAGGCTGTATACCACAGGGGCTGGGCAGGCTGTATACTACAGGGGCTGGGCAGACTATATAGTACAGGGGGCTGGCAGACTACATACTGGGAGGCTGTGACCAATGCATTTCCCACCCTCGGCTTACACTCGAGTCAATAGGTTTTGCCAGTTTTTTTGTGTTGAAATTACTGGTCTCGGTTTATACTCGAGTATATATAGTATATATTATGTATAATATTAGTATAATACATTTTGTAGCACATTGTATATACATTGTATCACACATGCACCAGCAGTCTCAGTATTTAAGTAACAATTGAGTAACAATTAGTAGTTAGACCATGAATGAGGACAGATATTGAAGTGTCCAAACCGTGCAGGTCAGCCTATTATTTTATACATTTGGATATGTGATGAGTGCTGGATCATCTACTTTTTTGCTTTGAATATACCACAATTGATACGGGACATTTCCTTCTATGATTACGGGCACAGTTCACACACTAAATGGAATCTAAATACATTTGCTTCAAGGGAAAATTTTAAGATTTTATTTGTACACGTTAGGGTTTCATAAGTACCGTATGTACTTTTATTACTAGCCCATTTGCTTGTATATAATTATGATGCATCCAAACTTCTGAATACACATAAATTCATACTAAGATCCATCAACAGAAGCCATGTTAAAAGTCTAAAATATGTGAAAGTAAATAAATATGAAAATATATTAGTAAAATACTGCATTTATTGGGTGACTATATAGGGAGATTTCACTATAATGTTTGCATATATTTGATGACTTTAGGTGAGCAGCTTATTATCAGTCTGCACCAGATTTGGAAAGTATAATAGTATTTGGTACATATATGTGGGGGAAAAGGTTGATTAGCATAAAACTTTTATATCCTGAGAGGTATTTTTTGGTTCTGGTATACTGGATATGAGTTGCACATTGTGAAACAATTAGAGAAATAATCTGTAAAAACAGGACAGTAAGTCTACAGTCTACATTGTCAAACTCATATGTGCCACATTTATATTCAAGTACATAAACCAGACCTACATAGAGCCACTAGTGGATTGGATTTGCACACAGAAATGAGGGAAATGAGAATATACTGTAGACATAGGGGTTGAACTCTTCTTCAATAATCTTTATGTTCTGAATATCATCAGACAAAAAAGACTATTCAAGGTAATTGTATTGTTTTTACTGTCTCAAGAGATGGAACTGAATTGCCTTACGCATAACCTTTCACCTTACAAAGGTAGCAACCAGAAGGAACTAGTTAGTAATTTAGCCTGCTGTTAACTTCACAATTTCCCAATGCTGTCATCAAATATCATCTAACAATTATGCCATTCTCTTCAATATAAACAGTGTTGCGTTTTTCTTTGTTGGAAGCCTGAAGATCCACATAGAATCTGTCACTTTGCCCATGATTTATGGTTCTCTACCCTCCTTGTTCTTTTTTTCTTCCTCTAAAGAGACCACAGTATTTTTAGTATCCTATTTGTAAGAAGTGAAAACAGCTCTTGGTAATACAAACGCAAGGCATCCAGAAATAGTAAAGACTTTCTGAAGTTAACTCAAGTTATCTAGATGTCTAAATGTTATTATTTAGAAATTTTTTATACAATGTTGGCCAGTGGTTAAATAGATCAAAGTTGAGAGTTGTTCTCAGTTGTTGATACCTTGTATTGGCTAACTAAAAAGGATGATAATAATTGCAAGCTTTTTAAACTACTTAGGTCTCTTCATCAGGCATGGTCTAAGACAAAATCTGAATAGAACACAAATTTATACACAAATGCACAGTACTGTTTCAGGCATACAAAGGAGAAGTAATTCCTTTTAGTTCCCTATATTTTACTGACAAAGCATAAGAACATTGAAGCAGCTCTGTCTACCGTTTGGTGTCTATTACTTTTGGAAAAATCTTACTGATTTGGCTATTATCCCACATCCTATTCCTAGGCTTCTTGAAAGTCAGGCGATGTACAGGGAGCTGCCTTATTGAAGGTTGCACTGGATGCATAGTAGTCTTTTTACCACCCTAAGAAAACATATTTGTATATTCCCAACCTGGAAACTGAAACCTGGAAATGAAAAAGTTCAAAAACAACATTGGCTGACTCAAGTTTTTTCCTGGAGACTATCTGGATATTTCACCTATGGGGAAATGTTCAGTAGAGCAATGAGACAAAAGAGAACTTTTTAGCACAACTGCACTATACACTGTTAGAAGGAAAAAGAACACTGCATTCCTTCACCAAAAGCACATCCCAACTGTGACGCATGACTTGAGGCTGCTTTGCTGCCTCAGGTCTTAGATTCCTTAAAATCATAGGTGTATCAAAACATTTTACAGTATATACAGGATATAAGGGCAGTAGTCCATGACCACAGTTTGAACATACATTACTATGATTGCATTTGTCTATAATTGACAAGATAACATTCACACCTTTACAAATGTGTACATGATCTCATAAACTTTAGCGAGCCTCTGCATATCTCCCAGAAATGTCTGGCATAGACAATTCAATACAATGTTTCAGTCCTAGCAAATTGAGGGGTTGCAATTCACAAAACAATGACTGAGTAGTCACCCCTAGACATAGAGAATTTCATTTTGTCCTTTTTGTAACAATATCTTTAAAAAAAAAAGCAGCTCTTATTGTGTCAAACATATTTGGACATATCTAGCTAAAAGGCAGCTAACATGGGAGAGCACATCTGTAAGAGTGGCTTTGATTTAAGAGAATATATAAAAGGATGTGCTGTGGTGGGTCTGAGGTGACTACACACTGGATTGTGGTTTTCCCCCTATTGATAAATCTCCCCTGCTTTAACCTAAAATACCTATACTATTTACCAAAAGTAATGCAAAAATTTCTTATGATGATCTTCTCAGTCTGAAAAAAATTTATTTCTTTGCCTCCCCACCACTTATCTTATACTTAGCTTTCGTTAACAGTTTTTCACTCAATATTATGAAAAGGTGGTTGTCCTTTTATTGTGCAGTAAAACTTTTGGGTTTGAATTTATAGTTTTTTTTGTAAAATGCTTTGCCTAAACCTCCTCAACCCCATGGGTGGTCAAATCATCAGCATCATAAATAGTGTGCTTAACAAAAGAACTCCAAGCATATATTCTGTTTCACTAGGCACACAGTAATTTGTCTGCGGATGACAAAGACACCATTCACAATACAGACAAATCTTACTCATGTCTTTTTGGTTGTAGAACAGTTGAAAACCTCCCAGATTTCTTAAAGATTCACACAGTGCAAAAAGGAAACCAAGCTGAGGAGTTCTTGGGAATTCGATATGCATCAAATGCTGTTGATAAATGTTCCCTTTTATGCCTGGTGCCAGAAATAAAATTGACCACAGTCTGTATGTGTATTTATCGTGTGTTGTCAACATGTGCTCTTCAACTATTGTTGGACTACTATTTCCATGGTACGTGCCAGATCAAGAGGCCACAGATGATGTGAGTTGTGGTCCAGTAACAGCTGGAGATGTTGGCCCTCCTTGCTATTGCCGATACAATGTGTTTTAGTAGAAAATATCTGAGGTTAATGAGATTTGTTCAACATGTCTTTGCCAAAACTCACAAAGGATCCAACATACCTATAGTAGACTCTGTCACCTGAATACACATATGGTTCAGAAGCAGATTTTTATCTCTGGCTGACTTTTGAAAGGAACATAGTAGCACCACAGTCGATGTAAAAACTTACTGCTCCCAACTTCCTCTTCAAGTAAGTAAATATCCTGCTGATTAAAACCAAACATATAAACGTCAAAACCCCCTCTTTTTAGCACAGATTGGTCCATTGTGGAATCTGGTGACATTTTTAGAGCTTAGTTGGCACTAGAGTGTTTCCTTTTTAGTTCAGCTTGGCATTGGTGTATGTGCCTTGACTGCCAAAGTTAGGTAAAATATAGAATCTTACACTCTCCCCTTTGCGCTAGACTTGCTATCCCACACACTGGGGGTCATTTATCTTGTGCCATGGTAGGACTGATGCATATTTAGTGGCAGCAGTCTTCTATTAAGCTTCTTCTTTACTTCAGCATTTCAGCACTCGCCTATTCTTTAGTTTACAAAGTGATTTTAATTTGCAGTTAATGGTTTTTGGCAAACTTTCCTTTTTTCATTTAATTGAAACTACTGAATAACTTAAAAAAAGTTTTCTTTCTCTCTTTGCTACTGTTCAATAAAATTAAAAAAAAATATAATTTTTTTTCAGGCATGCAAGAAGCTGTGGTGGTTTGCTTGAATAAACAGTCTAGATCAGCGGCCATGGAAAGCCTGTGTGTAGCCAGTAGACGTCCTCCATCACTCTTAAAGTCCTGCAATATGGAAGCATGTCCTCCCAGGTAAGATGGTTGATATTAATCATTTTGTAAGTAAATTAAAGATATTGAGTATTTTCTTTCAAACAACTAATGTAAGTGGTATTCCATCTACAAAAATGAGTTAAGAAATGTGAATTTTTTCATTTTAAATGAGTTGTCTTTTTACGTTAACGCATTTAAGTATGGCCTACATTATTATGGAACATGGCCATCTTAGTGGTGGACTTCCTAGACAGGACAGTTGAGGCCCAGTTGGCCCATGTGTAACATTTATTTGGAAGGCTGCATTTAGTACTGCAGATATGTGAACCCTTAACTTGCTTCACATTTGGTTAAGAGCGCTCATATCACATAGGATATAAAAATATGCTTACAAACCCTTAAATTTCGGCCACACACAAGACAACTACTGTGCGGATACAAATTTATTACTGGCAAATTACCATATATACTCGAGTATAAGCTTAGTTTTTCAGCACAAAAAGTGTGCTGAAAAATCCTAACTCGGCTTATACTCGAGTAAAGGAAAAATACAAAAAGTGAACTCACCTTCTGAGTCTCCCCGGCATCCATCTCCGACATCGGGTCCCGGTCCGTCACAGTCTTCTTGACGTCAGTCGCATCAGCACACACTATGATGTCAGCTTGCGCCTGACATCACGGTGACTGCAACGGACCAGGAGGGGCTGGCAGGCTATATACTCTAGGGGGCAGGCAGGCTATATACTTGAGGGGGCAGGCAGGCAGCCTATATACTCCAGGGGGCTGGCAGGCTATATACTCCAGGGGGCTGGCAGGCTATATACTGGGGGGCTGTGACCAATGCATTTGCCACCCTCAGCTTATACTCGAGTCAATAGGTTTTCCCAGTTTTTTGTGTCAAAATTATGGGTCTCGGCTTATACTCGGGTCGGCTTATACTCGAGTATATACGGGTAATTTATGATTACAATATCACTAAAATGTGATGCTAAAATGTGATACACACATTAGGGGACGTTTATCCTACACAAGCTTTGACATACAATGAAGTCCCCACCCAACTGTAGGGTGGCTGCGCCGGTATACCATTCTCTGCTTGTTTGTGACTGGAGTAGAATTTTTTTATAGCCTGTGAACTATTGGGTCTGAATGTTCACAGGCTTTAGCAAGTGAGCACATGTGGGGCAGGAACATTCTACACCGCCCCACACCAGCAACAACTGCGCCCCCTTCATGCCCACTTGGTATGTAGATGATGTAAAGAGGGAAATAATAGCAATGACCGATGCTTCACTAGTAATTACAATTATTTCAGGGCTTGTACACCAAAAAAACTGGCTTACAAGTACTAATAAATGTCCCCCAATGTATCTGGATTTGTCTAGTAAAGGAAAGTTTTAATTAAATGTTTGAATGAGCAGCAAATGGCATATAAAGCACTTCTTTCAACATTTTTTATGTTCTTTCTTTATGGAATACTATTTACCCATAAGTTAATGCTTTCTCATTTTTACTTGACTATTCTTTCTTGTAAAACATATGTATCTACGCTTTATCAAGTTCAATGCCCTAGAAATTCTTTCTTCATAGATACAGTGCAGTACCTCTGATGATTTTACTGTGCTAGATTTACAGCCTGTATTCCTATGGGATTGGGTTGGTAGATCTAGAGTACTGTATTACCAACTTTCTTAGTACAGTGCAAAAATAGAAATTCAAAAGGTAACCTTTCTGCTTCAATCATAAGACATGTAGAAAATATGTGCTTAATCCACTAACAGAGCTTCCTGTTATTTTAAGTGCTCAAACATTTGTAGGTTTAACAGCTTTCATCTGCTCCAAATAAACTCATAAGACCCAAGGATGGTATACAATTTACTTTAAAATATGTTTCTTTTATGAAGCAATCTTAACTCATTTCAAGATATTTTCAAGCTTGTCCTTGATAAATAGCTGCAGATTTACAATAAATGGCAGCCAAAATGGCTGTTTAAACTGAAAGGTCCCAATAAATAAGCTTATTATACCATTGCCCGCCTCACTACTGTGACCCAACTCTATTACATGAATATATGGGCTTAATATATCCTAACCTTAAACTTAGAGAGAAGACCCAATTCTGTTACATGACAAGGTCGCCTTGTCAGCGTGTGGAGAACTAAAGCCATGGACGCTCCACTAGGGGATTCTGGGAAAACGTGCAAATAAATTTTCCAGAATGGGATAAGGAAAACCACACCTCTTTTAGCTACCTTGTAAGGCACCTCCCTTGTAAGGGAGATTAAGACCAAACCAGTATATCTATTCCAGGAGGAACAGATTTCCAACAGTAGACAGCACTGTTTCGACTTGGTTGGGTATCTTCAGTACAGTGAAGGGAACTGTTTTGCCTGAGTAAGAGGCTTGTGTATAAGCACAACAGACAGAAAGAAGATAATTTCAATCCTATTATCTTCTTGTCTTTATTTTTATTATTATCAGTATTTTATAAGTTCCCTCAGGATAGCTTCACTGGAGTGCTATGTGGGGGGTGCATTTGTCATTTCCATTACATTACTAAATTCTTCCCTAACCAGGATTGTTTCATCTCTAATAAGAACTCAGATTGGCCCATGCCTCGCCATTAGTTATTCAATACAGCAGCTACTAAAAGGGTTGCCTTTGAACATAAAGTTGAATACAAAGTGCGTCATTGGTGAATTTTCTGAATCAAACTTAATCTACTGCGGTAAATGTTCGGTTTTCCTCAACTCCGTCATAAGGAAAAGTAAGCATGGCACATTTCTCTTCCAAATGTGTTGGTTGTTAGAGTATTACAGAACAATGCAGGTCATTTAGGACCTGAAACTGGTATTTTGCTTTATTTCATATGTACAGCATGAATTTTAGTAGTTCTTAAATAAACTTAAATAACTTTGGAGTTGGGTCAGCCTTTTTTCTAACGTTGATAGTCCCTTCTGGGGACCAGCACCCAAATTTTAGTCTACACCCCATATTTCAGTTGTTGTGTGCAAGCCCACTGGTTGGGTTCCTGGCATTAATTTTTTCAGCTAAAGGAGAAGCAGGTTGTGTCCAGATATCTAGACATCTCATTGCGGAAGTCTACTAACTACCCTTGGTGGGGTTTTATGCACAACAGCCAAGTTGGCTTTAGGTGAGCACCTCCTTTGGGGTATATATTCATTTTATAATTTGCACACTATTAACTGAGGTACTGTTCTGCATTGTTTGATTTTTGGTTGTGAAGGCTTCAAAAATATTTTGTTTTCTCAGATGCATTTTATTGGGTGTAGGACCTTAAACAATATCCACTTGAATGATGCTGGTAAATAAAGATAACAAAGAATATGTTTAAAAAATGTTAGCCTCCCTTATGTCTTCTACAACTAACTATTGTCAACTGAAGAGCAGTGCTACAAGTTTATCTTTTTTGTACAGTATTTATAAATGTATACATTTTTATGATTTGCTTTACATCATTAGTTTTGATGTTGGATTTTACTAAATGCACAAAACCTGTTTAGATAATGAACTTGACACTTTGTGAAGAATGGTTTACCACTGAACTGCTGCACTTCTGTATCTTTCCCTTAGTAGTTTTTAATCCAGGAATAATTATATATCTCTTAGAATACATATTTTAAAGGATTTTGCCAAATGTTTCCCTATATAGTGATAAAAAATATATCAACACCTTTGAAATAACATGGTGTGATTTTAACCCATTTGCTTTTAAACAATGATAAAAATACATTCAACATATATGGGCATTTTAAAAACAGTCCCTCATTTGGAGAAGGATTTCAGCTGCGGTGTATAAACAGTCATCTGCCATGCACAGAAATAGAAGACCACGGCGGCTCAATCACTCAGCGTGGGTTACTGTGTGAAAAGAATGTTTGAGATGTGTGAGGGAATGAGGAAATAAAGTAAGGAATAGAAGCCAGATGGCTGCTTTCTCCTTTCTTCAATATTTTAAATAAATACTTTTGTTTGCATTTTTATGGAGTTGAGGATTTCAGGAGAACCTCATCAATAAACTACAGGTAGAGAGTGTTTTTGCACCTTCTCAACATCAAAGATGACCAAAGTCATTCACCTATTATTTTTACAATATCTATCACCTACCTTGCAGCTAGACTAGAGGGAAAATCTTTTAGCCTGGCTTATAGAACAGATTTTTCACATATGACTGAGAAGCTTTCTATCAAGTTTTCTTTAGTATACTCTATATATCATGAACTTGCTGGCACAAAACCCCCTTACCTTTATTTTTACTAAAATGGACAGATTTAGTTCTAGTATCTATCATTCTGTACATTTTACTTGTACTCAGTGAATTTTCATTATTAAAAAGGTTGTCTAGTTTAAAAACATTTTTCTAATATGTTGAAAAATTCTAAATTTATAGACATATTTTTCATAGGACACAAGGTTTCTTATGTATTTGCTTGTTCTGTTGTATAAAGTGGGGAACTATTCAAATTACTTTGACTTGGCCTTTTCTGGATTTTAGACTAAGTGCATGCTGTCAGACTGTTAAACTGCACAACAAAAATTTCAAATGGTGAGGAAATTCAATAAGATCTTTACACATTTCGGGTTAAATCTGACTGAATCTAAAAGCAAGCCTGCACAAACGTTAAATATTTTCAGACTGCTGCAACAGCCAAGAAAAGCTTACTATAAAAACATTGTATTGCTACAGCCAGTGTACCTTTTAATAATAGTATTATTCCAAAAAATCATTGTATAAATTGTCTACAGTAGCTTTATCAAATATATTAAGTTGAGGATTGTAAAGGATGAATGCTTAACTAGCTGATTATACTGACATTTTCATTGTTCTGTTATCTAACACTATAGAGCTGACAAAAGCATAACTCAAAGTTGCTGGGCCACAATACAAAATGTGCACCAGGCCCCAAACTGGATTGTATTTTGTATAATACTGGTGTATTCAAATGAGGAAGAGAGACCTTATGGTTTCTGGGCCCAGGTGCGACTGTAGCCTCTGCACATCTCAAATAATGCCCCAGGTTGCCTTTAATCTTCAATTCCTGTTAGATTCTCACTAAATCACAAAACACGTAGCTCTAAAAGTTATCCCAGTACTTACAGTATAGTTCTACATAATACATCCTCTCAACAATTATATTTATAACGGCAGCAGAGCAGCAGAACATAACTTGGAAATACAAATTTCCAGATTGATGGAATGCTTAGGAAAGGGAAATTTCCCTAATACATTGGAATGCATGTGAGGTCCTTAAGGCAATCAACAGATTGATTGTTAGAAATCCAAACAAGGGCTGGCCTTTGTACGCTGCCTGGCATCTACACTTAAAAAAGAAAAGAAGTTCAAAGTAAATTCTGAGATTTCTCAAATTATTTTGCACATACGTCAGGCGGCTTGAGTCGTGGAATACGCCTGGCTTCTTTTATGACTCGACACACTGCTATAACACTGAAGAATATATTGCCATTCATGAATAGCATAATTTCTACAAATGATGCAATATTTTTTTAAACTGATTATGTAAGTCTAAACAAGTTATGGGAATGATTATTTAATTTATTGTTTTATCTTAATTATAGGATGTGCAATGACCAGGGAACTAGTAACCATGGGGCCCCATAGTAAAACTTGGAATGAGGTCCCCACTCAATTTAACACCTTCAGCTCCACATTTCAAAAGGCTTAGATAATGCATGCAGGTACAATAGGAAAAAAAGATGCAGGGATGCCAAGTGGGCAAGGAGTGGGCACATCTATTATACTATATTTTCTATAGCCAGCACAGGCTCTAGCACAATTCTACACCAGGCAGGATCTGGGATTAAATTAATTCAAGTGCACAATATACCAAGAGGATGGATCCTCAGGCGTATTGTACGCCAACATGGGTAACATTGGGGGTAGTCATAATAAATCCCCCCCCCCCCACTTACACCCCTCCGCCGCCCCCCCAGTGATTTCACATAAGTTAAGCCAAGTAAAATGTTGCATACCAATTGCCACCTTCCCAAAGAGTTGAAATAGGCACCCTTTATTGATGGGACCAATATCTGCAGCTACCTTGGTTATTATGCCCATAATAATGACTGTATTCACATCTAATACATTTTTTACAAACTTTTTTTTTAACTAAAAATCAGTTCCACATGTCTGATTGAGGTTGTTTTGATGCAATATGTATGGATTTTTGATATTCCCACTCAAATAAATGCCTGCAACACATTTGTGCTTATGAACATACAGTTTAGATTGGCCCAAATGGTAACTAAACGTTCCAGATGATTTTATTAAATGTACAATATTTGCTTAACTATTTTGTAGTAGGTAAGTTTTCATGGCCATACATATGTATTTAAAAGGAATATATGTTTGTAGTCCATGTGAAGTGTATACATTTTCAGTATTTATTTTGTCACTCTAGGATTTCTTTATGAAATTTGACAAATATTGTTGTCAGGGACATCAGACATTTCAAATATAAGTAATATCAAAAGCCTAGTTGTATATATATTATACAAGGTCAGTGTATACTTGAGGCAATTAGTTTAGACACATGTTTGACAAGTATTGACTCCCTCTCTGACTGAAATGGAGAGGTAAAGCTACTAGCAACATTAACTCATTGCATGCTGGAAACTTTTTTTTCATAACTCATTCAAAAATATTGAAGGCGATATTGTGAGTATAGCATTGTCATTGCAAATAAACAGTTTACATTAATAACACATTTGTTTCTATTTGTCGAATATTGTAGTACCAAAAAAACACTTTATTTAATTGTAAGGTTTATATCACCTTTCAGTCAGTTGTCTAGGTTGACAGCAGGCTGGTAAATATAGATTTCTGTTCAAACAACATGGGGTTTATTAGCAATGTTCATGGACTTTTATTCTCTTGTAAGTACCCAAAATCGTGTAGTGAGTAATTGAGGTGAAAGATAAATTTAATAGGGTACAACTCACTGTATCTGAAGACCGTCCCATTTAACGTTACCTGCCACTTCCTGCGTCCCGGGGATTAAGCTGGTTGTGCGCTTGCAGTAAGTTGCGCACCTGCAGTGACATCACTCGATGGATTGGCACATGGGCACTGATCCACGTTTGTGACGGGACCACCTGGGACCTTTAGTGCACTAAGAACTTCAAAAGCTGAAAGGGTGATCACACCACCAGTTTCAATTAGTGAACATAAGACCACTGATTGAAAGCGAATCCAGTGAGGAACAAATACATATTGTAATGCTTTAGCTTATTCCATAGCGAGCTCTAGGTTAGGGGCACATCCCAGTTTGATAGCATAGAGTCAAGGTCTGAAACATGTCCGAAAGTGAATGTTCCACTTTCAAAGAGCAATCCCGGCCGCTCTATATCTTGGGTTCGTTTAGACAATGGCAAGCCAGGACAGACGCGTTTTGAGGGCTCCACAGGACTCCAGCAGATGAAGGGGGTTGATCAGAGCAAGCAGATACAATTTGTTTAAGGCTTTTAGCTCTCTAATAATCCTGTCTCCTCTCGATGTGCAGCCATTTTCTTCAGTTCAGAATGGAATTGAAGTATTTATATCTAGTATTCACATGAACAATCTGCCCTGCCACCTGACTAAATAACCAACCATTCCAGCTTTATGAGCCCTGCAATAGAGTTAATAATGTACTTATGGCATTTAGTCAGAATTTTCTGTGTGGCATTAATCATTATTTAATTTGGTAAATCTCTTGTACTGTTAATACTTCATTTAAGGCTATACACTGGTTGATGGTCACAAATCAGACCCAAGCTCAGCGTGACAAGTCACTGTGCACCATCCAAATTTTTCAGACAGACCCTTCCCTATAATTGTTTTTCCACTTGCCTAGTGAATTTTCTCTTATTATACTTTGGCTTCTATGCACAATGTCCTTACTGTTGGGTAAAAGTCACATTTTGACAGTTGAGCAGCCTCTGGCTCCATGTCCGGCCTCAAATCTAACCAGCCTAACCACAACACTGTCACTCCAGGAAAGTGCTTGTTACCAAAAAAAAAAAAGAGATCCCGCCTGCAGCAGTTTAACTCTTTCATGTTGGGCACTCAATGCACAGTATAACATATTTGTGATTTTCCTTCTGTTCTATTTAACATGAAAACCATTTACTAAAAAATGGACATTCCTACAAAACATGTTTTTCTACACCTTTTCTCAAACTGTAAAAGTTGACCATTTCTGTGTTGGGGTTATTATTTTACAGTTCAGTCCAATAGATCTACACAATTGCTGTTGTATTGGAGTGTTGTCACAATAATGTAATGCCTGTTATTGTGTACAGAAGCTACATGTTTCTGGTCTGGAAATTATTAGCCAGCAATATCTTGATTTTCACAACATCACAGAAAAAAAGACAATTCATCATGTGCAGGGCTGGTACAATGACATTGTTCATTTTGTTCAATGAAACTTGGAAGATTTTCAAAGCACAAGCTAAACAAAATCCACCACTTACTATTTCCTGCAGGTTTTGCCAAGAAGTAGAAACTGAAAGGCTAGAAGTAGAAAAATGTTGTTTGCTGCAATCTTTAGGAAACCAGTCAGCCAGTATATTTAGTAGTATGAAGTCAAAATGAACATTTCAGGATAATATATCAGATTGGCTAGGCAAGTTTTTGTGCAATGATAAAAAAACTTTTACTAAAATATTTTAAAAATATGTACAGAATTATTCCCTCACCCTTCCCCAGGGTCATCTACAGATGCAGAGGGTGCATGTATTTCAGAAAACTGTAAATATTGGGCGAGATTTATCTTTTTCTTTCAAAAGCCACACTTTTTGGAGCGGTTTGCTTTTTGCACACTTTTCCATATTTACAAGACATCTCATGGTGCACAGCTTTGGGATAGATTTGCTGTATCTAAGGAAACCTTTTTAGTTAGTTGTATTGGCCATCTGAAACTTTTGAAAAAGTGGCAAAAAGTGCGTGAAAGCTCACCTGATCTCGGGAAGAAGTAGAACAACCAACATTACAACATTTTTGCACAAAAATTTGTGACTTATGACAATTCTATGTCTGTTTTTGGAGCTCCGCTGCCCAGCAGATTAATTAAAGTGGATTTGACCCTTTAAAAAAATGTAATTATGCTCTAATTGCTGTATGAATTTTTTTTTTTTTCAAAAAGTCCCAGAATGCAAAAAAAGTCCCAGAACATATGCCAGCAGGAGACTGGAGTGACTATGCTTTTTGTAAAGCATAGTCTTTAGAGATTTTTGTAAAAGTCGTTGACCTTGCACTAACAGTAGCACTATGTTTATTCCAGGTTAATAAAGTGGTGAAAATAGTCCTGTGGGGCAATGAAAATTCCCAGAAAAACTCATTCCGACCTTTTTTTAGTTTTTTTTTTTTATGACAAAAAAGCACAACAAAACCAATCCCTTTTCCTTCAGCTGTCCGGTTGGAGGGGCCATACTTCAAACGGCTATATCTCCTGAACCATGGCACCTAGAAACACAACTATGGTGGAGAAGACTCTCCCCTTTAATTTAGTGTAGAAACAGAGATATCCACTGTTAAATTTACAGTTGGAAATCTCAGAAATAGAAAGCTGTATATGAAAACTACAACTGCCATTCATAATTCTGAACCTCTTGTCTCAGACAATAGCACCCACAGCAAAATGGGTTGCCACATCAACGGCACAGTTACCTACTACAAAGCAGGAATTGACTCTTAAAAATAGCGTTTCTTCGAGCCCAATGTCAGCATGGATGTGAGACACTACATGAAGAACCCACTTACTAAAAAATAACCTGATATATTATTACTGGATAGCTTGAATTGGGCAGTAGATTGTTTAGGTTCGACCCTACAAACAGGACATATAACCGTATGGCATTCATGAATGGGTTAAAAAGAATAAAGCAGCTATACTTAACTTCCTCTGGTGCTTCAGTATAATACTGTACCTCCTGTCCCCACCAGTCTCTGTTTGCTTACAGTGGTGCAGCGTTGACGTCACAACTATAGTGTGAACCCGCTTGAGGTCTTACATACGGCCTATGTATACTGACAAAGGCCGGAGGGGAAACTCTAAACTCTAAAAGTGTGAACTCTCTATGGCCAAATGAAAAAGGGCAGTGCTAATGCAAATTTGTATATACAACAGTGCCCCAACAGTGCTTTTTAGGAAGTAATAATGGTAAATGTATTTATTTTGGGAATACAATAAATTTTTTGCAGTGTGCAACGAGATGACTGTAAATGGGTCTAGAGAACAGTGGACGTCATCTATGTAATAAAAAAATGCTGTGTCACTGTCATTTGGATTTGTAATATTCTACAGTATTATAAAGGTAAGTAAGGAATTGTGGGAAACCATGTTACATAGCAACTATAGAAAAAAATAGAGTAGAGAAGAATAAATTAATTGTGCTTTGTACTTTACTAAATCTGTGTCATCTGTGTTTCATGGTTTTAGAAAGAGATTGCCTTTACCTAAACTTTTGTTGAATGAGTGTAATATGTTACCAATTAACTGGTAAGCCTAAAAATGGGTAGGTCAAGTTCATAGTATGCTAAAACATTATGCAGAACACACAGCTGAAATACAGGCATTGAGCCTAAAAGACTCATGTATGTTTCCTATTCTCATCTGCCTGGAATAGTATCCATTAATGTGAGATCCAAAACAAAAAAGGTATTTGCTGTCATATTTTATTACGTTAGCTTACTATCACTACCTTTCTTTGGTTTTTAATGGCCCCTGACTTTAGCACAGTGATGGTGAACCTTTTAGAGACCGCGTGCCCAAACTAGAACTAAAACACATTTATTGCAAAGTGCCAGCACACCAATTTCAGTAGTAATTTATTGCTACCTGTTCTACCACAACTTTCAAACATATTGGCCTCTTGAGGACAACAAAACAGTTAAAAGAATTAGGGCAAATTTTAACTAATGTTGTAGCATCTCGCAATGGTCCCCTTGTACAGGAAGAAATGTGGGCCTAGAGGAGCTCTAAAGATAATCCTCCCTTTTCCACATGTTCTACCTCTTCCTGCAGTCCCAAGCAATCAAGAATGTGTTGCTTTAAAATAGCACTGAGAGCCTCATTTCCTGAGTCTCCTGGGACTGCAGGATGATTCTTTGAGTTGTATGGCTGGTGCTATGTTGATGGCCAAAAAGAGGGCTCCGCGTGCCACCTCTGGCACCCGTGCCATAGGTTCGCCACCACTGCTTTAGCATTTGAAGGACTATGGGTAAACTATTGTACAATTAGTATACATTTACATGTAAAGGAAGAAGTGGCAGAGAACTATGTCAGATACTATAGGGAATTTATTAAGACTTGTGTATTAATAATCCTTGACATACTGCATTTACTAAGAGGTATCAGTACCGGAATAAAATCTATGTCCGGCCTGATATAGATTTCAGCTATAACTGCACAGTATTCTGTCATAGGCTATAGTAAACTTGGAAAGCCTGGGCGTCTCCACCCTGGCCCACCTTGCTTCCAGCCTTGCAAAGCCCACTTGTTAAAATGTGGCGTGTGTGGTATAAAGCCAGCAAAAAGTCGACGTTTAAATGCTTTGTACACCAGAAAACTGGAATTCAAGGCATGATAAATTCATCCTACTGTCACTACAACTCCTTTCTATTTGTAATATATTTATGATACCATGTTCTAAGAAATGACATGCTCAATTCTTATATTAAGCATGTTTGGCATCATATGCTGCAGCCTGTCTTAAAGCACAGGAAATTGTTCCCTTCAACTATACAAAACATATCTAAATGCATTTTTAACTTATTGCTATGTATGCAGAACCTAGTTATTAATCCCCCGTAAGTAAGTAGAACCTGGTGGTAAGTAATACATTTCAAAGCTAGCTCCAAATAAGATTGCATTCTGCTGGATCCTTGAGGCCATTAGACCTTTCATTTTGTGTTAACATGTGTGTGGTTTGAAAGTTGCCTGGCCACCCTGTAATTGGGTTGTGAGTTGCACTCTTTAACAAACAGGTTTCTTATGTTTTTTTTTTTTTCATCTCTGTTTTAACCCCCGCTTCTTCCAAAAGCCATATCTTTTTGACTTTCCTGGTTACAACGTTTTATGAGGGCTTGTTATCTATGGGACAAATTTTACAACATGTAAAAGGGTTGGCCACTTTTCAATAAAGCACTTCTATAATACATGTATCTGCATGTATATGTAACTGTTTCTTTGTAACCTTTGAAAGCTACAGTCTTTCTCTGTTCTGCTCTGCTGCCCACTGGCTATACACAGAGCTGCTTTCTCTGTGTCTGCTCCAGGTTATCCATAATGGCATCACTCTATGTGTCTCTCTCCTCACAGTCCAGCCACACTGACATAGACTGGGAAAGGGGAGGGTGGGAGCAGGATGAGTCATAACTATGAATGCTACTGAACAGGAGGAGCTGTAACAGCAGAGATGTAAAGAAAGTAGCATTAAGGGTCTGCATACAGTACAAAAGTAGGTAGCAGGTGTCAGTACCTGTCCAGCAAACCGCGCAACCACAACCAGGCTTGGCGCTAGCTGTCAGACTAGGTAAGGGGTGGCAAACTCACCCTGCGACGTCCCTGCAGGCTAAGGCCCTGCCTAAAGCAGATAAACCGCCCTGACAGTCCCTGAGTGACCCTACAAGATGACACCTCGTCTGACGGCTGCTGGATGGTGGAGCAGACAGGTAACAGGAATACAGGTATAGAACAGTGTTCACACTGGCGCACAGAAACCAACACAAGACTGAACAGGTAACCGGAATACAAGAATAAACCAGCGTTCACACTGGTGCACAGAATAGAAATACAGGACTGAGACAGGGACAAAACAACAGATATAGACAAGTCTTCAGGCAGATAATCAAAGGTCAGATACAGGTACAGGCGGGATATACACAGGTCAGGTCAAGATCAAACGGTTATATACAGGTCAGGTCAAGATCAACGTCAAGCAGGTAATATACAGATCAGGTACAGATACAGGCAGACAAACGGAGACAGGTAAAAACTGAACTAGAAACACAGGTAAGACAAGACTCAAAATAACCAGCAAGGTAAGATGGGAATGGGCAGGTATTTAAGGCCAATCCTGGACACGCCCCCAGTACACTGGGGAACTGTCCATCAGGCTAGTAACCCTTGCTGGGCAGGACTAAAATGCAAGGAGCCAAGTGTGGCTCAGTTAATACAAACACAAGCATTAAGCCACAGTTCACACACAAATAAACGTCATCTGCCAACTGCAAATAGTGCAACATTTTGGCACGGTCGTTACAGCAGGACTGCTGAATGACTTGGGGAACATTCAGGGATTATTTTCAAAGCAGTAAAAGCACATGGGTAACTTATGTAAAAGAGAGCCAACCCCTTTAATATTCGGTGGCATGTTCTGGGAAGCTGGAAAAAAATCCAAATATGGTAAGATTGTTAGGATTCTCCATTTTCCTATGGAATTTGTTTTTGCAGCTTTCACTGTTTAGTCCAGTTGACACATCTCCTTTGGGCCAGTGTGTCCAGGAGATACCAAATATATATTGTTTTGTTATTTCTTTATATCTCTTTATTTCTTTATGTTTAGGTTTTTACAATTATTTTAGATCCCCATGAGTGCTTGAATTTTAGTGGATCTGATCACTCATACAATATACAGCAATAGGTCTGTTTTGCAGTATATTGTGAATATATACCTCACCAGGCTGTAATATATAGTTCCTCTAATAGGCTTTCATGTCATGGCAATCCGTCAGCACCCTCAGACTACAAGAGGGGGGGTCGTCAATTGGTTGGGAATATGGAGATGCCCATGACTTCCACTGCATAGGCTGTCATATATGGAGGGGGCTCAGTCAGTGAGCCATCTACATTCACCCCTTTATGACCTGTAATTGGAACATTGGTCATTTGTGAAGGGGTTAAGAGTTGTGCTAACATAGTATGGTATTGTATCGCATGATACACACATAGCAAAGCTAAATATGATTCAAAATGCCCCCCTTTTAATTGATTTTCAATGGCTTTTGCTATTATCTGAGATAAGATATTATGGTGCAAAAAGTTTTCAAGGTGCAGAACATTATGTAAAATAGTGCTACATCTGTACATAATCTCTTCCAGGAGAGTAGCTAAAGGGGATGCAGAAGTACTAGGCACAAACGCTGCTTGTCCCGAATGCTTAGGTGGAACCCAAAGACATCTCTTTCACATAAAAATATGCCACTATTCCTAATGGCATGTGATAGGTATGTGCGCCATTACAAATATTGCACTGGGGCTTTGGAGATTAAAGAGCACCCGAGGTTTCATAACCCAGCTTTTGCCAACATTTAGGAAGACTTTAGGTGCTTTCAACACTCATATGTATGTTTTGGATGAACAGGTTGATATGATAACTGCTGTGCTGCATGACTCTCATTGCAGTTAGTGACTAAATGCTCCAGTGTATGTTAATATTTGCTTAAAATATATTTCCTTCAGTAACAGTAAAGGCAGTTCATTAGCTTTTACCATTTGTGGATCTTCTTGCACATCCCCTTTACATTGGGAGATAAAGTAAAGATGGGCAACAAGCCATGGATCTTTTTATTGTGAATTTTCTAAAGTTTTCCACAATGAATTATAAATAGCCTCTTGGGATTGGAACTGGAGATATAAATGGCACTCTTTATCTAACATAATCTCCTTTTACAATGCTCTCTAACCCTTCTCCTTTCCATTACCTAATCTACATTCAGCCATGCGATCACAGCTTTACTGTTTTACTGGTGTTATCTTTATTTCATTATACATTTCAGTGTGCTCTGTCAACTATTCACCATTATACTTTAAATTACTATAATCCATTTGTACAATTGGTTGCAATTTCCTCCACTTTAGTCCTAATGTTTACTTATTATCTACACATGTTCCTAGTCACCTAAATGAACAGTGTCAAGAAAGAAGTCCTAAGTTCACTAGTGTACACATATGTAAGAGATTAATAGGTATGAATGCAGCTCATGTTTAGCATATCCTTTCCATCCTGAAACCCCACATAAATTACACTGACACAAACTATGGGTGATAAGCCAAATTAAAATTTTTCACTCTGCTTTATATTTCAATCCAGAAAGAAAAGTTTCATTGATCTGATACTTCTGCCTTCCAGTGATAAAAATTGGATCTGTCATGAAAGTCATGACCACCAGTTTTCATATTACATCAGCTATCTTCCCAACATCGCCTAATCGTTCAGTTATTTCAGGGGAGTCAATCAATGAATTTTTTATAATTAGGTATACTTTACACTGACTCAGATATATGGCCTTAGGCATTCCCTGTTTAGATTAACCGGGTGCTGCATTAAACCCATATAGTTTCATTGTGATGTATAAGTTATCTTTAGAGCCAGTCTTTAAGGTTTACTGCCTGGGTGTTGTATTATATTTTCATTACATTACATATTTCATTCCAAATGTATTCAGATGTGCTGCTTTGAAGAGATGACATATATGTATTATGATGATATAAGTATTATGTGGCATGCATGTGCTGTGTAATGCTACTGTAAGAGAATAGACAAGGATGGAAAGGTAGGTCAAACACGGACAGTAAGCCCCAAAGCTGTCCCTACCCATTCTACCGTAATTAGTAGGGACAACTGTTCGAAGTTCTTTGACTGCACCAATGTGAAAACATGGACATGCAAACAGAACGAAACAAACACAGAAGAATAGTTGTACATATAAATGTCAAAACCAAGAGAACAATGACGTATAGAATCAAGAGGCAATGGTCAGTAGACAGACAAGTCCAGAAAAACGGTAACATGCTTCAAAAAGACTTAAAGCAAACAATGGGAAGTGAGCAGATAAACCTCATATGTGATATCAGAGTCCCAGTCCAGAAAGTGTTTATAGCAAGAATTTGTCCATCAAAGCTAGCTTAACTGTCTGCAGTCCAGAACAATTCAACAGAAGACAGACAGGTGTGGTAGAAACCATTTAAGAAAGCCAGGAGTGAAATACACCAAAGTTGGACAGAATGCAAACTGAGTACAAAATACAGTCAACAGAGCTTCTTCTGTAATACTTTATGGACAGAGTATGATGCTAAAGTCCAAACCAGAACAGATGTTATAATCCGGACCCAACAATCTCTATCACCTTTACAAAGCATGGTGAAGCATTTTTCTCCAGAGGTAACATTTAGACCATTCATCATCAAAGCTACATATTATCGCAGTGAGGTCCCTTTCAGACAGTAATGCAGGTGCTCTTTCTATGCAAATATTATAGACCACAACACCAAAACACCCTGTGGTTCAACAGACCAGATTTAGTGTACCAAAGGTTTATATGATGCTCTCACATTGGTTCTGATTGACCTATTGTACAGGCTACACAAGAAAATACAAAGCAACAGTATACTGTAGTAAATTCTTATTTCTTTGACAGATGGGAAATTGGAAACTGGAGTTCATGCAGTTTGACTTGTGGAGTGGGATTACAAACTAGAGATGTATTTTGCTCTCATCTTCTATCAAGAGAGACAAATGAAACTGTGGTCCTAGGAGATGACTTCTGCAAACAACCTAAACCAAATTTGGTCCAGGCCTGTAATCGGTTTGACTGTCCACCAGCTTGGTACCCTGGCGAATGGAAATCGGTAAGGTGCAAAGTGTGTTATTTTTAGATTAACTGATCCTAAGGTAAATTTAGTATCATGGAAGTATACTAATGGCCTTCTAATGTTTTCCAAATACCTACAATGTCTAATCCATGTAGTGTAATGTTCACATTGAAACTTTGTGGCCCACATCTATGAAAAACAGTTCCTGTGGAGTGTAGCAGATTTATGAATTGTGGTGCACGTTCTTCATGAATCTGGCGCCCCCTGCACTGCTCCGACAGAGTGCACCAACTTTTTCTTGGTGCGCCTTTACCATAGAGTGCGCAACACAATTCTGTTAGATGCTGCATGATAAATGTGGTCAAAGGTGCAACTGTGCACAGGATCGCCCCTTTCGGTGCAGAATTTTGTGTCTGGTCGAGTATAGTGCAGCTACGACACAAATGTGTCATGGACAATATATAAATACATGTGCAAGCAGTTTACAGTGAAAAGAACATGCAAAGTCAGACTAAAAACTGGTGCTTTAATAAATGTGTGCCTGTATTTTTTTTTTCTTTTTAAAATTGCCTATATAGTTTCTAAAAGCTCACATTTTTATTTTATTCTATTCTAGTATATTCATTTGTGGATTGGTAATATGGCTGCAACTTTATATACATCTCACTTTTTTTTTGTTTCCTGTGTCCCTCCTTTTTATGCTAAAATAAACATTTAACATATGTAGTGTTCTTTTTACCCGCATTAAACTTAGATGAAAAACTTCTACAAACAGGTGAAAGATCAGATTTTAAGTGATTTTACTGCAGAGTACTTTAAATTAAATTCTAAAACTTGCTTGTAAAAGAAGCGGATAACTAGGAGTAAGAGGGAGAGAAGAATACTGGATGCATATAAAAGCTTTCTATTTTTTGGCAGATGAGTTTATTATAATCAAAGCTTATATCCTTCAAAATGATAAAGAAGACGCGGTAAAAATTTAAAGCTGTATTTATTTAAAGATGGCTGTTTTTTGGGTCCATGCCAGCTAAAGAGCTTATCTTGTTTTCAGCAACTTTTTATGGGGGGTAGCCACTTTGCCAAAAACTTATACAAAACAGGAAAAATTAGGAAGTTAACTCTTTTCATTGCATGCTGCTAGCATGTGACAGAAAAGTGGATAGCAAGTTTTTATGCTTGCAGAATGTGAAAGAATGAATGTTTTATCATAGGCTATACCATGTATAAAATGACTATAAATGTATAAGTGCATGATAAGACTGGATTTCACCCTAAGGCTACATTCACGTATAAAAACGGCCGTATACGTACCGTTTTTTTACGGGTTACATACGGCCACATTCATTTCAATGGACAATACGTCCAACCATTTATATTTCCGTTTTTGACACTGGAGTGTACGGACCGTATACTGGCCGTATAAAAATATAGAGCATGTCCTACTTTCTCCCGTATTAAAGTTCTGTATGCCCTAAAAGTCTATGGGCATGTATAAAATACGGGTTAAATACGTGCTGCATACGGATGAAAAACGTCACGTATTTATACAGAAATACAGCCTGTAGATACAGGACTGGAGAAATACATGTCCGTGTGAATGCATGGAAAACCACTTGAGGCATAGAAGTACAAAATAGTGAATAATATATGCATTAATTCCATTTTTCCTGTTACATTGCAATCAGCCTATATTAACAACATATTAACCTCTTAGGAACAAATTTGTTCTCTGTTAAGCAGGTATTAAAACGCACCAATTTAAAAGTTGTATTGTAGTATTGAATGGAAAACACTTCTTTGTAGCACTTCATTACAAAAGCATGTTCATATATAAAACATACTAATGTTGGGAGTCATCATGATGGATTTGAGTTTGATACAGTCGTCTTATTTGACATAAACTCATCATTTTCAAAAGCAGCTTTATTTAGACCACATGTATCGTTACATGGCTGCAGTTTCCCTTTTTTAGACGAAAAAGTTTTTATTTACCCTTCAACTAAAGAAAATGTTAAAAAGACATAGAAAACATAAATGAAATAAATGTAAAGAAAATTGGAAATGTTTTCTCATTAGAAATGGTTGGTTATCGCTGATAAAATAGAAAATGGACGCAGTCAAGACTGCTAATTCTTGAAGGACCTGTATTTATGGAAAAGGGAAGTCATCAATTCACAGCCTCCCCCTCCATATATTTTTTCTTGAAACTTATTGGTACGAGTAATTAAGGAAATACATACCATATCAACGATTTGATGGCAAAAATGAGGGGGATAAGGAGCCTTTTAAATCTCCAATAGGCTGCTTTCAGGGAGAGTGTAAAAGGCTGTTACTTTGAATCCGCTTTTGAAAAAGCATAACAACCCCTTGAAATTCAGGGGAACTACAAAGGAATAAATAAGGAATTTTAATATGAGAGTAGATTACATTCTGAATGTTGTATAAATCATTACAATGCACTTATAACTCATCCTGCACTTAATTGCAGTGCTCACAGTCCTGTGGGGGAGGTGTACATACTCGTGATGTTCCCTGCAAGCAAAGACTTTCTGATGGAAGCATTTTAGAACTGCCAGAAACATTTTGTTTACCTCCAAAGCCAACATCTCAAAAACTGTGTGAGAATGAAGATTGCCCACCAGAGTGGTACTTAACTAAATGGTCTCAGGTATTTAGTAAAGCATATCATCATAGATTTTGTTTTTGTAATTTTCTTGTATGTCTTTCAAGTTTCCACATGTCTAAAATTTGTTAAATGATAGATGAATAGTGGTAAAATTATTGGATAACTTTATCAAACATTATAGATAGCCAATATGTTGGATATTCGGACTCTTTTAATGGATTAGGTTAATGAATTGGAAATGCCAGATAAGAAGACTTTTCACCACATTCACCAAACCCAACTGTAAGCATAATTTCATTGCATTGATCCACTGTTTCTGTTACAGATGGAATCTTTATGTAGCCCAGTCCATCCCATCACTAGTTATTTGACTCTAGACAACCTATTAAGGATAGTTTTAGGGTAGTTTCAGTACCTGATATCATAATTAGTCTTTTTGCTTCAGGGCAGGTAGAGAAAAGAGCTCTAATCATCTAGCACAGATCCAAAAGTAAAAACATTGATTACCTAGAAACAGGGGCTAAAATTCCATTTACTCCCGAATCAGTGGACATTTCTGGTCCAAAATTGTATCTTGAGTTGATGGCTTTGACTAAGGAGCAGGAAAAAAAATCAATAGCAAGTCACAATACAGTTGAATTTGTATGTAAATTGAAACTGTATATTTTATAATTGTAGCTCCAGACAATCTGTGACAATTGGATTTAAAAAATGTATGATTGTCATAAGCTTAATTACAGGCACCTTTAACCCCTACGGGACGCGGCCCCATTTTTCAAATCTGCCCTGTGTCACTATAAGTGGTTATAGCTTTGGAACGCTATGAGATAACCAGGGGATTTTGAGATTGTTTTCTCGTGACATATTGTACTTCAAATTAGTTTAAAAATTTGGATGAAATCTTTTGTGTTTAGTTATGAAAAAAAACTAAATTTGGCAAAAATTTTGAAAAAATCTTTATTTTCAAAGTTCTAAATTCCCTACTTTTGATGCAGATAGTCATAGCACCCAAATAAATTCATAACTTACATTTCCCAAGTGTCTGCTTTATGTTGGCATGGTTTTTTAAGATTCCACATATTTTACTAGAATGTTATGAGGCTCAGAATTTGGGTGCAATTTTTTAAATATTTGGGAAAATCACCAAAACTAATATTTAGATGGACCTGCTCAACTTTTAATTGACTGTGAGAGGCCTAAATAATAGCTAGACTCATAAATTACCGCATTATGGAAACTACACACCTCAACATATGAAAAACCATTTTTAAGAAGTTTGTTAACCCTTTAGGTGTTTTATAGGGGTTAAAACAAAATGGAGGTGTGGTCTACAAATTGTAATATTTTTTGACTATACATTCATTTTGGGTGGAAAATTAAACATTTGTAATGGATAAAATGAAAAAAGGCTCCACAAAGTTTGATACCCAATTTCTACCGAGTACACCGATACCCTATATGTGGTGGTAACCTGCTGTATGGGCACACGGACGGGCATAGAAGGGAAGGAGGCGCCATGCAGATCAGATTTGCTATGTCACATTGTACAGGCTATAATTTTTTTTGTTTTTTTATTGTGGACCTATAGGGGCTTATTTTTTTGCCACATGAGATGCACTTTTCTGGTACATAATATTGGGGCATCTTTAGTTAATTGGTGAGATTTTATTAACTCTTTGTTGGTGGAGGAAATGAAAATCATCAATTTTTAGGAACTTTTTTTGTATTTTTTTTTGACCGTTTACCGTACCGTAAAAATAGTATATTATTTTTATTCTATGGGTCTCCACGATTATGAAAATACCTTATTTATATAGGTTTTTTAAAAAACATTTCCCATTTTACTGAATAAGAACTAATTAGGCAAAAATGTAAATTTCTGCATCACTGACTTTCATATGCATAACTTTTTTATTTTTCAGCTTACAAATCTGGTTAGGGGTTTATTTTTTGCGAGAATATTTGTTATTTTTAGTGGTCTTATTTTAGAGTGCGTAACTTTTTTAAATCACTTTTTAGAGCATTTTTTAAAGGGTATTAAATGAAAATTATCTTTTTTTCGCAGCATTTTTGAGTTTTTTTTTAAAGGGGTTCATTTTGCAGGTCCAATAACAATTCTGTTTTATTATGCAGATTGTTACAGATGCAGGGATACCAAATATGTGGGGGTTTTGTGTATTTTATTAAATTTTACTGAATAAAAACTAATTTTGAGACAATTTTGTTCATTTCAGCATCACCATCTTTTCATATGCATAACTTTTTTATTTTTTGGTTGAAAAATCTGGGTTAGGGCTTATTTTTTACGAGAAGGATTGTTCTTTTTAGTGGTCTTATTTTAGAGTGCGGAACTTTTTAAAATCACTTTTTAGAACATTTTGAAAAGGGTATTAATTAAAAATCATCTTTTTTTTGGAGAGTTTTTTAAGGTTGTTTTTTACGGGGATCACTTTTCGGGTCCAATAATGATTATGTTCTATTATGCAGATTACTTACTTGAACTTGAACCAGCAATGCTCTGATTGCTGATTCAAGTTCAATACACTGCTCTACAATATTATTTCATTGTAGAGCAGTGTAAACTGTCTGAGCATGCAGGCGCATGCTCAGACAGTTTACAGTCAGACCCGGAAGGGGTCTGACTGCAGAGGACATCGGGCAGCCCCGCAGCACATGGCAGACTTCGGGGCTGCCCAGAAGTGGATCGGATCCCCCGGTAAGCGGCAGGGGGGATCCGATCCACAGCAGGAACACCCTTACACGCCGCGGTCATGCTTGACCGCGGCGTGTAAGGGGTTAACACCTGCGATAGGAGTCGGCTCCGATCGCTGTGTTACAGCGCGGTCTCAGCTGTGATAGACAGCTGACAGCCGCTGCTTCTGGTACCGGCTCCGTTCGTGAGCCGGTCCAAGAAGCTGGACGTTACACTACGTCCCGGTGCGCTAAGCATCTAGCCCCGGGGACGTAGTATAACGTTGTGGTGCGCCTAGGGGTTAATAACTGTTATAGCTGTTTATTGTAGCACAGGGCTAAAGTACAGTAAATTACCGTACCAAAAAAAAGAGTACTGTTTGTAACTAGTGGTCAGGTGTTCTTAAGTAGGGGACCGCTTGTATATCATTACAACATTACAGATATCATGGTTCCTCACTGCAAAACTACTATTGTTACTCAAATTGTTTATAATCTAAAGGTGTTAACTTGTGAATCACTTTTTTATTTGTAGTGCTCAGTGTCCTGTGGAGAGGGAACACAGATCCAAAGCGCAGTTTGTAGGAAAAAAGTGAAGACTGGAGAATATATTGTGGTGAATTCAACTACATGTGCTCAATCAGTCCTACATCAGATGACCCGTCCTTGTTTGCTTGCCCTATGCACTAGTAATGTCTATTTTTTTTATTGTTGCACTTTTCCAACTTATACTGCAGGGCTATATATTACTGCACAATTTTTCCATTATTCACAGTAAAAAAAAAATTATTAAAAACTGCAAAGTATATTTCATGATAGTGAATTTTGGAAAGCCCCTGTACAATGCTTTTAACAGTAAAAAAAACATGTGCTGCAGTGGTGAAGGGAAGTTTGCTTCCAATGGGTTTTATTAGAGATGAGCGAGTATACTCGTCCGAGTATACTGCTCGTTCGGTATTAGCATACTCGGACCGGCTCGTTACTCGGACGAGTATCTCGCCGGCTCGAGATCGAGCAGTAAATTATAAAATAAATTGAATAAAAGTATTTTATTGTAAAAAAAAATATTACACATGTTTCCATATGTTTTACTTGTAAGAACACATTGAAATAACACATTCTTCACTTTCCAGGTGTTCGCGCGTGTCTCCCCTAATTTAGGAGATGTTCGGAACATCGGGAATGTGAAGAACAGTGTCTTTCAATGTGTTCTGCACTTAAATGTCCTGTATTCATGTTTTAATGTTTTATTCTATTCTTCACTTTGCAGCTGTGCGCGCGTATCTCCGAACCTATCGGGAACACGCGTGCACACCTGCAATGTGAAGAATAAATTAAAACATTAAAACAGTGAACACAGGAGCTTAATGCAGAACACATTGAAAGAACAATATTCTTCACATTCCAGATGTTCGTGCACATCTCCTAACTTAGCGGGAGACACGCGCGAACACCTGCAAAGTGAAGAATAGTGTTATTTCAATGTGTTCTTACAAGTAAAACATCTGCAAACATCTGGAATTTTTTTTTTTTTGCACTGTTCTTTTACTGTTCAGTTTTATAAAAAAAATGCTCGGGTCTCCCATTGACTTCAATGGGGCTCGTTATTCGAGACGAGCACTCGAGCATCTGGAAAAGTTCGTCTCGAATAACGAGCACCCGAGCATTTTAGTGCTCGCTCATCTCTAGTTTTAATCAATTGACAGCACAGTACCGTTTTTTTCCTCAAAAGATTTACTAGAGTCTTGGGATACTCCTTTAAATTTTCACCACATGCTATAAAACTTCTTCCTATAGCATATTTTACTCTAATATCCTTTTATGTGTATTATCTTAAAGCTTCCTGCTAATAATAGTATTATTATTTTGATAAATTAATATTTTAATTTACACTATTATTGTGGTGATATACTAATATATTACATGCTCCGTGGTTTGATCTAAGGGACCTCAGTTTGCTTTGAAAGCTTTTGCTCAAGTGAATGAGGTCTTTCTACAGTTTACCTTTCTCCTCTCATGCACAAGCCTCTGATCTACTAGCTCCAGAAAGTCCCTCTGCCAACCCCCTTCCCATCTCACAGCAGACAGCTCAGTGTGATACAGCTCATTTCTGAGGCTTATGTCTCTCAGCCCTTCCACTACTCCACTTAGTCTTTCCATTCCATCGTCTGGTAGTCTGAGTAGATAAGAGACAAGACATCATCGTTTAGTCTCTGTATATCAGTAAAAGACAAGGGAAAGTTTCCTGACATTATATATTGGCATAGTACCTATGCAGTGTGAATGGAATACAGACAGACAGCTCAGATCAGTGCTAGGGAACAGTCTACAGCCAAACTGTGAATTTGGAAGAGGCTACAATATGGAAGTGATTAATCTATTTGTATGCCTTAAAGGGGTATTCCCAATAAGATAAGATTCTAAAATATATTGAGGATAACAAAATAACACATGTTCTAATTCACTGTTATAAAAAAATACAGCATTTCACAGATATAATTCCAACCTATCTATATCACTCTTGGTGTATACAATTTTGGTTGCCCCTGGATATGACTGTAAATCTTCTGGCTATGGTTGGATTCTTCTCATGAATAGCTTCTCTTGTCTGCACGGCTGCAGTGCTCTCTGCATCCTGCCCCCTGCATTACAAGACCAGCTCAGACATCGGCACTTCCTGTCAGCAGCCAGCAGTGTACGGAGAGTAACGCTACAAGCTACAGACAGATAAATTCTTTAACTGAGGGAGGCATTTAGCAGAGCTTACTATGAGCGTGTTATATGTGAGTTAGCAGAGCTGAGAGTGTCATTGGGGCAGATTTATCAAGTGTCTGAAAGTCAGAATATTTCCAGTTGCCCATGGCAACCAATCACAGCTCAGCTTTCATTTTACCAGTGCTCATGAATATTTTAAAGGGGAGCTGTGATTGGTTGCCATGGGCAACAAGAAATATTCTGACTTTAAGACACTTTATAAATCTGCCCCACCGTGTGTTTTATATCCATCTATTGGATCTCATCATCTCTCATCTCTCATCTCTCTCATCTCTTTTTCTATGTGTCAGATACTTGTAGAATGTTCAGAAGCTAAATGAAAGTGTAGGTAAACTGTGTACCCTGATAATCTAAGTACATTGTCAGCACACACCATTTCATAGCACAGAGGAATCTTAACCCCTTAACGACTTGGCCTTTTTTCGTTTTTTCACTTCCATTTTTCACTCACCAACTTCAAAAATCTATAACTTTTTAATTTTTTCACATAAAGAGCTGTGTTATGGCTTATTTTCTGCGTAACAAATTGCACTTCATAGTGATGGTATTTAATATTCCATGGCGTGTACTGGGAAGCGGGAAAAAATTCCAAATGCAGTGAAAATGGTGAAAAACCAAATTTGCGACGTTTTCTTGTGGGCTTGGATTTTACAGCTTTCACTCTGCGTCCCAAATGACATGTCTACTTATTCTTTGGGTCGGTGCGATCACGTGGATACCAAATTTGTATAGGTTTTATAATGTTTTCATACATTTAAAAAAATTAAAACCTCCTCTACAAAAATTTTTTTTTAATTTTGCCATCTTCTGGCGCCAATAACTTTTTCATACTTTGGTGTACGGAGCTGTGGGTAGTGTCATTTTTTGAAAATTTTGATGGCATATTCATTGCTATAATTTTTGGGACTGTGCGACCTTTTGATCACTTTTTATAAAAAATTTTTATATTTTTCAAAATGGCAAAAAAATGCCATTTCCGACTTTGGACGCTATTTTCCGTTACGGGGTTAAACTCAGTGAAAAACCATTATTATATTATGATAGATCGGGAATTTTCGGACGTGTCGATACCTAATGTGTTTATGATTTTTACTGTTTATTTATATTTATATCAGTTCTAGGGAAAGGGGGGTGATTTGAATTTTTAGGTTTTTTATTATAATTTTCTTTTTTTTTTAAACTTTTTTTTATTTTTAATTTTACTATTTTTCAGACTCCCTAGGGTACTCTAACCCTAGGTAGTCTGATTCATCCTATCATATACTGCCATACTACTGTATGGCAGTATATGTAGATTTTACTCCCCATTCATTACAATGTGCAATTAGCACATTGTAATGCATGGGTTAAAACAAAGTAGCCTCGGGTATTCGGAACACCCGAGGCTACCATGGCGACGGATCGCCGCTCCCCGTGACGTCATCAGGGAGCGGCGATCCGCGACAAGATGGCGGTGCCCATGCGGCGCGAGGTGAAAACACCCGCGATCGGTGCTGGCACGGATCGCGGGTGTTACTGGTAAGCCTTTGTACTAGTACGGCGCACGTCGGGAAGGGGTTAAAGTATCACCTCAGAGAGTCCCCGATCACAATCTGGAATTTTACACTGACCATCACTGAGTGATAGCTAAAACAGCAATAAAACTGATTAAAATTGTAAAGTGAGAGGTCAAAAATTATCTTTATTATGTGAACATCACTAGAGATTAAAATTTGTGGCAAAACCCTTTAAATACTGTTGTTTCATTTAATTTTAAGGACCGAAACTTGGACAGAAAACATACCCTCAGATTACAGGTTTAAGAAAAATATATATACAAACAAGAAAGCAGAAGAAGTTGCAATTTGTCATTGGGGGATATGCTTACCTCCTTCCGAAGACCTCTCTTGTGCTCAAGTGCCCTGTACGACGATTCCGTAAACCTCAGATTATATGGGAGAAGGATGGGAAACACTTGATAAGCTCAGAACATATTACCGTTGCACCACATGGGTATATCAAAATTCATCACCTTAGATCTTCGGACACTGGAATTTACACATGCATGGCTGGGCCTAGCCAAGAACATTTTGTTATTAAGCTCATTGGTGAAAACAATAAAATATTTTCTCAGGCTTCTAGAATAAGAGATGATGAAACCAGTAAGAAAATTAAAAAGAATGAAGCTTATAACCGTCCAGAAAAACAACAGACTTCAAATCTGTTTAATAGAAGCAAGACTGAAAAACAAATTCAAGTTTCAGATGCAAGTAGTCGCTATGATAATATAATTTCAAGACTGCTGACCCTGAAACCTTGGTTGGAAAATTATGTGGATTCAGTGGATCCTCAAGAATCCTTTGAAAGGAACATCTCCTCAGAGGAAGATCAAGTTGTAGAGGACTCTTTAGCAAACACAGTCATAATAGATGTCAAGCGTATAGATGATTTAATTCAATCTATGTCTCAGGAACCTGTTGAACTCCATGACAACAACAGCAGACACCTCTTATCCCAATTGGCCCATGAGTTGGCACGGAGCTATGGAGAAAACTATGAAGCTCCTGTTTTCAAAGCAGATCATAAGCAGGGTAGTCCTGGAAGATCTGAACATTCATTATACAAACCTGTCTCTAGTTTCTCCAGTTCCTGGAGATCATCATCACTTGAATCAGAAGTCTTTGAGCCTCATGAAATCGTTCCAGATAATTCTCACAGGAAACCAGTAATACTAAGAAAAATATCTGCAGCTCAGCATTTTTCTGCTTCTGAAGTTGTGACTCATATTGGGCAGACAGTGGCACTAGCTAGTGGGACTCTCAGTGTGCTTTTACATTGTGAAGCTGGTGGAAACCCCAAACCAGTTATCATTTGGGCCAGAAATGGAGAAGAAGTAAAATATAGTAACAGGTGAGTAATTTAAATACATTTTAAATGTTTTCTCCTTTGAATGCTAAGTGTAACGCTTTTTTATGGTAAGTGAAATATTTACCATTAGACCAGCTGAAGCATTGGCCATAGGGCATCAATGTGTGTTAAATCACACTGCTGCCATCTTATTAAGATCTCCTGCATTTAGTTTCTGTAGCATGCATTACATGAAGGTAGTTCCTTAATAGTCCCCATCAGGTCATATAACAGGAGGCTGTCCAGGTTTTTGCACATAGAAAGAGTTTCATACTGCATGTGGAGCATGATGTAGAACAGTCATTATGGAGAAGGAGAAATATAAATAACAGAAGTACAGTAAGCTCTCTCCTGAACAAGTTATTAACTAGGTTAGTTTATTCCAATTACAGAGACCTGAGTGTCTAGCTGCCTCCATCCACATTGTTGTTCCTGCTTGGCTTTCATTCTTCCTTTTGCCCCCTCTCTGCTGGCTTGTGTCAACTCACCACAGAAATTTCCTGGACAAAACCTACTAAAGTTTGCAGATTTATATCTATGTAACAGCCACTTTATGAGTAGTAACTGGTTACAGTGACTGGTCACCAGGGGCGGATTTACACTGGCATGGGCCCTGGGCTGTATGAATATTATACCCCCTACAAGTCTGAAATCTTTTCAGTCTGTGGTTTAAGGACCATTGGAGGACTTTCAAAGGTTCAAAAATGGATCTTTATTAAATATGTATTCATAGCAGGAACAGAGGTATGAGGATAGGTGAGGGTCCTGCTCAGTTTAAAGTCTGATCAGCAGTTGGGGTGGCCATGGGCCCCTGGCTACCACCCAAAGCGCCTGTATTCGAATCCACTATTACTGGTGACACTCCTTTCTCCAGTAGATTCAGAATCAGTTGTTGTACCCTGTGGTGCATCTGTGTTCTAGCCCATCTGCAGTGCTGAGGTAGTGGGGAGAAAAACCTAATCACTTGGAAAGAGTATCAGCGGGACACTATGCACTGCCTGGAGGAGGACTGTAAATACAGCATGAGAATGTAATCCAGGCAGCAGAACGGCTTTGACCACACAGATGTACACACAACATTGCATTGTACATCAATTTCAGTTCTTTCCAGACTGTGCATCCCATATTGTAATGACATTTAAAAATTTTTTCAAGGATCACATGTTCTGTTCAAAACTGAACTGTATCAACCTAACTGAACTGAATTGTCAGCTCACTTTGATAATTATTGTGGCAGTCACATACAGGCATGAATAGCCATGTCTTGTGGTCACCACTCCCACATATAGTGTCAACTAAACTCTAATTTAATAAAAACGTAATTAATTTGTGCTAAAACACAATTTTCATCTCTCATAACAGGATCCTTCTAAAGTCAGATGATTCCTTGGAGATATTAGAACCAGTTGAAGCAGATGTTGGCTTCTACACCTGCAATGCCACCAACTCTCTAGGCTCTGCCTCAGTGTCAATTGCCATTACTCTTGCTGGTGAGTGATTGAGTGTTTCCTGTAGCTGTAGAAATAGCTTTCCAGTGACACAAAAATGGGTTAAGCTGGTTGTGATGTATGACAAACTTAAATCTTATGCCGTGTGTGATTTGATGGAAGAACTTAGGAACACATTTACAAGAAACTGATTTATTATTCAAAAATGTCTATCAAAATATACATAATTTAATTAATTATACAGTGTAGAAAAGCTAAATTAAAAGAAAATATCAGTAATATAACTACTATAACCAATAACAGCACATGAATCTTTAGAAATTTGTTTCATTTAGCTGAATGGTAAGATAATTAGTAATTTCTTTCATTATTTTTAATGAACTTTAATGAGGCATTGCAATAAGGGAAACCATACAGGAAATAAAAACAAGTGTGTAATTGAGGGTTTGAGAGTAGGGGAAGCAGAAGCGGAAGCGGAAAGTAAAAGGTATACATGAGTGCATCTCTTTTTGCTCAAGGACCAGATATAGACTGTATTTTTATAGTATCACACATCAGCGATCCATAATTTTCCATTTGATGTTTTGCTCAGATAAATAGCAATTTCCAATTATCGGCTTTGGAAGTAAGCTGTAATTTACAAAACAATTTGGCATACGTCACCGATGTGATCTTCTCCCATGTCAGATGATCTTTCTAATTTAACCTTCTCGTTAGAAATCAAATGTGTTTTACATATAGCGTATTCTACTTGCTACTGTCCATAGAGTACATCGATTGTTAAACATTATTTCATGGCTATGCTGACAGTGTAGGAAGAAGATGCTCACTTTTCCACCTTGTGAATTGTGAAAACATACAGTGACTGGTGTATACATTTGGTTACCTAAAAGGAAACCTATCACGTCCTTCTGCCTACCTTTGCCCTAATCTGTAGTTTAATACTCTTGGAATTTAACCTAACTTGTTAAAAACTTTATTTTAGTAATTTGTAATTTAATAATACTGGAACCTAACCTAACTTGTTAAAAACTTTATTTTACTAATTTGTAAATTAACTGCAGAGGCTACTGGGGTATGTACTAGGCTGGCCAGGCACTGGGAGCTAAGGCTAGTACACACCCCAGTAGCCTCTGCAGTTCATTTATATGTTACCTTATATACTCGAGTATAAGCCTAGTTTTTCAGCACAAAAAAATGTGCGGAAAACCCAAACTCGGCTTATACTCGAGTAAAAAATATATAGGTTTATACTTGGGTTGGCTTATACTCGAGTATATACGGTACTTAAATAAAGTTAGGTAAAGGTTCCAGGATTATTAAATTAAATATTAGGGCAGAGTTAGGCAGGAGGAATCTATCACCAGATCGACTTTTGAAGGTAGATTACTCATGGCAGTGTTTTCTTTACACTGAAATAAAATGTTTAGACATTATTGTATGACCAACCTTTAAGTAGTTTTACCTGCTCTGTATATGGCTTGACTGCCATTCTTTTGCCCATGATTTTAATGTCAGCAGATCTGGTTTGTGGTGTTTTTTTTTGTAAGATCACACAATTTTTTCCAATTAAAGTTGCATATAGTGGCATCTTCCTAAGTCTGGGGTAACTTACACATGCTGATTGCTAAACATTATAGGCTTTTCTCGTAGTGAAAACATAAACACTTAACCCCATATCCATTATGATACTTAAGACAGGTTTGCCCTTGGAAGGAAAAATCAAAACATCTGTTGAAATTATTTTATTTTCAGTAGTATTTACTCGTAGAGAAAGTGTGGGACTTGGCCAGGATACATTTCTTCTCCTTTTTATGAATGATAGTGCTATTTTACATGTGTTAAATCAAAGTTCCTTACTCTAAGGAGGTAGTAGGAGCAATCCAGTATGTTGTAGAAAGGAATGAAAACCATGTGTCAATCAACAAAGTAATACTGTGTAACCAATAGATGGGAATAGTGGACAACTACAGTACATATTGTCACATATGTGATCAATAATGCCATCAAGGAGAGCGTCAAGTTCACTGAACATTAAATAATAGAATGTTTAAAATCTTCGGCCCTGGATAGGCTCGGGTTTCTGTAGGTTTGTGCCAAAGGGAATAACGTTATGGTAGCTCTGCTCTTGGATTTTTATTTAAATAGCCTTTAGTAGCTATTTAATATTAGGGTCATTTAGAATCCTGAGCAGAAAAGAGCTCTCAAGTTACTGGTAGGTATTAGACATTAATAATGAGTGTCACAAGCTATTGAATGCTCGACCTTACTTCAATGACCTCTAATGGTTTGCAAGTATTTAGGCTTTCCTCGCTCTCCTGCGGTCTTCTCCATCCATTCTTGATTATCCCAGATGGTTTATTGCATGCTTTGTATGGGCAGCCTTCTGCAAAACAGCAGGCTTCCTCTTGGCGCCTGCTCTTTGAACCTTTGCTGTATCAGGTGTCTGTGATGTATTGTTTTTTTGTCTCCAGGGAAACCATTAATAAAGACCTCCAGGACTGTGCTTATCAATATGGATGCACCTTCCATAGCTGTCGACGTGGGTAGTGTAGTGAAGACCATTCATGCAACAAATGTTACCATTCATTGTCAAGTGGCAGGTAAGTCAGAGATGTAACAGATTATCACCAGTGATACAGTTTAGTGAGTTGTTGTGATTGGAAACACATTGACTAACAACCACTGAAATATCTACTATGTATATCCATTATTTTATTGAATGTTTATAAACAACTAGTACAATATATGTAGTTATATAGAACATCATCTTTACATTTCTATCACTATAAGCAGGGCAAGAAAAATTGCACTCTTAATGGCATATAGTAAAGATGCATATGCAATTGATTTTTTTCAGAGGGTGACTCTCATGGATCTGCATTCTACCTGGGGCAAGTTGCCGATCTAGCCAGATGGCAGATGTGCCTTTTATGTCCCCTACATTTCCCTACTTCTTATACTGTCAGCACTCCCTAACATTCCTATCCTAATAATAATAATTCCTTTATTTATATAGCGCACACAGATTACACAGCGCTGCACAGAGCTTGCCAAATCAGTCCCTGTCCCCAATGGAGCTCACAATCTAATAAATCTACCAGTATGTTTTGGAGTGTGGGAGGAAACCGTAGGACCCGGAGGAAACCCACCCAAACACACAGAGAACATACAAACTCTTTGCTGATGTTGATCCTAGCCAGCACTCCTATTCCTGTAAGCAGATTTGGGATCTGAACACAATAATAAAACCCTATCAAGGGCTACGCACATGCAAAAACAAACTATACAAGAACGAAAAACAGAAAAGCATGTGTAAAGTAGCAAAAAGCCAAAATTTATTTAATTAACAGAATAGACATATAAAAAACATCAATAGGGTAAAGGATAAAAACATTTAAAAAGGATGCAATGCACCCATAAGTGAAAAGCCAACTAGAGCCTGACACCTGATACTGTCAGGTCATCCAGACCCGAGCCACCAATAAACCAATCCCACAACACTGACTCCAAAATAGAAGTATGTGAAGGCTGGGTGCGTGTATATGTGCTAGAGTGGCATAACCTCAATCAGCGGGCTAGGCATGAGGCAATACAAAGATCTGTGGATGGCCTGTGCAAAATATCCCTCTATGCCGAAAATGCTGGAAATGCCCTTGTAGCATGAACTATTCCCATGGACCCATGCCTATGAAATTATCAGGAAGATGTGGGATGGGGTTGAGGACTCCTATTCCTGACACAGCCAGCACTTTTGTCATGTGTTAATGGTTTGTTGTCCACCAGCTTTTGAGTGGAGCAGCAGCTGGGTTGCCACTCTGTTTTCCATGTTCAATCCCATAGCAATAAAACAGCAGCACCACTTAATGAACAAACCTCTATAGGACTACTCTCCAGGTACAGGGTCACAGTCTAGCCATCTAGCCCACCAAGTACCCATCATCTCAGAAGGACTACTACTATGGCTAAGAAGTTCTGTAGACTTGTGAGGGAAACCTCCCACAATGGGGATTCAGTTTGAAAGCTATTTGTAAGCTGTTTATAAACAAATCAACTCCCAGCACACAGCATGAGCAAGCGTGACAGTATGGATAACACACGTCTGTCTGGGGCGACCTGGTGTGATGTTTCCCAGAGCAATGATCTGTGGGAATCTTCATTTACATTTCTCATTTCAGGGTTAAACAATATTGCTCCACATCCCACTGTCACACAATTGCTGCCTGAAAACGAAGCACATTCTACACATCATAATTCTCTGTTTATTTCACAACATGATGTTTAAGTGAGACGGGTACTTCTTGAGTGTAAAAGTCTATTTAATAAATAACTATATACATATATATGTGTGTGTGTATAAATATATATCGATAAATAAATATATAGATAGATAGATAGATAGATAGATAGATATAGTTTTTGCTACTTTTAGGCCAAAAATGTCCTAAATGATAACACAGATTAAATTCCATGCCTTCTTTCTAGAGGAGTGATGTAAGGGTACAAATGTATCTGAAAGGACTCTGGGTGCTGAGTTCAGAGCTCGTGAGCCACACCCAGGGCTGTTATGCTGGGTGCTGAGTGACAACTGCAGTATCTATCCCCTGGAGAGTTGTGGGGTTCATTCTAGAAATCAGTGTAGGTCTTGGCTGTTGTTCAATCATGCAGTCCTAGCCAGTCTAGGCTGATAGTGCAGCATCCAGGAACTGGATAAATGGATAATCCCTGGTTTACTCTGGGCTGTTTATACCTTCTCCTGTGACCCGTATTACTACTGTCTGTTTCTGATTTGCTGGACCTGAAACACTGAACTTGTACCTGAGCCTGTATCCAGCCTAAGACAGTACCCTGAACCCCAGTCTGAACTGTAACCTGTATCTGGAATCGTGTATCCTGCCTGATCTGAAACCCTGTATCAAGTCTGATCAGGAACCCCGTATGTAACCTGCCTGATCCGGAACCCTGAATGCGAACCTGATGTTGAACCGTGCCAGATTCTAAACCCCAGTCTAATGCAGAACCCTGAACCTGTATCTCAGCCTGTACCCCAATCTTGAGCCCATATTTCGAACCCTATTTCAGAGCCTGTACACTTGTTCCTCTACACTCTTGTGTCTGCATATTTATCTGAAACCCTGATACTGTGGTTGTAAGACTAAGAACAAACTACAACAAAGGTATGAGAGTCTCTGAATTGTGGGCAGTGTTGGACTAGGGTTTCCTGGGCCCCCAGATAAATTATACATGAGGCCCATCCTCCATCAACTTCTAGAATGCAGACACTTATAGCCTACAAACTGGGTTGTCTTCTGCTGTGCCTGGGGTCCAGTACTGGGTAAGAAACTCACCCTACCAAAGGATCCTTTGGTACTCTGGTGAACCAGTCCAACACTGTTTGTGGGGAGCATTATACATATTGCAGTTACGTAAATAACACAATGTTCACTTGGCATAACACCTTTACATAGAAAAGTAGAACAGTACACAGGCACCCTAGGCACGTCTGCTATATACATGTGTAACAGATACATGAATGAATAAACATGGTTATGGTTACGGATTCAAATCAGTTTCATCATCCTGTACATTTTGCATACTTAAGAAGCATGTTTCAAGCTCAAAGGGAGAGGTTAGTGAGAAGATCATCAGCCATAAAGACACAAAATACTAGAGATGTAAATGTTTACTGGTCATGCCCTTTAGCCAGAGTAGAATAACTTTAAGCATGAAGGATGAGCTGTGCAATGTAAATATGACGTTTGGCTCCTGTTGCTGATGCCAGAAGACACTGAAATGGGCTGCCTGTTGACAAGCTTTGATAAGCTATAGCAGATGATTATTTAGTAATACTGATGTGTCTTGGGGCCCCATAAGATAACAGGAATGTTAATTCTATACAATAACAAGAGACAATGGGGCTCTCTCTGCTATAGTATCACAATGTTTTTCTGTAATAATAATAATAATAATTATTATTATTATTATTATTATTATTATTATTATTATTATTATTATTGTAGCAAGTTTTGTCTATCTACCAATACAAACTTTTGGACAATTCCCTCAAAATGCACCAGATCACAGTGGCTGATTCCAGGTGATATATCTTGGGACGGTGAATTCTGGGTCTATAACACCTGTTAAACAGCTTGTTATGAGACCAAATTCTGTGCCAGAATTTTGTAGGACATTTTCGCATCTGAAGCCATGCCCCAGAAAACTATGGTTGTTGTGCAAGTCTTCAGATGTGATTTTTTTTATATTTCTATACTCAACACGAGAGCCTTTATGGGATAAGGGTGCATCTACAGGGCCATCTGGTGTATGTATATGCGGCCGTGTATATGTCTCCATAAAAAGGCAATGGCGGCCCAGCAGTGGTACATGTGTGGCACTAATCCGTGCGGTATATCGGAAAAAGATAGAGCATGTTCTATCTTTTCCCAAGTGTGCGGCCATGCAGCACTGTTTTCTTTGGAGGGGGGAGGGGTCAAGTTACATTTTTGTTCAGTTGCCTTCTGCTGTTATTATGCTTATTTTTTATTTTTGTATATTGGCTATTAGAAAAATATGAAATCAAACTGGTAAAAATATGAAAAGATGAACCCCCGTTGGGGACAGGGACCGATTTGGCAAAGCTCTGTATTGTGCTGCATAATCTGTCTGCGCTATATAAATAAAAGAATTATAATTTTATTATTATTAAGTTTCAAAAACCTACAACCAAAAAAAAATGCTTTCTTGCCACCTAGTGGTGGAAATTTGTAAAGCCTGTTTGAGCTGCCACTAGATTTTTTTTTTTGTTCTTTTTCTGCCCATAACCAAAAAAAAATACAAAAAATCATAGCGATTGTATGTTGATATGGTGGAGTGTGATGTGTATTCCCCACTGGATCTGCAAGTAAGGCTTTGGACATGTATGCCCTCTATTTTTAGTGGAATCCTTTCCTTTCTGCTGCGTAAAAAAAAAAAAACCTGACAGCCTCCTGTTGAAAAAAACTATGGTGAAGTGACTCTTACTGTATTCATAACTTTAGCCAGTAAGTAAGTCATCTGGACTCTTACCCAATGTCTTTCTTTTGTTTAGCAACCTTACAAAACATCACTGCACTGATCTTCTGAACTTATTCAAGCTTTTAGAATAGCTCCCAGGACTAACTATAGTTTTAGCAGACATAGCCACTGCCTGGTGGTCCAGAGGTTAAGGGGCCACTAAGGTGTTGAAAGATTCTCCTTTGTGCAGAAGATCTCATATACAGCCCTATGCCTGTATTGCTGTTCAAGCACATGTAGTTATGCTGCTATTTGCACTATTCTAGTTCAGTTTCCAGTCAACAAGGTTATTTCTGACTTCAAGTTCTAGTTACTGTACTTGAATGTCACATTTGTGCTTAGGGTGGTCAGTACTAGTTAATAAAAAGAACTATCGCCGCGTTATTATTTCACAGTATCTAGTGACATCAGTGATCCATGAATGGCCCATTTGGTGTGGATTGCATAGGCCATTTATTGCAGGGTTATTTCCACAATGTTGTGTAGTTAATAGGTTATTGGTTTCTGTGCTTCCTGCAGGTCTTCCTGAGGCAGATGTTACGTGGTACAGAAATAAAAGTCGCCTGCTTCATGTACCCCGTCACAGCGACACTTCTTTGTTTATGGGAAATGTAACCTATTCAGACCAGGGGCAATATACTTGCAAAGCAGTCAACATACATGGGGAAGTTTCTGAATCGACTCAGCTCCAGATTATAGGTAAGTGTGTATGGGAAGGTAGTGAATAGCAAGAAAGCATATATTATCAGTGGATTTAGGAAGGGTATGTATATATGAGAGAGACGGCATGTTGCTTGTATTTAAAGGAAGCAGTGCACCCTTTAATATGATGGGATCAGGTTAATCCAGCTAGAAGTATAGATTAAATGTCAGTCAAAATTTGAATTAGAAAGCTTACAGTGGACTTTGATATGGATTTGACAGCAGACAAATTCTATAGTGCGAGCTTACCCTTACAGTGGTTTTCAACCTAAAATATAAATGACCTCTCCAGAGAAGAGATTATCAATATCAAACTGGTCTAGGTCCTACAGAAGGCATCCTGACTCCAGTCATCAGCTGCTTACAGAAACCCACTGTACACCACAAAGCAGCATAGGGAACACTATACTTGATCAATGTTGTGACCACTACATCCTCCAGGTTGGTGAGGTTCCCAGATGTCAGACCCTAACTTATCATTAAATGATAGCTTAGTGATGCCTTCATTTTAAAACATTGAGGTATCTATTTACATCTGTGTTAAAAAGTCCTCTCATGAAAAAAATGTATCTATTCTTGCTAAATCCATGTACATTTGCATATACATTTAGAATTATGGTTGTTATTAATAATAATAATAATTTTCTTTTGGGCTTACATTGTTTCTTATAATAATGTCTGTTTCATACAATCCATTCAGACCCACCTCTAGATATATTTGGAACAGAAAGATTAGCAATGCTTTTTGCTGAAATTGGTCCAGAAACACCATCTGTTCTGACGTCTTTGACTGGCAATAACCTGTTGGTGAATACTGGTGGATCAGCATTAATAGGTAAGTTACCAATATTTTACTGTAAAAGATTATCTTTTATATCAGAATGAACTGAACTGATGTGGTAACCACGCTTTCTCTTCAGCAGTGAAAACTCTCTTACATTTTGGCCAGAATCACAGCAAATGTAATATAATTCATGATAAGCTCTCAAAGTTTTAATTCTCAAAATGTTAACATTCATGAAAGTGAAACTACTGAGCTAAATTTCAAATACTCAATACTCAAATTAAAACCTTTAGGACTGATTTGGTGGGAAATGGTTAGGGGTTTGGCGCCAAAAACAACCTTTACCAGCGTAAAGGTTGATCCTAATAGTAAACCCATTGTAAAGATTGACTGTAGTCCAAAGGAGAGTTGGGTCAAGGTTATCCACATGACTCCGGCCACTGCAATGGGAGTGGTTATGACGGAGGTGGCATGCATACAGTAATAACTGCAAAGCCTCCTCGTCAGGAGACGTACATAACAGTAAATCCATGTCCTTCAGTAATATCCCCCACACAGCTCCCTTGTAATTTGCCCCTCACAGCACCCCTGCAATGTACCCAAGTAATGTGCCCCACACAGTCCCCCTGTAATGTCCCTCAATAATGTCCCCCACACAGCCCCCCTGTAATGTGCCTACACAGCCCCCCTGTAATTTCCCCCGGTAATGTGCCCCACAAGGCCCACCTGTAATGTCCCTCAAAAATGTCCCCCCACACAGATCCCCATGTAATGTCCTCCAGTAATGTCCCCCACACAGATAATAATAATTATTTATATCGCTCCCCTGTAATGTCCCTCACCCATCCCCCGTAATACACGAGCCCCAGATCTTTTGACTTAGCGACGTCCCTGCTGCTTCAGTAGGGCTGCTTTTTGATATTGTAACATGTAAGTGTTTATGTGCTCACACATATCTAGACATATGGGGTATTAAATTGTCCCAGATTTTTTTTAAAATCTGCACTGTAATTTGAAAGTAAGCAATATATGCATTTTATATTAGACCTATCCACATTGTAATTTTCAAATTTGCCTAGATTATCGATTTCCTTTTGTAATTTCAATGGGAGGGTGGGGGTTAAGGGGAGTGTATAAGTTCCAAGTCACCATCCAGTAAAATCAGCATTGTGTAGGGCACATAATAAGCTTTCCAGACATATTTCCTGTTTTTAATCTCTCTGCTGTTTCAGAGAAAATTATGTTATTAGCTTTACACAAATTAGCTTCTCTGTGCTCCAAGGGAAAGACCATGTCTGCCGAAGCACCCAATTTTCTTTTCCCTACACCTTTTATCTGCTAGGGATGTGAATCATTGTGTAAAGTTGATGTAGTGTGTTGTGCTAGGTCGCAGTGGGAGCAATAGAAATAAGTAAAATGGTGCCTTAGCACGTACAGCCCCCTCTGGCACACCAAGAAGCAAATCTGCATAAAAATAAATATGGAATCTAATATATAAAGCTGAATGTATGTGTGTGTATATATGTATGTATGTATGTGGTGTCTGCCATAGACTTCAGGCCATTGCATAGGAAATTCTATTTTTGTAAATGACTACCAAAGAAAAATAATACTTGGGGCATAAGCCATATTGTAATGGCACATGAAAGAAAGCTTATCTTTGTATGTTTTTCTTTAGCTTATTGTGTTTTTGTTGTATTATTATTTTTCCTAGAGGTTGACATCTATGTCAGTTTCTCATGGTTCTTGCAGCATGTGGCTCAGGGTTTGATATCAGCTTGCACCTCTCTTACGTAGATCATACCAGTGGGATACTCTTTACCATTTGTTATGTTAAAAAATGTTCCATAAATCATAGTGAGATTCTACTTTCTTTCCAATTACCTCTACTTAAATGTAAGTTCTTAGCTCAGATAACAAACTGAGAAGAAAATCTTTTGATTGAATGATCATATTAAAATGTTGGTATTGAACTTTTCTGCAGTGTGATAGCATATTGTGGGGCACATTTACTTACCCGGTCCAGCGATTTCCCCGAAAGTGCATTGTCCAACCAGAATGCACTCTGGCGCAATTCACTAGGATCATGCAGCCTATATCCTGCATGTGTCGCTTCCCCCACAGGTCTGCCGGAGTTCACCTTCTTCTTGTATGTTAGTGCATTGTCTTGCGACACAATTTGAATTTTAAATCCTGTGCTCAGTCCGAATCAGTCAGATTGTCCTGCCCCCCCAAATTCTGTCGCATGAAAGCTGGCGCAGCTGCACCACAATCTGATTGCATGCAACACAATCCAAAGTTAAATACCTGTCACAGTGGTGCAAATCCCGAAAACTTTGAAATTCCAACAAAAGTCCGATCCGCGGACCCTTAGTAAATAAGCCCCAGTATGTTTATATTATTTGCTCCTACATAAGTTGCACATTGGAGCAAGGTGCTTATTTTTTATTATTGAGAGTCATACTGACACTGATCACACATTAATAACCTATTCAGAGCATAGACCAACATTCTTTACGTACTTAATAACCCAATAATCTTATGTAGCTGCACTATATTGAGCATGCATATGCAGATAAGCTATCCTCCCTGCTAAAAGGTTCTTGCTATTCTCTGTGTAAATTTGGATTTTTGCTGCCAGCCACAGAATCCCTGAGAACACCTACAGATAACTCGGTATAATTTGGTGTTCACCAATTACTGCCAAATGGGATAGGGTAGCTCCATCTCCTTTGCGAAGTTTGGGACTGTACCCCTTTGGGGACCTTATTAAATCACATAAAAAACAAATTCTGGGCATAAACCCCTCAAGTCTGGTATGGGGTGAGCGGTATGGGGTACCCAGTTTTTCCAAAACATTTTCTTTCAGAAGTCATGAGGTTTGTATTAAAAAGACACATGCAAAATTACCATACTGAAAGCAGGGAGCAGCCACAGTGAGCGGCCCCTCTCCATGGCATCACAAGCTGGAGGCAAAAACCCACTGACCTAAATTAGCAGGCAGAACACAACACACTTGTCAATTTCTGGGGATTCCACGTTTCTTAGAAGGACTGCCCTTATTTATGTAAATAATGTGAGATTTCCTAGTGTAAGTCGCCTGTTAGTGAACTGACAGTGGGGGGTTCGTTACAAGTTTGGATTTGGGATTGATACTGTTTGGTCTCCTATACTGCCAACATGAAAAATAACGAAAATTATAAATGTCTTCCTTAATCTTGTCTGTTATATATTCTGGATGCCTACACTGATGTATTGTGTTAGATTAGTCTGGAGCCAAAGAAAATCCTTTTAGGTTCACATATGGTCAACAGGCCACACTTTGCTTTCTTTAAGTTGCTAACTCCTGAGTGGAGTACTTATGTAATGCCAGATCCACCATTTTTCCTAAGAACTTTCCTAAAAATGTATTTTAATGGATTTCGAGCTCTAGTACATAAATTTTACAAATAACCATATATTTATTGTCTAGAGAAACCAAAGGAAATTGATAGCTGGCAGGACACCGCGGTGCCTTCCTCAGGCATAAGAACTACTATAAACGATTCCCCTGATTTATGTTACACATCAATTTGTTCTTTTTATTAATGTAATACAGATTGAACCCAATGCTTCATCATATGCATATTCAGATTATAAAGAGGCCTATCTTCTCCAAGGAATTTATACTCTCCATTAATAAGAGGCAAGAGGGAGAAATAATTAAAACCATGCCAGGTTTGGTCTCAACATTTTAACCCTGCTTTTCTCCAGCACATGTTTGGAGAGATAGTTGCTTGCAAAATAGGATTTTGGGAGTAGTATAATTTTGAAGATGTCGATTTTCAGAGCACTGTTGAATAATGAATTAGCGGAAGTTTATTGTTTAAAATTACAACACTGAAGCAGGAGCAATACAAAATAATAGCTCAGAAATTACTGTGGAAGCCTTTGTGTGTTCCTGGATGTCTGTAGTTCAGTTGGCTGCTGCACGCTATATTGAATTTCTCCCCTCTGACCTATATTAATTAAACTTCTGTACAATTCCTGTGCCAGAAATTCCTGTTCATTAGACAATAATTTAAAATGATCCTCATTTAGTGTACCAACTAATAAAGTCATCACTTCCCTTGAGTGGTAAATGTGAGCCCTAACTGCATGGACACTTGTAGAGCAATCAGTAAGGCCACAAAGCTTTAGAGAGTAAGACAAACATTTACAAGGAACTATGCCCCTTAATAGAACATTATATTATAATTAATATAAAATACAGTCATCTCTATGCACTCATGTCTATAATTGGGGCACATTGAGAACAGGAAGTGTGCAGGTGAGACCTCTGATTTACATTTAGTAATAACACTACATGTGCAAAAAATATAACTACTAAAATGCTCTACAATATTGTATAATACTCTACATGCAAAAATATAACTGTTATAATGTTTAAAAAATTAATTGTCCTGCTCCATTCTATAAAACGTTTTGTTCTATTTACACTTGTAACAAGTAGGTTGCTGTTTGGGCCCTGTTTTTAATGTTCTTGTGAAATAAGGGTTTTACATTTTATTGAATATAATAATTTGGTGTTCACCAATTACTGCCAAATGGGATAGGGTAGCTCCATCTCCTTTGCGAAGTTTGGGACTGTACCCCTTTGGGGACCTTATTAAATCACATAAAAAACAAATTCTGGGCATAAACCCCTCAAGTCTGGTATGGGGTGAGCGGTAATGGGGTACCCAGTTTTTTCCAAAACATTTTCCTTTCAGAAGTCATGAGGTTTGATTAAAAAGACACATGCAAAAAGTTACCATACTGAAAGCAGGGAGCAGCCACATGTGAGCGGCCCCTCTCCATGGCATCACAAGCTGGAGGCAAAAACCCACTGACCATAAATTAGCAGGCAGAACACAACACACTTGTCAATTTCTTGGGGATTCCACGTTTCTTAGAAGGACTGCCCTTATTTATGTAAATAAAATGTGAGATTTCCTAGTGTAAGTGCGCCCTGTTATGTGAACTGACAGTGGGGGGTTCGTTACAAGTTTGGATTTGGGATTGATACTGTTTGGTCTCCTATACTGCCAACATGAAAAATAACGAAAATTATAAATGTCTTCCTTAATCTTGTCTGTTATATATTCTGGATGCCTACACTGATGTATTGTGTTAGATTAGTCTGGAGCCAAAGAAAATCCTTTTAGGTTCACATATGGTCAACAGTCATCTCTATGCACTCATGTCTATAATTGGGGCACATTGAGAACAGGAAGTGTGCAGGTGAGACCTCTGATTTACATTTAGTAATAACACTACATGTGCAAAAAATATAACTACTAAAATGCTCTACAATATTGTATAATACTCTACATGCAAAAATATAACTGTTATAATGTTTAAAAAATTAATTGTCCTGCTCCATTCAATAAAACGTTTTGTTCTCTTTACACTTGTAACAAGTAGGTTGCTGTTTGGGCCCTGTTTTTAATGTTCTTGTGAAATAAGGGTTTTACATTTTATTGAATGGTGACGAACAACCGTCTTTTTGAAGATTTGTCTGCTTCCTGCAAACCAGTGGAGCATGTCCTGTGCACCTCCTTCCAATTCGAGTTGAAAGTTCAATAAATTGGAAGAGAAAGGGATGGTGACTTTCAAAGTTTCTTTTGTTATAACTGTTGTAATATTGTCCCTTATGTACAAAAATATAACTAGAATTATATCTAGAGGTGAAATAAAGTGCCACTAAACCTTTTTCACTACTTGGGATTGCTGCATTTTGGTGAAATGTAGAATATTACTGCACATATGTACATGAATATAGCGAACTAGCTGTAGCACATGTATACACACATGCACTTAGCTTTATATATTAGATATAATATTGCCTCCTATGCACAAGAACATAGCCCCTATTATAGTATATGCTGGAAAGTGGTGTAAATCATAGCACAAATCTACAATAGCATAGTTTTCATTTTCTTCTGCAGGAGAGACATTAAATGCATCAGGAGATGTGATTCTCTGCTAATCAGATACATCTCCAGTATAGTCTGAGACTCTGGGGCATATTTATCAGGATCTCTGCACCGCGTCAGTCGTGCAGAGGCTCTGAAATAATCGCAAATGCTATCATATTGCTAGCACTTGGGATTATTTGCCCCAATCCGCCACCTTCACGCCAGTGGAGCATGAATGGGGGGAGCGTCCGTCCGGGATTGGGTCAGTGCGTGGTGTTACTGTCCCTGCGCTGGCTCACTCACTGCCGCCGGCGACTTTTCACATGTAAAAAGTTGCTGGCGGCGTTTATTTCTACGCCAGGCCTTGCCTGCAGCGGGCACGAGTATGATAAGAGTACGGCGTATGATAAATTTCCCCCTCTATTTCCACATTCAGATTCTTGAAGGTACAAATCATCAACTGGAAATTTATGTATAAATGTCAAGTCATTCCCTTGTTTTCAATACAATCTTGGTTTTGGCTTCCATGCAAAACCTGAACATATTCAGGTTTGACCATCATTAAATAAAATGTACAACATAATATAACCTTTACAGATCACCACCAGTGCTTTGTAGAAGTTAGAAAGTTGAACATTGAAGTACTTTTAACCCCTTAAGGACGCAGCCATTTTGCAGGTTAAGGCTCAGCCCGATTTTTTGGATTCTGACCTGCGTCGCTTTATATGGTTATAACTTTTGAACACTGTTACTTATCAAAACGATTCTGAGATTGTTTTTTCCCCACATGTTGTACTTCATTTTAGTGGTAAATTTTGGCTGATAAGTTTTGCGTTTATTTACAAAAAAAAAGAAAATATGATAAATTTTTTGAAAAATTTGCCATTTTCGAAATTCAAAATCATTGCGTTTCCAGACAGATAGATTTACCACCTAAATAAGTTGCTGAATAACATTTCCCATTTGTCTACTTTACATTTTCATAATTTTTGATATGTCTGGATAATTTATTTTGATGTCACGCGGCTTACAAAAAGAATATCGCTTTTCCGGATTTTCAGAATTGACTATTTTGGGGATAAATACAGTTTTGAATGAAATTTTACATATTTAGCATCAAAACCCCTATATAACCAACCCATTTTCAAATCTGCACCCCTCAAGCTATCAGAAACCGCTTTTACGAAGAATGTTAACCCCTTGAGATCTTCATAGTAATTGAATCAAAATGGAGGTGAAATTTAGAATGGTCAAATTGTTCCCTTATACGTTCATTTAGCACTAAAATTTACACATTTCCAAAATATAAAAAGAGAAAACCCACCATACAATTTGTTCTGCAATTTCTCCTGAGTACAAAGACCCCCCACATGTGGCCGTTACTTGTTTTATGGGCGCACAGCGAGACGCAGAAGGGAAGGAGCACCCTGCAGCTGCCAGGATTTTAGTTTCCTCATTGGCCCCTTTTGAAGGCTATAAAATTTTCGCTTTTGCGTTATTGGGGCCATGTGATGCCATTTTTTTTGCGCAATGAGATGCTTTTTCCATTGTTACCATTTTGGGGTTGGTATCACCTATTGTTGAAAATTTAGGAACTTTTTTTGAGGGCAGGAGTAGAAAAGCATCAATTCTGTACTGGATTTTTTACTCTTTTTTTTTGGTGTTCACCGTATAGACTAATAATCATGTTATCTTTATTCTATGGGTCGATACGATTACGGGGATACCAGACTTGAATATATTTTCTTACGTTTTACTAAATTTGTCAAACAAAACCCTAATGTGGGGAAAAATCTATCATTTATGTATTGCCGTCTTCCAAGTGGCATAACATTGTTACTTTTTTGGCTACGGAGCTGGTTGATGGCTTATTTTTTGCGGGACATGTTGTGCTTTGCACCAGTATCATGTCGGAGTACACATGGTTTTTTGATCGCATTTTATAGCATTTTTTGTGGGATTGAATAGCTAAAAATCATAATTTTTGGAAGGTTTATAGCAGTTTTTTTTACGGCGTTTATCGTGGGGGTTCAATAATGATTTACTTTTATTCTACGGGTTGTTACGGACGCGGTGATACTATATATGTGGGGTTTGTGTTATGATTTAGACTTTTTTTTTAGTTATATGTCTCTTTATATGTTTTGGGGGTTTTGGGCATTTTTAGTGATTTATTACTTTATTTTTTTATTGAATAACATTTTTTTTTTACTTTTTCACTTTTATACCATGGGACATGAACAAGAAATCCTCTGATTGCTTGTTCATGATAATATTCTGCAATACTCATGTATTGCAGAGTATTATCAGTGTCAGCCTATACACTTGCATAGGCTGGCACTGTGCCAGTAAGATGACGTCACAGACGCCATCTTACCGGCAATTCTTGCAGGTAACTCTGGGGTCCAGATCGGACCCCAGAGTTGCTATAGCAACGATCGGCGCCCCCCGAAAACGGTTCGGGGGGGGCGATCGTGGGGGAAAGACCCCCCAGAGGCATGTTAGATGCCGCGGTCGCGCTGACCGCGGCATTTAACGGGTTAAGCACCCGCGATCGGAGTAAACTCCGATCGCGGGTGTTACACTGGGGTGCCGGCTATCAGTCACAGCCGGCACCCCGTGTTTCCCGATGCCGGTTCGGCTCAGATCTTGAGCTGAACCGGCATGGGCTCAGCGTCCGATATATCGGACGCTGAGCGCTAAGTCATTGAGCTCAGCGTCCGATATATCGTTAACGGGTTAAGAAACATAATAGCCGGGTTTATGTGTAAATAAGAGTTTAATGTTTAGGTAAATTAGCCTGAAGGGCTCCAGGTGGTGTTACCAGAGTCTCTCCAGGCTCCAACTGCATGCCCCCTCTTCTAACCCACTGGCTCCTCTTCCCTTCCCAATGACATCAGCTGTCTCCAATAGCAGCCAGCAGGATGGGTTCAGGGGATTAGCAGACAGTGGGAAGATTAGAAGCGTTTTGGAGGGCGTGCAGTTGGAGCCCAGAGGGGCTCAGGTAACGCCACCCAGAGTTTCTTTTTTACAAAGATACACATGGATATCATCTTTCATAAAAGTATGCCCGTGTTCATACACCTGCAGTCAACAGTAGCTCATGAAAAACCCATAGCAACAGGTTTTTTTTACTAATGCCAGCATAGTTAGGGTCATGTTCTGAAAAGATGGTTCTGAAATGTACTAAACCTAAGTGTATTCTTAACATACAAGATATAATTTGTTTCTGGTGTGTCTCTGTTTAGCTATATCTGTTATGTATATTCAGGCAATCCATTGAGATAGTATTCATGGATGAGTAATGCATATGAGATTCATCAGTGTCCTGACAAGTTTATCCTAGGGAGAAGTGAGCACACAGGTCAAGTGGATTATGGTGCACTTTGTGTATAGAGCATTTCCTAAGAACCACATGTTGTTCCTATTCTAAATACACAAATATCTTCTTAGCAGGGACTGTGGATAAATACTGCACAGTATTAACTCTTTATAGACAATATTCTCTCAAAAAAATTTAATATCAAAATCCAATATAAAATATCCAAATTGATAATCACAAGAGACCATAAAGTGTTACTTGTTATAGTAAACCAGGTTTTATTCCATAAGCTTTGATTTCAATGTAAAGAAAATTAAATGAAAAGAACAAAAACATGTAAAAGAGTAGTGGAAGTGAGCCACCACACAGACTGCAGAGTTGAATAGTTTCTGTGATTCTTACAAACAGTTGGCTGATTTTAGTGGCCTATTCAAAGAATAGATCAATGGTCGAGTTGTAGCATAGCCTATTATCAATCCATTAAAGAGAATGGCTACTGGGTTTTCTGATGACGGATAATTGTGGTCTCATACCAGCAATTACTAGAAATCTGGTGACTGACAGATGACATCTTTAATCAGAGCACTTCTTCTTTTATTCTTCTACCCTGGCCACAATGTCAGCTTCCCCAAACTACGATTCATCTCAGCAAATTTAGCAATAAAAAAACTTTTAGCAGCTTATTAACACAAATTTCATACTGTTTGGCTGCTCCCATAAAGATCATGACTATATTATTTTGTATATTGTAATGGGCATGTTTGACGTTCTTAATTATTAATATCTATATTTTAGTCATTTTTCCAGGTTATTGTCATGTTTAAAAGCAACACCTAAATGGTTAAAGGGATAATATGTCACCGTTAGAACCACTATATTGAACATATTGGGAGGCATTCATTATTGGAAAAATTTTTTTTCTTGCTGCGCCTTTTGTGCTATAATTATGACGTACAATATTGCTCCTCTTCTGACACTGAGGTAATTTGGGCGCTTTTTGGTAATCCGGCACTTTCCTGTGCCTCTAGGTTCCCGACACTTTATTTTGACGAGCAAATAAACAAGATAAGGCCACATTCTATTTCACCTTCATCATGTGGAGACAGTTCAGAACCTTTTTGGTCCTGCGCCAATTCATTAACCCCTTATGCCACAATCCCAGTGTAAATAACTGCATGATTCATGTGCCAAAAACACAGACCCTGCAATACTAATAATGAATGCCCCATTGTGAGCAGTGCTCAATTCTTTTATGTATGCTGCGCCACATTTTGCCATCATGTGATATGTCATAGATTGACCTTACAATTCCCTTATCTACTGTTTAGATATTCTAGGGTTAATACACTCTACATCACCTTCTAATCACAAAGATAAACTAACCTGGTTTTTGTGATTAGCATCTGGTGAAGGAAAATGGGTGTTTGATGTGAGACAATTAGTCAGTTCCATTCTCTGCAATTACCATTCGGTGTCTAGGAAAAGCTCCCATAGAATGAATTAATATGTTCTGCTTTAGTATAGGCTGATGTAACCAATCATCGTTACAAATACGATTTCATATCATTTATAATACTACATTACAGTATGAGTTTCTTCTCAATTTCAACATATCCACAAAATCTATATGTAAATTGGATACATCTGTATGTTCCACCCTGGCATATGCTAAAGTCCATGTCTCAGAGGATCTGGGTTTATGATTTATGCATTAACTAGTGACTGATAACTTCCATACAGCGTGTTATTAAGGTTCTACTCCCAACAATATGTCCCTACTCACTTACAACCAAGCCCAATGATTTAGCCTACACCCAGTGAGAAAATCCACAGACTGATCAGATCTTTAGTAGTGACTTAACCCCTTAACGCTGAAGCCACTTTTCACCTTCCTGACACGGCCCATTTTTTCAAATCTGCCCTGTGTCACTATAAATGGTTATAACTTTGGAACACTTTAACATATCCAGTTGATTTTGAAATTGTTTTTTTGTGACACATTGTACTTCATGTTGGTTGAGAAATTTAATCAATATGTTTAGTATTTATTTATGAAATAAATGGAAATTTGGCAAAAATTTTGAAAAAAACTATGTTTTCCAAATTCAAAATTTTCTACTTTTTGGAAAGTTGGTCATATCACTAAAATAACTTGATAACTAACATTTTCCATATGTCTGCTTTAACTTGGCATCATTTTTCAAACATCTTTTCCTTTTTTTAGGATGTTAGGAGGCTTATAACTTTAGGTGCAATTTTTCAGATTTTCACGAAAATCATCAAAACCTACTTTTGGAGGGTCAATTTAGTTAGAAGTGACTTTATAAGGCCCACATGAAAGGAAACCCCCACAAATGACACCATTTTTAGAAACTACACCCCTCAAAATATTCAAAACAACCTTTGGGATTTTGTTAACCCTATGAAACGTTTCATGAGGTGAAAGATACATGAAGTGAAATACGGAAGGTAATTTTATCTTACTATAGATTCATGAACACTAAAATTTGCACCTTCACACATGGGTAAAAAGGAAAATGCATTTACAATGTTGAGGGCATTCCTCCTAGTATGCCAATACCCATTTTGTCACTGTACCCTTCTGTCGGGCACAGGGGGCACTTGGAATGGAAAGAGCGTTGTTTCGTTTTGGAGGGCAAATATGTCTGAAAAAGTTTTCATGTGACAGGATGCATTTGGAGAGCCTAATGGTACCAAAACAGAGGAAAGCCACAACAAGAGACACCATTTTGGAAATACACCCCTTGGAGAGTTTAGCAAGGTGTGAATTTGTGTATTTGCCCCAACGGTGTTTTGATTCAATTAGGCCCCAAAAAGGAAAAAGGTGAAAATTTTCTCAAAAAAATCACTTTTACCCCAAATTTTTGTAAGCCACAAGGGAAAAGATGAAACAACCCCCAAAATGTGTAGAACTATTCTCCTAAGCATAGAACTGAACCACTTTTGCATATAAAGTGTTGTATGGGTACGCAGTAGCCTCAGAAGGGAAAAAGAGGGGCTTTGGCCTTTAGAAGCCAGATTTGACAATCATCCTTTACATGTTTCAGGATGCATTTGGAGAGCCCTAGTGGTAACCAAAAAGAGGGGAACCCCACAAGTGTCACCATTTTGAAAGTGCACCCTTTGGAGAATTAGCAAGGTGTAATATGTGTATTTCCCCTACAGGTGTTTGCTTCAAATAGGTCCCTAAAAAAAATATGAACATTTTCCCAAAAAAGTAACTTTTACGGCTAATTTTGTATCCCTTAGGCATTAAATGAAAAAAACCCCAAAAAAATGTGTACTAGCATTTCTCCCATATAAAATTGCCCCCACATACAATAAAATGTTGTATGTGTACGCTTGAAGCTCAGGAAGGGAAAGAGGGGCGTTGGACTTTTAGAAGCCAAATTTTACAGACATCCTTTACATATGTCAGGATGCCTTAATAGAGCCGTAGTGGTACCAAAACAGAGGGGAACCCCAACAAGTTTCACCATTTTGGAAAGCACACACCCTTAGAGAATTAAGCAAGGTGTAAATGTGTATTTGTCCATAAGGTGTTTGATTTAATTAGGACTGAAATAGGAAAAAATTTAAAATTTTCCTATAAAGGTCATTTTACCCCTAATTTTTTTATAGCCACAAGGGATAAAAAAATGTAATAACCCCCCAAATGTGTAAACCTATTTCTTCTTCTCTCGGTGTAAAGTACCCCACATGTTGTATATAAAATGTATGTGGCGAACAGTAAGGAAGGGGGGGATGTTTGCCTTTTAGAAGAGCCAAATTTGACAGAAATGTTTGACATGCATTTGGAGAACCCTAGTGGTATATAAAACAGATAAGAATCCAAATGTCCCTAATTTTGAATGCACACCCCTTTAGGAAATTTTGCAATGTGTAATATATGTATTTGCCCCTACAGGGAATGATCCAATTAGGCCCGAATCATTAAAAGGTGAAATTTTCCTAATAATGTCACTTTAATACCCCTATTTTTGAAGCCACAGGGATATATATCTTAAATAACCCCAAAAAAGGTGTAAAAACTATTTCTCCCCGAGTGGTAGAAGTACCCCACATGTGCATTAAAATGCTTTATGGGCGCACAGTAGAGGAAAAGAGGATTTTGTCTTTTAGGCCAAATTGACAGAAATCCTTCTATATGTGTCAGATATACTTTGGAGAGCCGTAGTGGGTACCAAAACAGAGAAAAACCTGAAAAGTGACCTAATTGTTATGTACACCCCTTGGGGGAATTTAGCATGGTGTAATATGTGGTATAGTGTAATACATGTGGTGTAATGATGAGCATTTTGAACATAGTAGTGTTGGTTCCAAATATCATGTGCAATGGAGTCCGAGATGAAATTGCAATTATTTCCGGAAGTTCAGTGCCCATTATGTGGCGCCCCTTATGAAAATATGGAGGGTTATAGGGAGCATCGTAACCTAACAGTTGTTACAATTATTCATTTTCCGAAATTAATTCACACAGGTTGGGCGTGAATTGTGAAGTGTTGCGTATAAGGAGGTGGAATATACCAGGGACAACTAAACTTTGTCACTCTGGAGTTGTCGCAGGTCTCTTAGTAGTATGTAGTGTCCATCCTAACTCCTCTTTTGAACAGACTCTTTATTGAGTCCTACCATGATAGCAGCAGAATTCACGGGAAAATGCTGTCCTGGCAAAACACAGGAACATCTAAACAGAGGTACTGGGGCCCCGTCTTCTGTCCCAATATTAGTTTCCTAATACTTCCTCTTGAAAAACGGAGAAATGATACGGCAGGACCTGCACATTGGAACATCTCGTAAGAGTGTACAGCATAATCTGTCGGCCAGCGCTTTTGTACCAAATCTTGTTTTTTCGTAGGGAAATTTTCGCCAAGTGTTGCTCTATTCACCTATTGATGCCCATTGTGACGAATTTCTGCTGTTTTTGGCTGGACCAAATCGACCAGCCAATGCGGCAAACATGGACAGAGGGGGGCAACAAAACCCCTCTGGACCGCAAGCAATTTGGCGGCTGTCAGTAACAGCCGCCACCCTGCCCCGATCACCATCACCATTGATGAGCTAGTAGCAGCGATCATGTGGGGGGGACGTAACCCTTCTGGTCCATGGGGCAGGATGGATGGCCGTCAGGAACAGCTGTGTCACTGTGTCTGAACCGTGTTGGCAAGTCACTACCCGCCGCACCGTTCTATAACAACGCGCGTTGGGATATGCTTACAATCTTTTATTTATTTTTTAAGCAATTTAGACACATAATGGCTTATTTTTGCAAGATGAGAGCACTGTAAAAAAACCTTCATTTAGTGGGTTTTTTAGCTTATTTGAACATTTATAACTTTTTACGTGTGGGAGGAAAATAAAATCATCAATTCTTGTTTTGGATTTTTAGCATTTTTTTGGGGGGTGTTCACTGTAGCATAACATAATATATTATCTTTATTCTACGGATCACTACGATTACGGTGATACCCTCATTTATATAGTTTATTTCATATTTGTCCAATTTTATTGAAGGAAAACTAGAATAGAAAAAATACATTTGTTTTAGTATTTCCATTTTTTAGCAGCATACTAGAGTATTTTTTGGTTGACGGAGCTGGTTGTAAGCTTATTTTTTGCGTGACAAGTTGTTTCTTTTCATTGGTATCATTTTGGTGCTTGTAACTTTTTTCGGATAACTTTTTAGAACATTTTTTTAAAGCACAATTTGATAAAAAGTTTACATTTTTGGCAAGTTTTTGGGTTTTTTTTACCACGTTCACCGAGGGTTCCAATTATGATTAGGATTTATTGTACAGATTGTTACGGACGCAGCGTGTGCCAAAAGGTGGTTTTTTTTGTGATTTAGTTTTTTATACTTTATTACTTGTGTACAGGGAAATGTGGTGTTTGGGGGACTTTCCCTTTCTTTTATTATTTATTTTAAAAACCTTTATTTATTTATTTTTACTTTTTTTCCGTTAATGACATCTAAGCTTGACAAGTGATCTTCTGATCACTTGTCAAGCTTTTTTTCGGTTCCACAGTGCAATACAGATGTATTGCACGGTGTAATGTAAGACACTGACATGCTGCGCATAGCCAGTGTCTTACAGCCGTCCTGCCAAAGCAGGGACCCGGCACACGCGGATGAAGATCTCGCACCGCACGCAGTCCCGGGGCTGCATCGAGCAGCGGACCCCCCCGGTAAGCGCCGGCGGGGGGTTCCGATTCCCTTTTGCCAAACTTTAAATGCCTCAACACGCCGCGGTCAGCGCGACCGCGGCGTGTTAGGGGTTAACACACCCGCGATCGGAGAAAACTCCGATCGCGGGTGTAGGGGCAGGTGTCGGCTATGATATATAGCTGACACCCGCAGTCTTCTGGCCCCGTCTCTCCTTTAGGAGCCGGGGCCAGAAGCTTGACGTAATAATACTGCATTTTGCGGGAACGCACCTCCTGCCATGCAGTACTATTACGTCAAATGTCGGGAAGGGGTTAAGCTAAAGGAAACAGATAGGGAATTTTTTTATATAATTATTTTGGAATATAGGATGCACTTTTAGCAAGAAAAGTCCAAATTTAAGATATACCCAATACCGCCAGACCCTCCTGACTGCTGTTCTGGAGATCAGGTGAAGTGCTGCCATATTAAGACAAATGAATGGGAAACACTGGATAACCATGCTTAACCCCTTAACGACTTGGCCTTTTTTAGTTTTTTCACTTCCATTTTTCACTCCCCACCTTCAAAAATCTATAACTTTTTTATTTTTCCACATAAAGAGCTGTGTTATGGCTTATTTTCTGCGTAACAAATTGCACTTCGTAGTGACATTATTTAATATTCCATGGTGCGTACTGGGAAGCAGGAAAAAAATTCCAAATGCAGTGAAAATGGTGAAAAAACACATTTGCAACGTTTTCTTGTGGGCTTGGATTTTACAGCTTTCACTGTGTGCCCCAAATGACATGTCTACTCTATTCTTTGGGTTGCTACGATTATGTGGATACCAAATTTGTATAGGTTTTATAATGTTTTCATACATTTAAAAAAATTAAAACCTCCTGTACAAAATTTTTTTTTTTTATTTTGCCGTCTTCTGGCGGCAATAACTTTTTCATACTTTGGTGTACGGAGCTGTGGGTGATGTCATTTTTTGCAACTTTTGATGGCGTTTTCATTGCTAACATTTTTAGGACTGTGCGACCTTTTGATCACTTTTTATAAATTTTTTTATATTTTCCAAAATGGCAAAAAAATTTAATTTTTGACTTTGGGCGCTATTTTCCGTTACGGAGTTAAACGCAGCGAAAAACCGTTATTATATTTTGATAGATCGGACATTTTCGGACGCGGCGATACCTAATGTGTTTATGATTTTTACTGTTTATTAATATTAATATCAGTTCTAGGGAAAGGGGGGTGATTTGAATTTTTAGGTTTTTTTATTATAATTTTTTTTTTTTTTTACTTTTTTTTACTTTTACTTTTACTATTTTTCAGACTCCCTAGGGTACTTTAACCCTAGGTTGTCTGATCGATCCTACCATATACTGCCATACTGCAATATGGCAGTATATGGGGATTTTACTCCTCATTCATTACAATGTGCTGATAGCACATTGTAATGAATGGGTTAAAACGAGACAGCTTCGGGCCTCCGTGAGGCCCGAAGCTGTCATGGCAACGGATCACCGCTCCCCGTGACGTCATCGGGGAGCGATGATCGCGGCAAGATGGCGGCGCCATCTTTTTGAAGCCTCCGGCAGCAAAGACTTACCAGCTATGGAGAGGGCTCGGCCCGCGAGCGAGGGGTTAAAGGGGTTGGCCACTCTTTAACATAAATTGCCCATGTGCCTTTACTGCCTTAGCAATATTCACTGAATGTTCACCAATTAATTCATCCTCCCTGGTGCTTCATTTAGTGCTCTGTGCAGACTCTCTGTGCACTCCTCATAGACATGTAAACAAAGTAATGTAAAGAAAGACCATACACTGATAAATAGGTGGGACCTGTAGCAGGAGGCTGCCATTAGAGACAGACAGAAATAAGAAGTTGTGTATATATGCAGAGAGCAGCATGGGGAGAACAGGGAAAGGCTGGAGCTCTCACAGGAGGCAAAAGTACATATACATATACATGCAGAGATATATCTAATGGGAGAGATTCATTGAAAAGTAGCCAGCCCCTTTAAAACATTCATTCTGACAAGAAAGAAACTTGGTCCAGAGTATAGCCCAATGTTGTTGGTTTATCTAAATAGTGTGCTTAGTTCCCACAGAATATTACATGTATAGCAGTATCAAAAACTATAAAGTAACAGTGGACCCAGCACCAGAATGTAGACAAGCATAGTCCATACACCAACCACAAAGAGACAGCACTGGCATCCCTGTCATCAGTATTCTGAACTATGGCCTACATTTATTAAAGCGTTTGTACCCGTTTTTGTTTATCCTTCGCAATACAAAGAATGTACAAAGTGTATACACGTGTATTTATAAAGCGTCTGCACCAGTTTTGTGCCTGACAAGAAAAAAAATGTGCATTTGAAGGGGCATGTGCATAGTGCTTAGTCGGAGTTTGCACTACATTTATTACTCATGTGCGCCATAATTCAACAGCATAAACAAAAAAACACCACACTTCCAGAGCAGTAGAGGGGGCACCAGATTAATCTGCTGCACTCTGTACACTCCACAGGCAAACTGCACATAGTACAGACTGCACTTGTTTTCATAAATGTGTGTTGATTTCTGGATTTGTCTGTCATATATTTTATTGTTCTCCTTTTATGTTTCTAGCATAGACAGTGAAAGCTTATAGACAGGGCTAGCATTAGGGGCCCTTTGAAAGAGGAGAATCTCTTCTTTCAAATTAATCTAAAATTCTGTCAGGGAAGCGGAGATATTCATGTTTAAATTAAGAATTTCGGGTGCCATTTTTATATATAAAAATTACTCCCAACGGCAATTTAACAGTTAATTTCTCCGTTTTCCTGATACATAGAAACACAAATTTAGATTCATATAAAAGAGGAGACCCTAGGCAGGGCCGGCGCTATGGGTAGGCAAAGGGGACAATTTCCCAGGGCAAGGGGAGAATCTCTTCTTTCAAATGAATCTTGAATTTTGTTTTTAGGTGGCATGGATCCAGAGATATTCAGGTTTAAAGTGAGAATATCAGGTGCCATTTTTATATATGAAATCACTCCCGATGGCAGTACAACAGTTAATATCTCCGTTTTCCTAACACTTAGAAACACAAATTTAGATATAAAAGAGGAGAATCTCTTCTTCCATAGAAAAAAAAAGTGAGGTTCTATGTGTCACATACGCAGAGATACAGCCCCCTGAAGTGTGACCCCCCTCCGGATTCTTACCTATCAGTCTACAGGGAGAATTTGCTGCACACAGGAGCTGCTGCACCTCACAGATAATGGAAATATTCACTTTATATGTGACTACATTTTGAGAAGGGATAATATCACCTAATATTCATGTTTTTAACCCTTCTCTAGGCAGAACTATCTAAGAACGCACTTTCTCTCTTATTCCCTTTTATTTTGTGTTTTTTTTTATTGGGAAAATTGACAGATACGATGAACATTTGATCCTCTTTGCCTAATGTGACTACACTGCGACCAGAACATGTCCATAAAGTTATATGTAACACCAAAAACACTCACTGGAATAAAGTTTTTATTTCCCACCATCCTCTATTACTTACACATGTGTTATGACGTTCTCACTCTCATTCTTATGAAGCTCGGAGGGTTCTGTTATTGTGCGGCTAATACAATGGCGCACATCAAAACGTGACTTATTATCTCATTAGCTTGGTTTAAGGTTATATAGTTATTTATTTGTGTAAGGGAGCATACAATGATAGATCTGTGTGAATTTTCTGCAGTTCCACTTGCTACATATTTTGGTGAATACTGTATATTGGTGTGGGTTATGTATGCTCTCCTCACATGTTACTGTTTTAGGAAAGTATATTTTCTTTATATAAGTATCTGGATTTGTACATATTTTAGAGGAAATTTTGAATGTTAATTGCCAAATACATCGCCTGGTTATCTGCTTTCAAAATTCTATCGGTTTTATGGCGCCTTTACTTTTTATTCTGTTTTATTGATATATTTTGCAGGTTGTGACTGTCTAAAAATTTCTAGCTGAATTTATGAGATATCTAGTTATTACAGTTTTAGTGATATTATGTGGATTTATTTATGTGAACATATCAATAGGGCACATTTGTGAACTCTACACATGTCCATATATTACATTTAGGAGATGTGAAGGTAAATATTTTCTGTTTGGAACAAAGTAAAATTTTAAGTATTTTTTATAAAATGTTTCAGTTTGAATCAAAATTGCATGAAAGCAAGTATCTGCTTTCAGAAAATATTGGTCCTTGTCCCCAATGGGCCTCACAGTCTAATCAACCTACTAGTAATTTTTGTAGTGTGGGAGGAAACCGGAGGACCCGGAGGAAACCCACGCAGACACAGAGAGAACATACAAACTCTTTGCAGCTGTTGAACAGCGCTGCAAGGCTGTAGTGCTAAACACTGAGCCACCATGCTGCCCATCAATCTCCATATGATCTATTTCCTAAATTTCTCCAAAATTACAGTTTGCTTTACCATACTAAAGGGAGCCTCTTGCTGACTGTGACTGGTCATAAAATAGTTTTATTGTGGGGCCTCACTTTTAGTTTTGCCCAGGGCCCCACTTTGTCTAGAACCGGCCCTGACCCTAGGTGTAACTAATCCAAAGATGTACCTTCTGAAGTGTACCCCTCCCTCCAGATTCTTAACCATAAGGCTGGAGGAAGAATTTGGAGGAGGCTGCACAGAGGAGCTCCTGCACCTCACAGATAATGGAAATATTGGGGGATATTTATCATACGCTGGCGCTCGTGCGCCAGCGTATGATAGCCCTGCCGCTGCAAATTCACAGCCCGATACATGAAGAGGCTTCTGCCTCTTCATGTATCGGGCTGCCAGTTGCGAAGCCGGCGAGTGTCCCTGGTTTATTCATGCTTCATTATGATGGTAGATTTCTTTTAACTGTGTTTAAGTATTATTGGTAAATTATTAACATTTCTGTGGAATGCTTTATTTTACAGGGTGTCCAGTGAAAGGCGATTCTATTCCCCATATCACTTGGTTCCATGAAAATCAACCACTTAACAGTAGAACAACGCTGACATACAACATTTTGGAAGGTAGTCAAATTCTTCAGCTAAGAAATATAAGTAAGGACCATGAAGGACAATATAGTTGTGTTATTCAAAGAACCACAACTGAGCTACTCACTCAAAAAGCTTTTCTTTCACTTCAAGGTAAGTTGAATGATAAAAAAAGCATTTTTCATCTATTGAAAGGCCAGTTCATTTCTCTCTAGAGGGGTAACATGGGTAGGGGTAACACAACTGGTAAACCGACATCTAAATATTGTCAGTCCAATACCATGTCCTTTTTCACATCTTTATTTTCAGATTACCAGTGGACTTTGGTTGGTCACTTTCCATGTACTACATCCTGTGGTAATAGAGGAATCCAACATCCACAACTAAGATGTGTTCTTAAAATGCAAGAGGTCAATGGGTCTTATTGCCAAGAGAAGCCCAAACCATCCATTAATCCCATTCCTTGCAACAGAAGGGACTGTCCACCAAGGTTGGTATCACATACATTTAATATTATAAATATGAGACTTCAGTAGATAACCTCACTCCAAGCCATTCACTATTATTGGACATACTATTAATAACTGAATCTGATAAGTTTTTAAAGAATATGTTTCAGATCATGCATTTATACGTGAGCTATCATACATACAGGACAGACAGCAAATGGATTTATGATGTGCTATTCAACACATTTTATTCCTAAATCAACATGGTCATAGTGTGTGGATAAATCAGGACTAATAGACGCCCACCTTACCTGCATTGGATCTTTCCTTTCTGTGGTATTAGTTTTAAAGACCTGATAAAAAAATACACCTGAAAAAAGCTATTTCACTTATGTATGCATTTCAGTACTTTGCTCTCACTCTGGTTACCCAGTCTGGTCCTGATATTAACTGTTTTACCAGATATTGCCACATCAGGGAAATTTTAGGAAAAAGCTTGCATTACATAGTGTTGAAAGGGTCAATGTGATCATGTCCTGGCCTGACCTACCCTCTAGTATGACAAAAGTAAAACACTCTGCTTCTCAAGGACCTGGATAACTATGTACAGCTTTTCAGATGTTAGACCTGGCCAACTTCAAGATGTGTTGGAACTCGTTCATTCATGCTTTCAACACCTGCTGTGATACGATGAACATCATAAGCCAAGCGGATATTCTTTTATAAATTCTATTATAAATATATATATATATATATATATATATATATATATATATATTTATATATATATAAATACAGGTGGTCCCCGACTTAAGAATACCCAACTTACAGACGACCCGTAGTTGCAGAAGGACCTCTCTGGTCACTGTGAAGTTCTCAAGACACTATACTCTGGTCCCATGCTGCAATGATCAGCTGTAAGGTGTCTGTAATGAAGTTTTATTGATAATCTTTGTTCCTCGGACAGCACAAAATTTTGAAAATCCAGTTGTCACCAGGACAAAATTTTGTCTGGGTCTACAATAATAAAATATTCAAGTTCCAACTTTCATACAAATTCAACTTAACAAGAAACGTAAAGAACATATCTTGTACATTACTGCCTGTAAATATTTAGATATGGTAATGCTATAGTGAGAGGAAGAGCACCTCTGTGATAAACAGATGATCTGTAAATGTTGAGGAGTCATGTAAATGCCTATCTACATGATACTACATGATACCAGCACATATACTGGGTAAATTGAAAATTTTAAAAACCCAATAAAAAGTATTTGATTAGAAAAAAAATGTTGGACATCAACTGCTCAGTGCTCACAGTGAGGAGAAACTATAACTGGGAGTGGCACAGGGAGAGGGCACTAGAACTGGGGGCAGCAGGGCAGGGAGGGACTAGAACTGGGGCAGCGGGGGGGCTAGAACTGAGGGCAGCAAGGGGGGTAACTAGAACTGGGAAAGCAAGGGGGTAACTAGAACTGGTGTCAGCAGGGGGAAAAAAGAACTGGGGGCAGCAGGGAGGAACTAAAACTGGGGACAGCAAGGGGGTAACTAGAACTGGGAGCAGCAGAGGGGGAAGGGTCTAGGACTGGGGGCAGAGGGAAAGATTGGAACTAGGGGCAGCAGGGGGGAACTGGAACTGAGGGCAGCAGGGGGTGCTAGAACTGGGGGCAGAAAGGGGGGTGACTAGAACTGGTGCAGCAAGGGGGTAACTAGAACTGGTTTCAGCAGGGGGGATAAGAACTGGGGGCAGCAGGGAGGAACTAGAACTGTGGGCAGCAAGGGGGGGTAACTAGAACTGGGCGCAGCAGAGGGGGAAGGGTCTAGAACTGGGGGCAGCGGGGGGAAACGAACTGAGGGCAGCAGGGGGGAGCTAGAACTGGCGGCAGAAAGGGGGGTGAGTAGAACTAGGGGCAGCAAGGGGGGTAACTAGAACTGGTGCAGCAAGGAGGTAGCTAGAACTGGTGTCTGCAGGGGGATAAGAAATGGGGGCAGCAGGAGGGGGAACTTGAACTGGTGGCAGGAGGGGGAACTTGAACTGGGGGCAGGAGGGGGAACTAGAACTGGGGCAGCAGGGGGGAACTAGACCTGGGGGTAGCAGGGGGTAACTATAACTGGGAGCAGCAGGAGGAAAAGGTCTAAAACTGGAAGCACCAGGGGGGACTAGATCTGGGGGCAGCAGGGGGAATTAAAACTGGGGCAGCAAGGGGGGGAACTAGAACTGGGAAAGCAGGGGGGTAAGAAATGGGGGCAGCAGGGGGTAACTAGTATTGGGGGCAGCAAGGGGGTGACTAGAACTGGGGGCAGCAAGGGAGTTAACTAGAACTGGGGCAGCAGGGGGCATAAGAAATGGGGCAGCAAGGGGGGACTAGAACTGGGGGTAGCAGAGGGGGAACTAGAAATTAGGGCAGGTGGGCTAGAACTGGGGGCAGGGGGTACTAGCACTGGGGGCAGAAAGGGGGTAACTCAATCTGCCACCATGAAGTAAATTTAAGCATATGAAAAAGACATACATGCGCTAAAATATAAACCAAATGGTTGCTCAAGGGGCCCCCTTGGTGATGATATGCGTGGGGTCTACCTACCTACCATGCTTCATAGTCTCCTACACATGGATACATAATCATGACTATGGTGTTGTATTACTTTGGCATATAGCGCACCATTTGGTTTATATTTTAGCACATGTATTCTTTTTTTGTATGCTTACATTTACTTAATGCAACCAATTATTCACGATTATTACCTGCTGCATGGGTTCAGACAATTTCCACCATCATTAATATTGTCGTGTTTGTGCGCTGTATTGTAGTCTCAAGGTAACTTAAATTTAAGTTACTTATTAAACAAATGCAGTATTATGCAGTAGTGGTTTCTTGGGGGGCATTTGCTCTGTACTATGGTTTTCGGTGTATCAAGGGTTTTAGTTAATAGTGCGGCCCCCTGAAGGATAGTGGCATGACAATGCGCCCCTTGGGCCAAAAAAGGTTGTGCACCTCTGTTTTATACCAATTTAAGTCTCTCTACAAAATTAATTTTCTGGACGATGCCACCTTCATGAAAGAAACATGATCTGTAAGGTCCTCATCTGACATCATACTGGTAGTGGTTTATTAGGTCAATATCTGCTGTCAGGTTCCCTTTAAACCATATAAAAATCTGCTTAGCTCATAAATTAATAAGGCAGTTGCTGCACAGGTAATATAAAGTATGTGGACTCATGATACAACTGGTAATATACATGCAGATTGTAATGACATCCGTTTATTTACTTTTCCTGATTATAGTCTTTTATCAGTGCCTGTGCCTTTATGATAGTATCACAAATAAGCTATAATCTATGAAGCTATTTGTCTTTCTCTGAAATAGTTTAGCAATGTCTGCCAGATCCCATAGCAGACTTCCATGAAATAGTTTACACATTGAAATCCTTGAACTTATTGGCCTATTTCTGCTCACCCAATTATTAGTGAACTTTAGCTCAACCGTAACATTAACATGATGATACATCTCCAAGGAAATTGCTACTCTGCCAGCACCAAAGGAAATTATATGGGAACTTTATATAAACTCAAAAAGGTTCTACATCCTGTTTTCATTTCAACCTGAACACTGATCTTGGCTGTATGCAATCTATGGTGGAAGAATTGTGAACAATTACATATTAGAGTAAAACTTAGTCTATGGGGATTAGACAAGGCAGAGCACTTCAGGAGAGCAGCGCTATGTAGTTTCCCTTGCATCTCTGGTATCGATGTGTTGATCCATCAAAAAGTGCATTCCTCATCTTCTCACATATAAACTGATACAGCTGTGCAGTCATAGTGTTGGCTGTACAACAAGCTGATGGTCTTCCTTGTAGTATAATCCAGCAATTTTTCGGACAGGAATTATATTTTTATTTCCTGAAATGACTGGTATTTAACCATCCATGAAAACATCTCATCTCATTGTAATGGTTAGGTCATTGTGCTACATACTTGACCCCAACGAAATCGGGTTCATTAAAGCAAAAAAACTCAGTTGTGACACCCCTTGTCTTAACTACATAAAATAACCCAAGCTGTATAATATAGGAATAAAGTTAGGCTGGAAACATGAGCATTCACTTATTTTGTTATACTTACAGTTATAAGAAGGGTTTAGTTGTTGTTGCTTATAGTTTTGCAAGTAAACTGGTTAAGTGTTGGAAAAACATGAATTTCCTTTTTTGTTAACTGAAAATCTGAAATGGTTTCCTAATTTATTTTCAATGTACTGTGTATAAAGTGCGAAGATAGAAATATAATTCTGTTACAATTTTCCCTCTAGGTGGATGGTTACATCATGGTCAACATGCTCACAAAGCTGTGGAGGCGGTGTTCAAACCCGTCGCGTGACATGTCAAAAGATGACTGGCGGAGGCATCTCAGTTCCAGTTTCTAATGATATCTGCATATTGTCCACAAAACGTCCTGTTGATAGCCAGAGCTGCAGTAGGCAGTTGTGTGTGGAATGGGTCACATCTTCATGGGGACAGGTAAGCAAATGAAATACTGAACTATTGTACACTTTTTGATTACAATTTTTGTCTATTCATTCTCATATCTTATACAGTAAAAATGATCTTAAGGTAGGTAAGACCCAAAATAGAAAGAAATTAAAGGCATTGTTTTAGCTCCTATGACTCAGTAACTCTCTAACCAGACACTTTATAATTCTAGTATAATTCTATAACCTCTAGTTCTGTGTGCTGACAATGTGGTTAGATTTATCAGGGTACAGGTTTATATACACTTTCATTCTGAACATTGTACTAGTATCTGACACTTGGAAAGAGAGATGAGACAGATCAGAGATGAGAGATGATGAGATCTTTGAGATGTATGTTACACATGACATTCTCCCCTCTTCTATCACAGACATTACATACTGTCAGCTCTGCTATATACCTCTCTCCCCCTTCCCTGGATAAAGATATTATCTGTCTGTAGCGTTGAGCTTTACCCTCTACACGACATGTTGCCTGCCGGCAGGCAGTCGGTGTTCGTGTGTGTGAGCCTTTACTGGAATGCAAAGGTGGAAGCCACTGCAGAGAGCAGCTCAGTGCAGTGTCAGGCAGGAGAACTATATGTCTGCTGACCCTGAAGTCAGAAGATCCAGGGGCAGGTCCAGGGGCAACCAAAATTGTATTCACCAGGACTGATAGAGACAGGTTGGAATATATATTTGAAATGCTGTATTTTTGCTAATAATATTTAATTAGAGAATGTGCTATTTTGTTCTCCTGAGTACGTTTGAGAATCTTGTCTTCATGGGAATACCCTTTTAAGTATCTTTAATAGGTCATATTAAATCTACATTGAGAAGAAGTTTTCAGAAGAGTTAAAAAGCATTTTAATTGAAAGCATAAATATATATATGTGTGCTGTCAATTGTGCATTTTAGTCTTCCACAAAATATCCTTTAATGTTACAAATTATGCCCTTAAGGCATGTGGATGGAGTTTATTTGTTGTTACTTGACTGTATTTTATGTGTTCCTGAGCCAACCACACAACGCCTGACAGAGGCATCAATAGGTGTCAAATGAGCCATGGATCAGTCTTAATGTGCTGTGCATCTGCAGTTTAAGAATGTCTTTTCATGTGATTTCAACTTATTTCTATGCATAAAAATAGTTTTAAACCATTAAACTTTATTGGCTGAGTATCCTTCTCTACTTATCCGTGTCACAATAATGTAGAATATGGACATTTTTTCTAATGTATTAAGTAGTGCTTAGTTAAGAGCTCGTGTACACAGATATATAGCACCATACAACCTCTAACATCAATAGAGCTTAAAGGTAACCTACCACCACGGATCTCCTTATTAAAGTAGATGCGGTGGTAGGTTCAAGTAATGTATGTAAGGATAGCCCTTTTTAGGGTTAATCCTTTACTCCGCTATATCTTTTATTATCTTTAATCGGGGAATATGCAAATTTTCTAAAGAGGCTACTGGGGCGTGGAGTAGCTAGAGCTGAGGCTACACGGCACAGCTACTCCATGCCTCAGTAGCCTCTTTGATCCTCCTACCAGATAGCTTCAGCACGCAGCTACGAAGAGCTGCACACACTTGTCGGCGAAATCGGATTTCTACTCATGTGCAGTAGCTCAGGCTTCAGAGCTGGGATTGTGCAGCCAATCAAAGAGACTACTGGGATGTGGAAAAGCCTTGACGTGTAGCCTCAGCTTTGGCTAATCCACACCCCAGTAGCCTCTTTAGAAAATGTGCATATTGCCCGATTAAAGATAATAAAAGATCTAGTGGAGTTAAGGATTAGCCCTTAAAAGGGCTATCCTTACAAACATTAGATGCACCTACCACCGCATCTACCTTAATAGGTTGGTCCATGGTGGGAGGTTTCTTTTAATTAGGCCTGACTGTAACTCCACCTGCCTCTAATTTCTATTGGATGCTATAATACCAATTATTATTTCCTAGAACATTGCTTGTAGGTGAAAATAGATTCATGGTGTCTCAGGGGGGCAGGGTGGGAACAATAAGAACATATCCTTACCACTCTGGCTCCTGCACCACATTCTCTAGTACTACTGTTTTACAACAGGCCAGAACCTACTCAGACCATGAAATCTCACTTCATTCTCTAGGAGCCTTAATTTCCTGTGTTGTTCCTTGATAAAAGGAGGCGGGTCCTGTGGCTTGTGGCTGGGCGTAAGCTACAAAGCCCTTAAACAGTATGGTATTGCTATTGTACAAACTGGCTATTTAGCTCTGCTTGTACGTATACCCTTTACTATAAATGTCCAGTGGGTTATTAGCCTGGGAGTTTACACAGTTATTATATATTGGATGGAACAGACCTTTGGATTGCATACTCTTGATCTTGCATCATACAAAATTACAAAAAGGAGTTTAAAATCCCAGTGGTAAAGAGATTGATGTATTTGCCTTCAAATTAAAATGAGCAGATGGCCTCCATCCTTCACAGCCATTGCTTGGAGGAGATAGGAGTCTTACTTTCCATAAACAGAGTTTTGTTGTACATCAGTATTGTATTATATCATGTACAAGGGTACATTTAACATGCAGTTTAGTAATCACTATTAAAGTGATACCTTTATAATTTTTTGTAGTGTCATGGACCGTGCATAGGACCACGGACAGCTGTACAGCATAGACAGGTCTACTGTCAAACACGGGAAGGAACCATTGTGGCTCCAGAACAGTGCCAAGTCTTACCCAGGTAATCAGACCAATAGAAAAACTCAATCCTAATAAACTATACTTTACCTGTGATTTGTGGCAGGGTAAATATTTTGACCCCCCAGTATTATTTTGAGTGAATACATTTTATATGTGCTTATTAACATACAGTATGTTGCTATGTTTATGACATTATTACACTAGCATATCTGTTTTAAATTGCCCTGTAAATGAACTCCGAATAGGATAAGCATGCTCAATTTCATCTTGTGATTTCCTCAGGAAAATGTTGGGATGCTTTGGGTTTCCTAGCAATCAGACTGTAAGCTCTTTAAGCCACCAAGCATTTAGAGTAATTTGCTCATATCTGGAGTTCCAGTGTCCAATTGTGGCCATTTGTTTCTATAATTTAATGGGATATACTTTATAAAATAGTTTTCATCATTCTATAAGTTTGGTTTGCAATCAAGGGAAGTATTGTTAGCTTTGGTAAAGCGTATTAATATGCATTAAACTATTCATTTAACCTTAATAGGATAAAGATTATTACCCCTAGTGTGTAACTAAATATAGAATATAAATTATGGGAGTCAGAATCCAATAGCAGTATGGAGGTGATTTATTCAACTACCTTACATTGTTTTGGTAAAACGGAGCTGTAAAAAACTGTACAGATACTCACCCCCGCTCTTCTTCATCTTGATTCCAGCGCTGTCCTCCGCTAGTCTTGACACTCTGGGATCAACTAAAAAAGAAACTTATAATTAGCTGGCTGGTGCATGGGGACAATATGTCCTTTGCTCTGGGCTGCTAATTATGCACGGCCTCGCCACCTCCGAGGTAAACTCACACCTCTCTCGTGATGTCAACTAAGCGCTCTGTGCTGCTTATTATACGTTTTATTTCTATGTGATCCCAGCTTGTCATGGCTAGTGGAGGATGGGCAGGAGTTATCTGTAGTTTTTTTTATACAAGTTGATTTCTTTTAAGAATTAAGGTGTAAGAAGCACAGTTTGGTGTTCAAAATACAAGTGAAAAAACTGTTCAGGGTAAAGGAAAATAATGACAATAAACAATCAAATGTTAACTATTAAGACCTAATGAATGCATCCCAGAAATTTGACTTTAAATTGGCTGCAGTAGGAGACATATACACTCACACTGTTTGCAGTGAGAGACAGCATGCTCATTCCCAACACCTTGGTAATGCCTTAATTTCCAAATCCAAAGTTCTTTGCAAGATGTCTTCTAGATTTTTGCAGAAAGTTTAGTAATCCTACACAGAGCATTATTTATTTTCCCACATATCCACCATTTGACCTTTCAGTTTGGTGAATCAACACATTAGTGGCCGGTTGCTGAAGGTTGGTCCACCAGAATTTGCTCATGCAAATGTAGGATATCTGCAGTGTCAATAGTGATAAAGTTCATAAGTGACTTTTTTCTTGAACTGTATCCTATTTGTCTTCTTCCCCAGACCACTCAGTACACAAAACTGCTTGGCAGACACATGCAGTGTGCAGTGGAGAGTATCTCCTTGGACCCTTTGCACAGCCACTTGTGGCAGCTATGGATTCCAGTCAAGACGTGTTGAATGTGTTCATCATCGAACTGGAAAGTCTGTTCAAGAACATATGTGTTCCTGGAGACCGCGGCCCTCTAACTGGCAACGCTGCAACATGGCGCCTTGTGAGAATGGTATGAGCTGTAAGGGCTGGATTTACTAAGGTACGATTCCAGTGGGTTCCAAGATCTCTGGTCACAATTCCCCAAACTGACTGCACACAATTTTCCAAGGATTTGCTTCCAATTTATCCACCATTTGGGAAAGTGTGTGTATAATGCATAGCTGCATTTTCACTTCCCACCCATGTCGCACCTTAGCAAATTCAGCCACGAGTTAAATGATTGATGTTTTTTCAGACAAATTGTTCCTGCAGCTATTGCTTCTAATTTCCTTTTGACATCATGGCCAAGCATGCATGTATGCTACGCAACTAGGCCACTATGGCAGCTTAGAAACTCCAGAGGGATTTAACATGCCAGATCCTTCATTGACCTGACATGGATAACAAATATAAGAAGATTGATCCATTAGAAAGAAGACAAAAGGAAGTGTGTATAATGGCCAAAACTATATACAGAGTATATTTTTATTAATTTTATAACACAGTACCAAACAAGACACAATTTAAAAACATCTAAAAAGTACACCAGTACATATTACAAAGACCACTGTATCAGACCCTAATAAGTCGATACATCACATTGCATCAATGAAGGTCAATTTGATAATTATTGCCACAAGCACCACAAGTAAATAGCGAATGTGCAAAGAGGTGTTGGAAAGTCACCACATGTAACTGCATGTAATACATGAAAAAGATGGCACAACCTCAAGAAATCTGGCACTTCGTATTAATGTATAGTTACCACACCATAGATCTAAGTACCTGGATCTATGAGTTATTGGCCTGGTTTATCATGCTGGATTTTAATGGTAGTTTTCCTTTAAAGGGGTTGTCTGGTTGCCTAGGCAATGTTCATACCTATGACCTATCTTAAGTATATGATCATTGGGGGTCCAGCAAATCAGTATGAATATCCCTGGGGGCCAGACAACTCCTTTAAAGTGAGTAGAGCTAAGGTGCAATAGTACAGAAAGTCTGTATTCACTTTTAACGCTGTTATTGAAAAAAAGCAGTTTCTTTTTCTAATCTAGGAAAGCCCTTTTCAAATTAACTCCTCAATGATGTTTTTCACTATGTATAAATACTTGTTACTTGCACTTGTTATTAATTACTATTGGGATCCTAATGTGACATACATTTTTCTTCTTTTAGTTAACTGCAGAGATACAACCAGGTACTGTGAAAAAGTGAAACAGCTGAAACTTTGTCAGCTAGCACAGTTTAAATCTCGCTGCTGTGGGACTTGTGGGAAAGTATGACAACCCATCCAGAAGCCTAAATTTGCTTTAACTCGGGAAGGAGACAAAAATAAGAACAAAGCTAATCTATAGGCTTGTGCCGATCCAGTGATTGTAGTTACTTGTGTGCCAGTTGGCCCTTAAAAGGGACTCAACAAGATTGTCTTCTGCCGGAAGACTGGACCTACCTGATGTTTCTCATGATCTGAACAAGGGATGTGAAAGACACCTAGAACAAATACTTTTGGTTGCATCATGGACCTTACTTATGAGGATGCTGTGACCCACACAAAGATTTTCAAGCAAAATAGGAACAAAGGGATTAGATGGGACTTGGTGATAACGGACACCTCTGGATGTACATGTATTGTTATTTTTGAAATTTTTTTAATTCTATTTTTCTATTGTGCTTTCTCTTCCACCCCACTATAAAACACAGAGCACTGCACAATGACGTACACTACAGGAACTAAAGCTGGGACCAATCCTTTCCCGGATTAAATAAAACCAAATCTGAAAAACAATGTTGTCCAAACCATCAAAGGAATAACTACAGCATTGCTTACCAATGAGCCTGTTTTCTCGCACAGATTTAACTTTGACAAGGGTTACAGGCATGAGCCATCAAGCAATGGTTCTCCTCAGTACACAGTATATTGAATTAGTGATTACCAAGACAAAGCAGATTCCGCTATTTTTACTGGCACTTTAAGGGTGTGATGCTTGAGAATGACAAACAAGGCAAATAGAAATGTGCAAATTTTGGGAAAGAAGGATTATTTAAGCTTTTATAAGCACTTTGTTTCTTGTACAGTTTGATGCCACTTGGCTAGATAATTTTATTTTTTAAATTCATCAAGGGTTTTTTCCACTAAAACCTAAACTGTGAGTTGCATTAATGGCCACAGACTGGCATTTATATTGCATACAGACAGACACATAAAGGTATATGAGGTAAGCCACCATGGAGTATCACATCCTACATAATATACAACACAAAAGAAAACATCTCCATTCCCTTAATTGTTTTAGGGGCCTCCCTATATTCTAAGATAGCACTTAACATGCTCAACTATTTTACTTCTAGCCAGAAAAGCATGGCCATCGTGTCTCCAGTTCCACTGTTCTGTGGTTCAATATATAGAATGTACAATGCCATGCCAGCACTGGCTGCACATACCAACCTTCTGGGAACCCAAAGGAAGTAAAAGGAAATTTACCATTTGTTTTCAAGAGTTGTGAACCAAACATACCTTGAGAATGCTGTAGCAACACTGATGCAGAAACATATCTGAGTGGTTTTGGTCAAAAAAACATTATAAAATTAAGGACCTTGGGAAAGATGGGTTGCATGCTGGCTGCCATTCATAAACAAACTACACTGAGCTTTCTGAACTGTCCAGACAGGACTAATCAACCTAAACTGGATGACTCATATACAGCAACTGGGGGATTGATTACTTCTGCCTGTCAGGGACAACATAGTGATGACATAATTCTCTGAAGCAGTGCATAAAGAGAAGTGCAGAGTCAGCCACAGAGACTCATTATCATAATGGATTATCAGGGATTAAACAAGATAGAGTTAAGTTAAACCCTAACCCTAAAAATGCAGGACCCCTTCAAGCTGCTCGTAAGATGAAAAGTATAAAGATTTGCAGCTGATCATACCAGATGAGTGACCTAAAAAAGTGTGCTTGGGGTGCCCTTTACTTTAAGGTCTCTCGGGCTGTCTCCATTGTATATTCCGCAATCACTCCACTTTGTTCTAAAACAATCTCTCAATGGTCATTGGTGACAGAAGAGGCACCAAAACATTTTTGTCTCATTAAAAGACACCGGTAATACAAAGACCATACTTAGTAAGTGGTGTCATAGATTTTTACTCTCCATGTAAGATCACATAAGGGTGACAACACAGCAAATTCTACCTATGGTAAAGTGAGATAAGTTACATTCCCTTTACTTGTTCACACCATCTTTTCATTTGAACTGTATTTATTTTTGTTACAAAATTCATTTTTTTCTCACCACAAGTCAAGTTTATTTCACCCAGACATCATGGTCTTGACCAGTGGCTAGCGCTTTTCTTGTCAGCTGGGGAGATGCATTGGAACTTAAAAATTGGTATAAACCTTATTTATATTGTAGTTATCAAATAATTGCATCATAAACCACTGTAACAGCTGTTATACCCTTCTCCTATTCTAAATGCACAATATATGGCCACTTTGTAAAAGACCTTCTGTGCTCAGTGTGTGTTGCCAAGATTCATCATTATAATTAATATAAAATGTCTATGTATGTATAGCTTTTGTTTGTATTTATTAGAATTTCTTGTACAAAAAAAGTGCAATATTATTAATTGTACATTGTTTTTCAGATAAAATTATTTTTGGGACTTTTTATGACTTGGTGTCATTACATTCATTGTGGTCTTCTCATGTGTTTCTAATAGAAATGAAGAACCTGGCAAATCTCAGCAACAAATGAGTCCTGAGAGGAAGCCCATGCAGTATGCAGATTCCTTTATACTGAGGTCTCTTGATACAGCATTAATAAAAAAATATGGTGGTTTTGATAAATGCTCAGAAAAATTCTTATAATGTTTTTAATGTTAAAATGACTGCAACTGAATCTGTCTACGCCAGAAAACGGAAGTAATTTACACCTGAAATGCCATGCGCTACATTTATTAAAGGTTTTGGGCTATTTTTAAGTGGTTTTCCGACTAAAATTCAGTCTCTGCACCAGGAAATTCAATATTGTGGTGCAGTAAACTAGACCAACTGATAGGAGGTGCCGAGCACAAGTCACCAGTCTAATACTCCACCAAATTAATCATCCAGCAGCAGATACACGGATCAATCTGGAGCAGAAGAGAACTGTCTATACTGGTTTAAAGACCAACACATTAATACATCCCCCGCATTTTATAGAAAATAAGCATGTTTAATAGCAATGTAACTAGGTCAGAATTCACGGTGAAGGCTTAGATCTTGATCTTAAAGGGCATCTACAACCGGGATGAAACCAAAGTAAACCAAGTACACTGATATACTGTTGTGTGCCCCATCTGGCAGGATCCACTCTTCTTTGAGCTTCCTATGCCCTTGTTTTTAAGAAAACGTTAAAAGTTATGGAGTCTGGACCCCTTCGTGCTCATTTGCATAATTTAAAAGTATTTACAAAAATAGGGCATATGAAGGTAAAAGAAGAGCAGATCATACCAGAGGGGGAACACACCAGTATGCCAGTGTACGTGGCTTCCTGTTGGTAGATGTCCTTTAACCACTCCACACCCTCTCTAAAGTATGGTGACATGGGCATGGGCACTTATGGGTCCCAATGGCACAGGGTTACAAGTGTATTTACTTTCTGCCCGGCTTCCACTAAATGCAACAATCTTGATTGGATGTTGTTTCACAGGACAGATAGATAAGTACACAAAGCATACTGTGAAAGCAACCATGGAGTCAATGTCCATATCTCAACCTATGTGGGTATGCATTTCAGTTTAGAGAATGGACCCCATATAGTATTTGGGTTTAGTGATTAACATACAACTGCCCCCCTACCCCCCTCCATGTGCAGTTTTTTTTTATACTGGGACCTATCCAACATCAATATGTGATTTTTGGCATCATCTGTTTTGGTTTCCTCCAGGCACTCTCATCTGATGGGGAGAGGAAAGAATGGAGAATGAGTATAATGGCGAAAACCTGTAGAGTGGACAAAACTGAAAGCGGGAATCTCTTTCTATTGAAGTCTGTGGTGCCTAGAAGGTTTCAGATCCTCACCAACTGATGGCCTATACTGCACAGGCATCCCATTTAAATACCATTAGCAATCTTTGATAAACATATTATTCATGTAATAACTTGGTTAATGAAAGCATGTAGCTGTAAAGACTTGCCTCTTGGCTAAAGTCAACCTCCTCAACCCTGCAGGAAACAGAACATATGCATAGCTCCCAACCGTCCCGGATACGGCAAGGACATTCCCGGTTTTTGGGCGCTGTCCCACTGTCTCGGGCGATAGGGGGAATGTCCCAAGCTGTCCTGCAATGTCCCGCCTCCTGGTCTGACACACTAGAAGTGCCGCCGAAACCAGTAAGGAAAAATCCTTACTTACCTTACCATCGTTCAACCGCAGTCTTGCTTCCTCCTCTCCTCACGGGCTCTGAGATGATGAGGAGAAGGGGACATGGCCATCCGAGGGTGCTGGAGGACAGAGGGCCACGAGAGGAGGCTGAAGGACAGGAGGTTGAAGCACAGGAGGAGGCTGGAGGACAGGAGGCCACAATATAAGGGAGGATGGAGGCTAACCCAAAGGTTGGGAGGTATGCATAGGAGCAGAGTAACCTCTGCTTGAAGAACTTCTATAAGAAAATATTGCAGACCAACAAACTATGGGAGCAAGGAGAATAAGACACTTGCAATGTTAAAAGCCAATCACTTTTTTCTTTATTTTAAAATAGCAGATGATGGGGCAGATTTATTAAGCTGTCTGAAAGTCAGAATATTACCCCTTAACGACTTGGCCTTTTTTAGTTTTTTCACTTCCATTTTTCACTCACCAATTTCAAAAATCTGTAACTTTTTTATTTTACCACATAAAGAGCTCCGTTATGGCTTATTTTCTGCGTAACAAATTGCACTTCATAGTGACGGTATTTAATATTCCCCTGTCGTGTACTGGGAAGCAGGAAAAAATCCAAATGCAGTGAAAAGTGGTGAAAAACACATTGTGACGTTTTCTTGTGGGCTTGATTTACAGCTTTCACCCTGCGTCCCAAATGACATGTCTACTTTATCTTTGTGGTCGGTACGATCACGTGGATACCAAATTTGTATAGGTTTTATAATGTTTTCATACATTTAAAAAAATAAAACCTCCTGACAAAATATTTTTTTTTATTTTGCCATCTTCTGGTCCAATAAGTTTTCATACTTTGGTGTCCGGAGCTGTGGATAGTGTCATTTTTTGCGATTTTTTGATGGCTTTTTCATACTAAATTTTTGGGACTGTGGCGACCTTTTGATCACTTTTATGAATTTTTTATATTTTTCAAAATGGCAAAAAAATGCCATTTTCGACTTTGGACGCTATTTTCCGTTACGGGGTTAAACGTAGTGAAAAAACAATATCATATTTTGAGAGATCGGCGCTTTTCGGACGCGTCGATACCTAATGTGTTTATGATTTTTACTGTTTATTTATTTTATATCAGTTCTAGGGAAACGGGGGTGATTTGAATTTTTAGGTTTTTTTATTATAATTTTTTTTTTTAAAAACTTTTTTTAGTTTTACTTTTACTATTTTTCAGAGGCCCTAGGGTACCTACCCTAGGTAGTCTGAGCGATCCTATCATATACTGCCATACACAGTATGCAGTAGAGTGGATTTTACTCCCATGCATTACAATGTGTGAATTAGCACATTGTAAGCATCGGTTAAACGAAGTAGCCCTCGGGTATTCGGAACCCCGAGTTTACCATGGCGACGGATCGCCGCTCCCCGTGACGTCATCGGTGAGCAGCGATCCACAACAAGATGGCGGCGCCCAAGCATTGCCGGCGGCGATCGAGGTGAGAACACCTGCGATCGGTGCTAGCACCGATTGCGGGTGTTACCGGTAAGCCTTTGCTGCAATATGCAGCAAAGACTTACCGGCTATGGAGAGGGCTCGGCCCGCGAGCCCTCTCCATGCACCGGGACCCGGCGCGCGCCGCACTAGTACGGCGCGCGTCGGGAAGGAGTTAAGGGGAGAATCAGTGCAAATAAAGTGCAGTCTTTCAAGCAGTTTTTATTAACCAAACATAGAATCTAATATGCAGTTAAGTCCAGATATATAGAACAGTTGGCGATTTTAAGCGCAAACTCTCAGCTTAAGGGCTCTTTCACATTGGCGTTAATGTTGAGCTCCAGTTCGCATCCGTTCCGTTTTGTCTCCGTTGTGTCTCCGTTTTTCGTCCATTTTGTCTATCTGATGCTACAGTTTTGTCTCCATGTCCACAAAAATAACTGAAGGTTTAACACTGCTTTGAAAATATCACACCTGATTTTTCAGCCTCATCAGTGAAAAAAATGGATGTCGCATCCATTTTTTTTGCGGACCCAACTTCTATAGCCTTCTGTGATCTGCACTAGGGAAAAAAATAGGACATGTTTCATAATTTTCTCCATGGACAACAGATCAGTGAAAATACAAGCCAAGGTGAAAGAGCCCTTAATTCCCTTAAAACGTGCGGTCCCACATTGCAGTTACAACTGTACTAAAATCAGTTTTGAGGTTTTAGGTGCAGTTTTTTTAATAGGTGAAAGACATGAACTGAACAGGTGAATTTTATTTTGAAGGGGAAACCTGTTCCACAAAGGTCATTCCCCTCTTGAGTTAATGGGGCAGATTTACTTACCCGGCCGATTCGCGATCCAGCGGCGCGTTCTCTGCGCTGGAATAGGGTACGGCCGGGATTTATGATGGTAGTTCCTCCGCCGTCCACCAGGTGGCGCTGCTGTACTGAAGTCCGCTAAAATGCCTCGAAATACACCGGCCTATCCTGGATGAAGGTGAGTGAAATTTTCGCGACACAATTTTTTTTAAAATGCGGCGGTTTTTCCAAATCCGTCGGGTTTTCGTTCGGCCACACCCCCGATTTCCGTCGCTTGCATGCCGGCGCCGATGCGGCACAATCCGATCGCGTGCGCCAAAATCCCGGGGCAATTCATGTACAATCGACGCAAATAGGTAATATTCGGGTAACACGTCGGGAAAACGCGAATCGGGCCCTTAGTAAATGACCCCCATTGTCTTTCACCTATTAAATTAACAAATTTGCACCTAAAACCACCTCAAAGCTGATTGTGGTGCAGTTTTAACTGCAATGTATGACTGCATCCTATATGATGTAATTGGACACTTATGTGAAAAGCTATTTAATAGCCTGCATAGGCTATTCCCTCATCAGTCCATTATCAATTAAAGGAAACCTACCACTGAAGTGGCAGGTTTCAGATGGAAATAACCGAGCACCACGTAGGTGAGCTGGTGCCGGAGCTATTTTTTGTTAGTGTTTTAAACCGCTGTATTGCGGTTTAAAAACACTTTTTAAATGTATAGCCGGCGCAGGGAGGTACGCGCTCGGCGCTTACCATGCGCGCGGATACATAGGTGAAGGAGTGCCGCGCACATGGTAAGCGCCGAGCGCGTACCTCCCTGCGCCGGCTATAAAGTTTAAAAAGTGTTTTAAACCGCAATACAGCGGTTTAAAACACTAACAAAAATAAGCTCCGGCACCAGCTCACCCTGAGCTGGTGCTCGGTATTTCCATCTGAAACCTGCCACTTCAAGTGGTAGGTTTCCTTTAAGCAGGTAAAAAGCCTGGAGTTGATTCAAGGTGTGGCATTTGCCTTTGAAGCTGTTGCAGGAAACAGCAGATATCTAGCCAAATCAACAATTTGTATTCAGTCTGGGAAAAAAAGAAGGCACTGGTAACATTGGAAATTCAAAAAGGTCTGGATATCCATGCACGTAAGTGGACCCAGGCAGGTCCGGGACAACATATTTTTGATTCCCTAGGCAAACAAGCAAAATCGGGCACATTGTAAAAAGAAATTGGCAGACTAATATGAGATCATATACAATTAGGACCTACCAGCAATAAATATAGAACACACAAAAATATGTACCTCCAGCAAAAATACTGTACATATAAATATTTTCCTGAAATGCATATACTACAATATGTACTTACAATAAATGTAGAAAAACCATAAGTACATACATAAATACAATGATTACCGGTATACCAAACACATAGATTCCTTCAGGGGTTATGAAATATATATAGCACCAATAAATATATTCTACACATATAAGTGATTCAGCAATGTAGCACAGGCCCCCCCCCCCCCAGTGATAAAGTACAAGACTGTTTAGTAATGTAGCTCTTAGTGATATAGCACATGCCCCCTTTTAGCGATGTAGCCAAGGGTCCCCCTTTAGTAATATACCACCGGCCCCCCAAGTTATATACCACAGGTACAGTGATATAGCACAGCACAGTGATAAAGCATAGCCCCACATTACCCTCAAGTAATTTAGCATAGCACCTCTATCCCCCTAAGTAATATAGAACAGCCCCCCTAAGCAATATAGCACACAGAGCCCCTTACCCCTAGTAGAATAGTTCTCTCCAATACTGTGGCCAGTAAAAACTAAAAAAGTTAATACCTATTGGTGCTCCCTGTAGCCTCCTCCTTAACCCTGTGTTTCTTACATACAGTGTAGACAGCAGACATACATACCGCTGATTACTATCGGGAGCCAAGACTACAACCCCCCAGTTTGGTAGGTAGGTTGGTAGGTTTGGTCGCCCTAGGCCAGCGGTGGCCAACCTATGGCACAGGTGCCAGATGCGGCACTCAGACCCCTCTCTGCGGGCACCCAGGCCAGAATGGTGTTCACCAGACAGGACTCAAAGACTCTTCTTGCAATGATAGACGAATTTGCCCTCCTCCTTTCAACTGCATTGGTGTCCTCAGGAGGCTGATACAATTGGAAGTTGTAAAAGAACAGGGAGAAATAAATTATTGCTTAAATTGTTGTGCTGGCACTTTCCAATAAATAAGTCGCTTTTGGTAGAATTTTGGGCACTCGGGCTCTAAAAGGTTCTCCATCACTGCCCTAGGCGATCGCCTACCCTGCCTACCCCTTGAACAGCAACAGTGTAAGGGTCTCACTAACCTTGTTTCAGGGAGGAAATAAGAAGACAGTTGGGAATCTTTGATAGGTTGCAATAGCTGTCATTCAGCCATCACTATAAGCAACACATCAGTATAAGCAGAATATTCTCAATATATATACCGTATTGCTATACATTGTATAAGTGACCGCCTTTAAAACTAGAAGACCTTGAAAATAGGTGGAAAATTAAAAATATTTTAAAAATATACATAAAAATACGAATTCAAATATTTTGGGTATTAAAAGATAGCAAAGTTCCATATATCAACATAATCGTACTGACCCAAAAAGGACTCTACTTTGAAAGCTGAAAAAACTAAATCTGCTTTTTTTGTCAAATCCACCACATTTGGAATTTCTTTCCAGTTTCTCAGTTGGAAGTACAATTGGTTCTACAGAAGTCAAGCTCTCATACAGCTCTGTTATGATTTTTCGAAGGCGGAGAGTGTTAAACACATTTACAGATGGGTGCCAATTTGTCAAATGGTTAAAGAAAATCTACCAAAAAAATCCATCATGATAAACCTGGGACACTTAACTCATAGATCCAGGCACAGTGACTGTGGTAATCTTATTACACAGTATTTAATATCCTTCCTTCTGAAATCAACTAAAATTATTCTAATAAGCTGTAAGGGCTCTGGGGGGGGGGGGGGCAACACCATTTCATACAGTGCAAGGAAAACTTCCCCCCTCCCACAGTGTTTGATATTACATTAGGCAGAGGGAGGGGAGTGCTGAGGGGGAAGGGGAAGACAGCGTAACAGCTTGTATAGGTACAGCATAAAGGGGTTCTTGTAATGCCCCCCAGAACCCTTCTGGCTCATTAGCATAATTTTAACAAATATAAGAAGATTACCACAGATAAAGTACCATGTCCCTGGTTTGTTTTTGATGACAGTTACTCAGTTATATAATTCAAAGATAAATGAAATTTATTTCAAAGCTTTATGGTGTTCCATGAATCTAGTAATTGATGTTCATTGATTATTTCTGAGAACTTACTTACTGATAATAAATAATGTATGGAGGGTAATTTGCATTCAGTGCAAAATTATTTAGTTCTCATCTGGAATATTACTGGTATTTTTCAACCACTACAATAACTACATATGAAATGCTTAGCATCACCATAGCAAATTTAGGCCTAAGTTCCATATATATGTGCGATTACTTGCAATGGTTCAGTGCAGTTTAATGTTTATATTGTATACACCTACTTACACATATGAGTTCTCCATAGCCAGCTTGGGTTCTCCGTGGGCTTCCATTAATGAGGCTTATGGTTTAAGAATAAGGTCTGCATTAAAAGTTATTCCTGCTTTTCTTGGTTTTGTCCACAATCACATATAAAGCTGCCATAGAATATAATAAATGCTGTTGGGAAAAGAAAGTTTGGTAAAGGAAACAAATGATTTTAGCCCAATGTAGAAGGAAAGATCAGCTGCAGGCCTCATGTTTTCCTGTATTGAGGATATATTGGCTTTAGCTAAGGAACAGCATCTCTTTAGTGCCAACATGTGATAAAAGTGCCACCAGCAAGACTTTATAGTTAAAAGGTGATGCTGCCTATTAACAATTTTATAGTTGTGTACATGAAACACACACAAATGTTGGAAAATACAAGGCTTGTAAATCCGGAGGGAATGGTTCCCAATCAATAGGAAAAACAATCATTTAGTCTCTGTTTTGCTATTTGCACACCAGCTGCAGAGTGATTCAACTGCAGTTATTCAAGCAGAGCCAGATGCAGGTGAGTAATTGCTGGTCTCTTCTTATCTTTCCTGTTCTTTCAGTGTCCTAAAACTTACATGCTACAACTCACCTCAAACAGCAGATTGAGGGTCCCTATAACCAGTGGTGGTGCACATCGTGGTGCCTTTGAAAATTAACTATTGAATATGCATCTTTGGTGCTCATTCCCACAACCGTGTGCTCACCCGGATCTTTGGGGAGCACAGGGTCGGGAGGTGGAGGTGGGAGGGGTGAACGCTCTACACTCCTCCTCCCTCCATAGACAGACAAGGTGCCAAAATATACCGGTGCAACCGGTTGCACGTCAGGTAATAGGCAGTCCTTTTAGCCTGTTAGAATGTTTATATGAATGCCATTTTGGCATTCATTTATATACTATTGTGAGTTTTACTTCCTCACTGCTACTTAGGCACTACTGGTTGTTCTACCTTCTCCGCTGTATGTACTGTCGTCGCCTGTGGTGTTCATCTGCGAGTCCAACTCTTCAGTGTTATTTTGGCTATACTGTACTTTGGCTATATTACCTGTATATTACTACTATATTTATCCCTTTTCATGGACCTATTACCTGGCGTGCATTGGCTCTTTCTGAGATGTATTTGTCCTATTCAATTTTTATTGTTTTCTTACATTTAATAAAGATTATTGTTGTACTATGATTGTCTTTAGTCTTGTTTTCTTTTTTCCTCTCAGTTTCTTTTTTGGTATTTTTTGCTACTACTCAGAGGTTATCATTAGCTCATCTGGTTCATATTTTTCATTATATGATATACTCATTAAATTATATAGCAATTTCTTTTATATGTATGTCTGTCCCCTAGTAAAGTAATGCCTAATAGCCTTCCTCACTAACTAAATGCCCCTTGTAGTCTCACCCAGTAATGAAATACCCCATGCAGCCCCCCTAGTAATGAAATGCCCTGCAGAAGACCCTTAGTAATGAAATGCCAGATGCAGCTCACCTAGTAATGAAATGCCCCTTGCAGCATAACCCAGTAATGAAATACACCATGCTGCCACCCCCAGCAATGAAATACCCCATGTAGCCTCTGCTAGTAATGAAATACCCCATGTAAACTCCCCTAATAATGAAATGCCCCATGCAGCCTGCCCTAGTAATGAAATGTCCCATGCAGCCGGCCCTACTAATGAAATGACCCATGCAGCCTCACCTAGTAATGAAATGCCTCATCCAGCCTCCACTAGTAATGAAATGCCCTGTAGCAGCCCTCCTAGTAATGAAATGCCTATTGCAACCCCCAAATTAATTAAATATCCAGAAGCAGCAGCACCCCCACCTCGCAGCATAGTGAAATGTCCTGCAGGCCCTCGGTGTATAAAAAAATAAACTTATGTACTCAACTTCTGATGCTTTCCAATGCTCTCTGTTGCTCCGCTCAGCTCCACTTCCTTCTCCTCTTCACTCATAACAGATCAGGCAGAGATGATACGGAGGTGTTGCCGCTGCTGACATCATAGCAGGTACTGCGAGTAGAGCACATGGACGCGTTTGTGCCCGCTTTGTTACGAGTGAAGAGTGAGTGATGGTGAGAATGTGAGTTTATTTTTTTTGTGCTAAAAAACACGGATTATACACAAGCATATATATAAGTATACAATAAATATTATTGTATCTTATTAAACATTTTACAAGAAGATCTTAAACAATAACAGCATAACAGTATAACCTTTCAGTAATATTTAGTTCTGGTTCGTTGATATTATTGGCAATATTGGTAAGAAAATATTAAGTCATTTGTAGCCCAAAATGGTAGAGCTCATCTGATTAAAAAATATTTGTTTATGGGGACAGGGTGTGGATAGAAATTTTCTTTGGGACCCTATGATTTCTATATATAACTCTATTGACCTAAAAACAACCCCTACCCCTTGCTCCTCAGTTTTAATACCTACTATAGTCTTAATGTGGAACATACATGGTTTACATTAAGTAGGTTTAGAATCCAAGTTACATCAGCTGCTGTACTATAAATGTCCGCTACAAGGAAAAAATAAAATAAATATTGTTCAGCCTGATATCACCAAAGTTATAAGTGACTGGAGAACTTTTCTTTTTTGGGCTGAAGTAAAACCCCTGGAGTTTAATATAATTGCTCATCCAAATACACAGTAAGCAGATTTTATATGATTTTTTTTTGATATATGAATAACAATGAAAAGCACAAGAATTCATTGCAGATACCGAGCCCACACATTGAGGTCATTTTAAGGCTTTTTCTTGGTAATCAGCCACTTTGGAAGTAAAACAAAGCTTGGCACGTGGTCCATTATTATCCCCAGAACAGAATTGGTATCTTTGTATAATTTTGCAGCTTTGAAGTTTTCTATCATAAATAAGTTGGAAATAGAAGTTCATTTGTTTCCATATGGTGGTGAAAGGTTTGTCATTTAGCATTGCAAAATATTACACTTATCCACTGTCATCAGTTCTGTGCATTCCTTCTATATATCTGGCCCGATCTAGGTAACACAAACTGACTGTGCTTTCTCTTTATATCCTTGTAGGAATTAAAGGTTTTAGTTTTTATATAAATAAAGCTGTTTCTTGAATCTCTGCAGTCCTTTGTAATGTAAAGACTTTGGGGTCCATTTATCATTGGTTTTCCTGGGATTTTTTGGCATAAAAAAGGCTCAAAGTAGGTGTTTTGAGACTTTTCACTGCTAAAAGTCTCACAAGGCTATTTCCACCTCTTCATTAATCTGGTGTAAACATATTGTAGAACTACTGCTAGTGCAATCTCGTGCAACACTGTGCCAAGCCAGATTCATGACTTTTGTAAAAAGTCTCATAAAAAGGCTCCAGTCCCCTGCTGGTCTATGTGCTGGGACTTTTTATGCATTTTGACACTTTTGGAAAAAAAAATCCTACACAGGAACTAGACCATAAAAACATTTATTAAAGGGCCAAAGCCACTTTAATATGTCTGATGAGCAACGGAGATCCAAAAATGGTCATAAAACTGTCCTAAGGAGCCTTCTGGCCGCAACCTCACCATTGTCCTTCTACCCTCTCAAAAAATAGCGTTGGATAAAATTTATTCTAGAGCATGGGTGGCTGACTCATAGCCACTGATTTCTTATGCTGGAAAATCAATAACGTAGAGGATATTCTGGTTTTACACCAGTAGTCATGTGTATTACAGTTTTCCCTTTTCAATTTTGTTTCATATATATTATTTTATATGTTTCTCAGGCCTCTCTTACACTATTTACTGTATCTAAACACCCTAATTCATCTTGTGGTTCTGTGAAGTTGAGAAAAAACATCTAATAATCTCTCATACTGAACAATATTCGGTCTCTGTGTATTCCCCCCCTGTTTTCTGCAAGTGACAGCTCTCCCACCCTTTGTCCATCCTTCATCCCTTCTTCACCCTTGCATATAAAAGACAGAATGACCAGCACAAATCACGACATTCAGGAAGGTGGAAATTACAGATCTTTATTCAGTATCACTTAACCCCTTAACACTAGGAGCTGGGCCGGAATCGGAATACACTAAGTGTCAGCTGTAACTTGCTTGTTCAAGTCACATGTTGGAACTAATAAGTTAAAAGTTAAAGTTAAAGACATTGTTCTTAAGTAAAAATAAATTAATAAAAATGCAAATAAGATCCATAAACATATAAATAGACATATAACGCAAAAAAAGTTTAAATCATAACACAAATCGCACATACTGTATATATCATCACCAATCCATAACAACCCATAGATTTAAGAAAGATCATTATTGAACCTGCTTGATGAACACATTATAGTTTTTAACTTTTTTCGGTCCACAAAAAATGCAATAAATAGAGATCAAAAAACATTTGTACTCCAGAATGATACTGTTGCAAAGTGAAACAGCTGCCAACCAGCTCCATAGCCAAAAAAAGTAAAAATGTTATGCCACTTGGAAGACGGCAATAGAAAAATGATTTATTTAGCAAATTTAGTAAAATGTTAGAAACAATATCTAAGTATAGTATCCCTGTAATCGTATTGACCCAAAGAATAAAGATAACATGATTATTAGGCTATATGGTGAACGAAAAATCCAGTACAGAACTGACGCTTTCCCGCCCTTCATAAATTTTCAACAATAGGGGATTCCAATCATAAAATAGTAGCACTGAAAAAAGCATCTCCTCCCACAAAAAAAATGGTGTCACATGGCCCCAATAACAAAACTAAAATCCTGGCAGCTCCTTCCCTTCTGCACTTCGCTGTGCGCCCCTACAACAAGTAAGGGCCACATGTGGGGGGTCTCTGTTCTCTGGAGAAATTGAAAAATAAATTGTAAGATGGGTTTTCTCTTTTTATCTTTTGGAAATGTGTACATTTTAGGGCTAAATGAACGTATAACCGACAAAATTTTACCATTCTAAATGTCACCTCCATTTTGATTTAATTAATATGAAGATCTCAAGGGGTTAAAAATCTTCCTAAAATCTGTTTCTGATAGTTTGAGGGGGGCAGACTTGAAAATGGACTGATACATAGGGGGTTTATTAATGTTATATATGTAAAATTTCATTTAAAACAGTATTTATCCCCAAAATAGTAAATTCTGAAAATACAGAAAAGCGCTATTCGATTTGTAAGGCGCATGACATTAAAAAAAATTATCCAGACATTTCAAAGATTATGAAAGTGTAAAGTAGAAATATGGGAAATGTTATTCAGCAACTTATTTAGGTGGTAAATCTATCTGCCTGAAAATGCGATCATATCGAATTTTGAAAATGGCAAATTTTTCAAAAGATTCATCATTTTTTCTTTTTTTTTAATAAATAATTGCAAAACTGCCGATCAGCCAACATTTACCACTAAAATAAATTACAACATGTGAGGGAAAAAACAATCTCATAATCAATTTGATAAGTAACAGTGTTCAAAAGCTATAACCATATAAAGCGACACAAGTCAGAATACAAAAAAATGGGGCTGAGCCTTAAGCTACAAATGGCTGCGCCCTTAAGGGGGTTAAAAATGTCCATATAGCATAGAATGCGGCAACGCCAGAGGGTCGGCGCGTTTTAACACAGACCGTCTTAATAATGACACCTTCATCACACAGTATAATCATGCTTCCTGTTTGTTGTTGTCTTGTTTATTATTCCATTATTATTACATTATCATTCGGTCACTTTTACTAGAGTCTTTTGATTGCTGCTGCTACTGGTTGTCTTATGGTTATTATTCAGGGCATAGAGACTGTCACTGTTATTTGGTACTCTGTGGGTATTTAGGGGGTTTAAACCACATCCAAATTACAGAGGGTGTAGATTTCTATAATATATTGGGTTTTTTACAATTGGAGATGTTAAACTACATGATGCCCTCACTCAAGGGGCAACAATGGCATAAACTGTGGTCACATTTATAAATAGAGTAGATCTTTTTCTAATGAAAAATGCCATTAATAAAATGAATTCATCTGAAAGTTAACAGTTCTCTTGGGATTAGAGCAGTTGATCCAGGAATTATTCAGAACTTCCTGTTTACTGGGATCAATTATATCTCCTCTGCAGGGAAAATATTAAATCTGTAGAATTATAGGTTGGACTTTTTAATGCCATTAGCTATATAACTATGTAACATGTATACAATTTCTGGCATTGATGTATTAAGCCCTGAGTGTCACCAAATTAAATTAGGGATATATACTGTAGAAAGATATGGCTTACAGTAATATTACAGCAATATTAAGTATTAATTATTGTGACCTGAAACCGCTTGATCGCTCGAGATGATTGACAGTTCTGCACAGTTGGTGGCCAATGCACTATGATAATGTATATATAGTATTAGCACAGTTTGTGTGAAAGTCATACCATGTAGGTGTCTCTCATGGGGTATGAGAGTTAATCCAGATTTTCCATCTGATGTACACATAATACTAGCTTGGATTTGGCAGCATTTTCAAAAGCTTTAATCTCTCTCCCTTGAGCCATGGCTTTATGAAACGATATTTTATAATCACATTTAACAGTTTTGAGGTGTGTGATCACAATGCAGGTGCACTAACAATCTAGAAAGGCATGCACCCAGTCTGGCCTTGTAAATTAAAAAGCTCAGACCATAACTTTAGATGTGTCAATTTCCATCATATTCAGAGTGCTTAGTAAGTAAGAACAACTTTGCACAGGATTATAATGGGTGTCAGGTATTATAGAAGGTTGCAAGTGAGATATGGTAGAGAATTCAATCCTTAGAAATACATATTAGAACAGCAGGAGAATGTTAATCTAGAGTTCAATGGTAGCAAATAGCTTCAAGTGGCTTATAAGAAATATATTATAGCAGGTACAGGCTCCCCATCTTGACAGAAAAAAAACTGAAAAGTGGATATTGTTGCTAATTTATTAAACAAGAAAAACTAAAATATTACATGGTCATAAGTATTTAGACGATTTGATGTGACACTCATATTTAACTCACATGCTGTCCATTACCTTCTGATCTTCCTTGAGAAGGTTATTTTCCTTCATTGGAGTCCAGCTGTGTTTAAGTAAAATGATTGGACTTGATTAGGAAAAACACACACCATTCTATATAAGACCTCACAACTCACATCGAGATCAGGGCACACACCATTCTATACAAGACCTCACAGCTCACATCAAGATCAGGGCACACACCATTCTATATAAGACCTCACAGCTCACATCGAGATCAGGGCACACACCATTCTATACAAGACCTCACAGCTCACATCAAGATCAGGGCACACACCATTCTATATAAGACCTCACAGCTCACATCAAGATAGGGTGCAAAGTGTACATTAATGAGCAATAAAATAAATAAGTTTTTTGATCTTAAAAATTGGCTGCAATGGAACAAAGAGTAAAAAATTTAAAGGGGCCTGAATACTTTCCTTACCCTCTGTATATATTGTTTTTGCCAGGAGAGCTATGCTATCTTATTAATAATAGTAATAATAATAATAATAATAATAATGAGATGTTATAAAAGATCCTGATCTATTGGTGGGAATAAAGATTAGCCACAAAATGCTGTTATGCTACCTGACCCAGTACATGGGGGCAGCACGGTGGCTTAGTGGTTAGCATTACAGCCTTGCAGCGCTGTGGGCCATGGGTTCAAGTCTCATGGTCAACATCAGCAAAGACTTTGTATGTTCTCTCCATGTTTGTGTGGGTTTCCTCCGAGTCCTCTACACTCCAAAACATTCTGGTAGGGTGATTAGATTGTGAGCCCTGTGGGGGCAGGTACCGATCCACGTTTTACATGCATAGCCCATTGAGAAGTGTTTAATGTTTCATTTACCCAGCATATCAATCTTTCATTGCCAGACAATGCAGTTAGGGAATGTGATAGGCCTGCTTGAAGAAATGGATTTTACCGTTAGTATTGCAGGGTATAATGATGATCAAGCAATCGTATGGAGCTAATACAAATGTAAAACAACAAGTAAAAATAATATTTTAAAGTAAAAAAATAAACTAATAAATCAATATAAATGCTCAATAAGCCCTCTCTACATATAAAACTGTATAGATTGCGCCACGATAGGTGGCTGCCTGTATTCTGTGCTCTGGAACTTTCCCCCCTTTTTCCCCTTTTTTCACCCCTGTTTCCCTTCCTATCCACCCCAGCTTTAACATGACCCGTGGCTTATTCACCCCAGCGCCCATCGGGCCCAGAGATCGATGTGATGGAGGATTGATGCCCTGTGCCTGGAGAATGCCCAGCAGAAGCACATTTTTGGAGGCTTCCCTGCGCATCAGCTCTGAGGCTCTAGATACCAGGAGTCCGGAAACCCACCAATCAAGGACCTGCTAATTGAGCCCTCACCATTCCGTCTGATCGACCATGAACCCACCATTGCACCCAATCTTCTGAGGACCCACCTAATCTCACCCAAGTGGCCAAAGATCCTGGCTATGCAACTGAAGACCTGGGGATTCCGCCCAACAGATGAGGATCACACTACCTCCAGAATCTGAAACCTCTGGCCTGAACCAAAGCCCTGGCACGGCGGCACCTCCAGCTCCTCCTGACACAGCAGCAACCGCATCTCCACCAGGATGCAGCAGCCCCTTTAGCGCCCCCCATCACAGCGGGACCTCTGGCACAGCGGCACCTACAGATCCACCTGACTGCGGCTTCTCTAGCACATGGCATGTCCCTGCCCCTCAGCTCGGCGCACTAGGTCACCAGGACAGGGAGCTTGTGTGGGCATGGCCTGACGACAGCACTGGGATCCTTTGCTGCAGCATCAGTGTGGGTGGCAACAGCAGCACACTGTGGCACGGTTTGCAGGCTGCAATAGGGCTTGAGCTAGCGGGGCAGTACTTGAGGGAGCAAACAATGAGGGTCTTGTGCAGGACCGTGGGCTGACTGTGGCTGGAGGATCACTGCAGCACCACGTTTGCCCAATCAGAAACCTCCGGTAGCTTATGGGATCCCCCTGCCTTATTGTCACAAGACTTTGGGGCAGTGACTGAATTAAGGGCTCTGGGCTCTCACTTTTGCTGTTCACTAGGGAACATATGGAATGTTATGCAGGCTGCCAAGAGCAATCTAACAATGTGGTGAGAGAAGATGTTCAGAGACTGGATACCATAGTAACTTAGATCAGGATCCCAGGGCTGCCTGCCGGCAGATGACGTCATCTTAAAGCCACATTGTCATCCTATGCATGTTCATAGCCTGACACAGCTAATACCCTGCAATACATCAGTATTACAGAGTATTATCATGAACAAGCAATCAGATGATAGCTTGTTCATGTCCCATGGTGGAAATAGTAAAAAAAAGTTTTTTAAAAATTATTCAATAAACAATAAAACAACAAATCAATAAAAATGCCCATAATCCCCATAACATATAAAGAGACATATGACACAAAAAAAGTCTAAATAATAACACAAACTCCACATATATAGCATCATCGTGTCTGTAGAATAAAATTAATAATTATTGAACTTGCACGATGAACACTGTTAAAAAAAAAATGTTAAAGATCAGCTAAAAATTATGATTTTTACCTATTGAATCCCACAACAAAAGCAATAAAAAGTGATCAAAAAACATATGTACTACAGAATGATAATGTTGCAAAGTACAACATGTCCCACAAAAAACAAGCCATCAACCAGCTCCATAGCCAAAAAAGTGAAAATGTTACACCAATTGGAAGACGGCAATGCAAAAATTATATATTTTACCCCACATTAGGGTTTTATTTGTATGGTATCACTGTAATTGTACTGACCCATAAAATAAAGATAACAAGGGGCTATTGAGAAAACTGTGCCCCCATAAAACAAGTAACGGCCACATGTGGGGGGTCTCTTTACTCAGGAGAAATAGCATAACAAATTTTAAGGTGGGTTTTCTCTTTTTATCTTTTGGAAATGTGTAAATTTTAGGGCTAAATGTACAGATAACCGACAAAATTTGACCATTCTAAATTTCACCTAAATTTTGATGTAATTACTATGAAGATCTCAAGGCTAAAAGCTGTTTCTGATTTGAAAATGGGTTGATTATATAGGAGGGATTTGATGTTAAATATGTAAAATGTGATTCAAAACTGTATATATCCCCAAAATAGTCAATTCTGAAAATATGGAAAATTAATATTCGATTTGTAAGCCGAGTGACATCAAAATAAATTATCCAGACATTTCAAAAATTATGAAAATGTAAAGAAGACAAAGTATACCACCTAGTTATTTAGGTGGTAAATCTATCGGCCTGAAAACACAACGATTTAGCATTTCGAAAATTTTTGTAAATAGACACAAAACTTAAGTACAACATGTGGGGAAAAAACAATCTCAGAATCGCTTTGATAAGTAATAGTGTTCAAAAGTTATAACCACATAAAGCGACACAAGTCAGAATCCAAAAAATCGGGCTGAGCCTCAAGCTATAAACTGGCTGCATCCTTAAGGAGTTAAAAAGTCACAAAAAACTCACAAATTCTTATGTAATCCCTTCCTAAACTTTTACCTACGCCTGCTTTGGACTTTAGTTTATTTGCACCAAAATGACACCACTTTATAGTGATTTGCAGCAGAATTGTGACTTTTTAATATTTCCACATATCAGCAGTTCAGGTGCAACAAAAAAAATTGTTTGAGTCCTGAGATTTGTACTTGACATACAAGTTGAGATTGAGTAGCAATTCCTGGCGCCGAGTGGCTTCTCTGCTCTCTACACTGGATGGGTGGGTAGAGGGCAGTGCCGGGCATATACCTGTGCAGGTCAAGGCTATGGGCACATTTCTACACTCTTTCAGACCTGGTGTAGAAGAGGGCAGGAGCCTCATGATAGATCTTGCACGTGCGGGGGGCAGGGTCACCATTATAGCGTCAGCCTATGATTAATGTACCCCATTGTGCATCTAACTTTGCTAGGAAAGTGGAACTTTGGCGCAAATATGCCAAAAAGGTTGCAAATATAAGAGAAAAAAAGAGAAAATCCTAAGATAAATGACCCCTATGAGTAGTATTCAGAATGTGGTACATGAGTCTCTTAAATGTTCAGATTGGTTCCAGATGCATCAACACCACACTCAAGACACTAGGTAAATAAACTGTGTGCAATGAGATTAGACAACAAGCCTGTAATTGGACATTGTAGAGTCAATATCCACTCAGGAATGCACACTTTACATGCATTTAGTGGGATATTTCCTGACCTGGAAATTACTAATAATGCAGAGGGAATAAGGTATAAACAGTGAATGCATTTAGAGACATATTACCCTTCCAAGATTGGTTTTCAAAAAAGTCAATGTGTACTATGACATATCAAGTGTTACTGGCAAAGTAATAGAAAGTGCTACAGCATGCTGAATATTTTATACTAATAAGAGCAGGGTGGCCCAGAGATTAGTTGATAACCAAACCTCCTTGGCTGCAGAGTATGAAACCTAAGAGAGTGAAAAAGCACAATAGAAATATACCACTGACAGATTTCTCTGCTCATTGGAGATAATGGTCACTAACTGGAATTCATACTTTATTCAATTCTGTTCTCACACTTTACAAACACATGTAATATGACTGTATTAGACAACAGGGGCAAAAAGAGCAGAAGTAAATCTCAAAATAACCTTTCATGATATTTTTTTAAAATCAAATATTTAAAAGTGTGATTAAAACAAAACTACCTAAATTATAATGTAACTTCTTGGTCACGTACAAGGACTGAATGCTGTACCAGAGCTAAAGTAAAGTATAGTTGCAACTGGAACTCTAGCAGCCAAGAATCGAGAATACAAAAAGTCAGGTGAGGATATAACAAACCTTTTAGTTGTATTTTAAAATTGTACTTTCTTAATCCTAGAAAACACTTTGAAGGGGTATTCCCATGAAGACAAGATTCTTAAATATACTTAGGATAACAAAATAACACATTGGGGCAGATTTACTTACCTGGTCCAGTCGCGATCCAGTAGCGTGTTCTCCGACGCTGATTTGGGTCTGCCGGGATTCACTAAGGTCTGTGCGTCAGATATCCACCAGGTGTCACTGCTGCGCCGAGGTCCACCGGAGTTCACCTTCTTCATTCCGGTGCATGTAAGTGCTGATCTTGCAACACAAATTCTTTTTTAAACTCTGCAGTTTTTCCGAATCCATCGGGTTGTCCGACGCCCCCCCCCCCCCCCCCACCGATTTCTGTCGCGTGAAAACTGGTGCCGACGCACCAAAATGACTCAATGGGGGTTATTTATCTTTATTTTTCTTCCTGATTTTCTGTCTTTCTTGAGACATTTTGGCGCATTGCAATTTTCGCGACCTTTTGGGGACATTTTGAAATATACCCCGGACATTTGTTTTTCTTCAGTAAGACAAATTTACCTTCTGTTGCAAAAGTGTTAAATGTCGCAAATGACATTTGTCATTTCAAATTGTCTAAAATTTGCAACTTTTTTTGGCGCAAGAAGCTCCAGGAAAACTTAGAAAATGGAAAAAAGTGACTTAAGACATTTGTGCAACATTTTTGAGACATTTATAACAAATGTCTCCAAAAGAGATCTGAAAAAAAAAACAATTTAACAAAAGGAAAAAGTGAGATAAATTACCAAAGAAGCAGATGGGAAAAAGACAAGCAAAAATTAGCAGTTTTTAACCCCTCCAAGGCCCTTTTTAATTTTTGCATTTTCATTTTTCACTCCCTACCTTCAAAAATCCATAACTTTTTTATTTTTACACATAAAGAGCTGTGTGATGGTTTGTTTTCTGTGTAACAAATTGCAATTCATAGTGATATTATTTAATATTCCATGCCGTGTACTGGGAAGTGGGAACAAAAATTGCAAATGCAGTGAATATAGTGATAAAAAGCATTTGCGCCGTATTCGTGTGGGCATGGATTTTACATCTTTCACTGTGCGCCCCAAATAAAATGCCTACTTCATTCTTTGGCCCTGTACAATCACAGGGATATCAAATTTGTATCGGTTTTATAATGTTTTCATACATTTACAAAAATTAAAAAAGGAGGTCTACAAAAAAAGCAGCTTATAGCTGTGGCTGTTGGAAGCAGAGGATAGGTTCAGAGTTGGCCCAGTGCTTTATGAAGCTACAGAAATTTTAGATAAAAACATTTACTGTTTTGCTAAATGTTACTAAAGTGAAAACTATGTATAGGAAAGGGTTATTGTTAAATCTGAGAGATTTGGCTGGCATTATTCTACATTAGAGCAATGACTAACATATGGCAACAGCAACAATTTGTTTCTCTATGTTGTTCATGTGAGTGTAAGAGAAGCCTAAAGCTAGTAACCGATCTCCAGGAAAAACAAGTATTTTGGCTGGTAGAAGAAAGTTTATTTCAGCCGTACTTATTCTATAGCGTCCAATTCTCTGGGTGACATAAAGCTATTTTCCTGTGGAGAACCTTCTGCAGATAGTAGGACTGCTTCTGCATTATTAAAACGAGCTTATTTTTTATTTTTCTGACTGTAATTTGTATTGCTTGTGTCCAAGTGAGTCTGTCTTTAGGTAAACATACCCTGGAAGATTTTTATAAGAAGCAGGACAAATCTGAACTGGTTTTGCGGTGTAGCTGAGACTGTAAATAGTTTGCGCGTCCATAGGTGTCAATGGCATACATCTTTTGTTAACTGGTTTAAAAGACACAATGGGACTCAGGGGGTAAGGGACATAGTCATGTCTAGCAGTTGTTGTGTCCTCAAAGGAGCCTACTGGAAGGCCAAGATTTAACTGAGGCTTTATAGGAGAAGCCCTCTTGCACTGCCATGGTTTGAAGTCTTGACTCATGGTTGATCTTGCTTCAAAATATTTAGAACATTTGTAGTATTGTTGGACTGGCTTGCATGAGAGTTGTGGCTGAAGAATGTGTGGTATGTAGTCATTTTGAGTAGTTGAAATAAAGTCCATTTTATCTGACGGCTTCTTGTATGCAAGGGACTTCTTTTTAAAACGTGGTGACAGTGACCAAATTTGGTATTTGTCCTGAAATTCAGTCAGGCTACTGAAAGGTATTTCTGAGTCTGTAAGGCAGTATCTGGGTTTTAATGATGTTGCTGCTTTTCCTGGTAAATCTTTATAGTCTTGGTGGTTAGTAGTTAGGCAATCAAATGGGTCTTGGTTGGGATTATACTTTTCCTTCTTCTGTATTTGTATTCTTTCTTTGTGGTATGGCACATAATCTATTCTATAATTTGTTGTATAGTTTAAGGGTGCTACAGACCCCCTATACACTTGTAGCGGTTTACAGGATGGTGTTGATTTAATTGGCAAGTAATGAAAATGATCTTGAAATGTGGATTTCATGTCAAACTTTTCCTTTGGTGGATGGTAAGTATTGGTTTGTCTCATGGAGGGCCTTTTAGAAAAATTCCATAATTGGTAATCACCTGCAACAGAGACGTTTACCTAACATTAGTATCAAACCAATAAATATGATGATTAATATGACTGCTACAATGGTTTTATTCTCACATTGTGAGTTTTTTTCTTTCTTATACCATGACTCACATTGCTGGGGGGGCATTTATTATGGCCTTTCAAACGGACAACTGGCAGTGGTTTTTTTTTCATCTCTTGCACCTGAATTTATGAAGTGTTGGCGACATAATATTGGTGTTTTCCAACACTCTTGATGAGGGTTAAGATGTGTGAGCAAGACCAAATTCACTTTGCTCCTGGCAGTTTTGCAACCTGTTCAACTACTACTTCAAACAGAGTTTTTTTCCTTTAAGTTAGCTGATTATCCTCCAGCAGAATCGGATGCATTGGGTCTGAATAAACAGCTGCCAAAAATGTATTTTCTAAATACATCGTTTCACTGATGCAGCAGTATCATTGCCTTCCTCTTTGGGACATGATTGTAAAGGAACATAGTTACACACACAGGTACCTACCACACCAAGGTAGGTTATGAAATAGCATTCCCTATTTTAGCTGAAATCTTACCCATTTATCTACAAAAATAATCTCCTCTGAAGTCAATGTGAAAAAGCAGTAAGAAGAGTCCAAGTCTTAGGTTCTATCGAAGCAAGCTTTTGAAGTCATATTAAAGAAACTCATTTTCAGATATAATCAAGCTTGTAATTCTGTTAGTTACAGAACTGGATATATGGGAAGTCAAAGACATAGTTGGAAATGTTAGACACAGATAAAGATCCAGTTTTCTTTAACTTCCCTCATCTCCAGCTCACAGAACTGCAAGATACCTTATTTGATGCTAAAAGCATGATAGATATAGGATAGTATATGTACTATAGAATTTGAGATAGGGGCATCTGAAGTGACGCTCTCCCTGAAGCCTATAAAACATGACAATGGAGGAAATATTTTATAGGTGAATGGGTGAGAGAATTCAAGAGAGTACACTTCATAACCTACCTATTGGTGCTAGTAGTTTAGTGGGGTAAAAGAGGTGAAAACCCATTTTCCAAAACACTGTTCATTTGCTTGAGGAAGGTTCCAGCCACTAGAGTCATTTACTTGTGATAAATAGATCACAACAATTTTTTCAATTTAAATTGTTTCTTTTTGATGATGATACTTTCAGGGAAGTTTTAATAACCATTGTGCTATTTAGACTTTCCATTGTCATATGGGTTCTCCTTGGCTGGACCCTGACTTAACCCATCTGACAGTAAAGATTTGAAAATTATGACATTGATTGCACAGGGCATGGTGGGGGCTAAAGAGATAATGCCAGCTATGCTAGAACCAGTGGAGAACCACATATTAAAGGATTGGTTGGTATATGTGGTGCAAGTTCCCCTTTAACAGGGCTGGTGAGTTGCAGCAATAGTTTATGGCAGTGAAATTGAAGAATTGGAAGAAATGTACTGACTTTCGACTCCAGCTTAAAACATATATGTAACAAAATATCTCATTAATATTATACAATTAATTCAACTTTCATGGAAAGTTTAGAAATATGAATCAGAAAGATATTTTATCTTAAATCAATATAAGGCCCTCATTTTTTTAAAGGTTTCTGATTATCATCAGGATACTCCAAAGCACAAATACTTAAAGGCATATTTACTTACCCTTTGTATACAGTGCAAACATAGACTAGGCCGGGGTAGTAAGAGCTCTCCTTACAGTATCTTGGCCAACAAAGGGCGCCTTGCAGGCATGCAATAACTTACAGACATTGATACTGCACAGGTGGATTCTGGGAAATGTGCAAATACATTCTCTAGGATAGCATGGGATGAAAAAGTCATGTTTGATTGTATTAACATGCGTGTGTGTACAAATATGTATATATATATATATATCTGTAAAGAAAAATATATATCTGCTTACAATGTAGCTAACAAGCAATGTTTTCCTATCCTGGAAAATGTAAGTAGCCTTAAAATGTACCAGATTTATTACAGTCACTAATGCTGGATGATAAATGTGTTGCATCTGTACACATATTTGGCTAGGTTTATTAAAAAAATGCTAACATTTCGGCTCTCAATGTCACATCACTGTCAAGTTATAACCCTGGTCTCCTTAGCTACAATGCGTTATCATTCTGTCCTATGGTAGAAAATGAGCAAGAATTGTCAGTGTTCCCCCTCAATTTCCACTGTCAGGCTCAGCATGAAAGGCAGGTTTCTCCCCATAGGCAAATAGGGCTAACAACTGAATATGTGCCTTAAAATATTCTGAAAATTAGGAGACATGCCCTAAGGTTTTATTTGCAGAAATTTAAGTCAAAATTACTCAAATCCAAGTAAGCTAAAGCTTTGTAAAGATTTAGGCTTTTTACAGTGTAGCAATAATGAGCATAAACTGAAAATAAATATACACTCAGTAGTTAGAAACCTGGCAAAGCATAAAGGTTTATTTTACTCATGTTTTTCACATTTTGAGCCATACTTTATTGTGGTTACATGTAAATTCCAGTTTCTTTGTTTAGGGTCTAACACTTTTTCACGTAATATAAATTATTCTTGAAAGCCATTAAAACAGATGCAGATGTGGGATGCTGACTCAGTGGTTTTACGATTAAAAATCTTCTTATCAAACTACAATATGCTCATTATCTTATTATCATACTGTTCCAGGTAACGAACATTGTTCGTTTAGGAAAACATGTTACCATGATTACAATACTACATGTATTGCTATTACATCTTTTTGCTATACCATCAATGTATCACAAAAAATGGAAAACAGTAAATTTTAGGATCTGGAAGATTCACAGATTTTGCGATTCAGTAAATCATTGTTTCTATGTAAGAAAACTGTCATAGCAGCCATATAATTTGCAATTGCTAACGAACTTGGCCTTGTGCGTGGCCAGTGAGGGAATGGGCCTGCATGGGGAAGATCATCAAAATATATGCCAGAACATGATAATGCACATCTGCTACAGAACCTCATAATATAATCCTCAGTTGTTGATTTATAAATGCTATACATTGCTGCTGATTTTAGTCCAGTATGGATGGACCTTGTTCTCATAGATGTCAGATCCTGATCATTTATAAAGTGTCATAACAGGGCTAATAGGTTCTGTTATATTTTTTGTTATGGAAGAGAATAACAGAAATTGTATAAAAGATCTTCTCCAATCCCCATAGTCTTAGGGTCTCCATTCACCCTTCATTCTCCATAGTGTTACATGTATGGGGTTTCCTTCTGTAATTTTTCTGTTATTTACAGCAGAAGAATGGGCTGCAGCTCTTTTCTACTTTAAATAATGTGAGATGTGCTCCACCCTCTGACTGCTGGAGTGAAAAGAGATGAGTGGGAGCGCATGTTAATATATAAATAAATAATATAATATATAATAAATATATAAATATGCAAGCAAATCTGATAGAAAGTTCACTGTATCCCCCAGTCTCATCTCGTGGACTTCAAGTATAGAATCAGGCTGGTAATGTCAGGGCAAGCAAGTTTCATTATTATAGGATGTCTGGCAGGACAAACTGCCGATACAGCAGGAGAGTAGGGAGCAGCCGGGGAAACAATAAGCTAGTCTCTAGTCACATGCTTGCCCCTACTACAAGGACCAGGCAGCAGACCACTGCATTGTATCACTGTGCCCCATGAGATTCTTAATCACAGATAATTGAAGCCAGCCTACCTTTAAAGTAAAAGTCAGTATTGTGTCGAGCACTTTGATGCTTTACAGATATACCTTTCCTGTTTTCTTTCAATATTTTATTTAAGACAATATCCGTTTTTATTTTTATGCAAATTGGCATCTTGGTGCATCAGTGATGTACACAGGAGGAGGTGGGACAGCATAGGCTACTGGGATGTGGAGAAGCCTTTGCTCCCACAGCGTCATGAGGCTCCTCCTTGCCCAAGCAGCCTCTGCGAAAAATGTGCATATTAGTTAATGTTTAGATCAGGTTAGGAAGTATTAAAGGATTAGGGAAAATAGTATAGGGCTTAGGATGTTAGGAGAAACCTACCATCTGATCTTCCATAATAGATAGATTCCTGATGGTAGGTTTCCCTTAAAGACGGAAGCATGGAGGAGTTGACAATCCCTTTACCTGGTGGTACCCACAATAGTAATCTCTCTCACTGTTATGATATTTCCTGTTTCAGCAAAGGGTACGTCACAATCTTTAGATATGCTTTATGGCAGGGGTCCCCAAACTTTTTACATAGGGGGCCGTTCACTGTCCCCCTCAGACCGCTGGAGGGCCGGACTAAAGTTTAAAAAAAAATAGCGGTATATGTGACCGCATCCGTAATGCACTGGTACCCCCCTCAATTAATTATTTAATGTACTGCACCCCCTTGTGAACTATTTTATACATTACAATATTTTATATATTACAATTAATTATTAAATATACTGGGACCCCTCTCCATTAATTATTGAATATGCCCCCCCCCCCATTAATTATTAGACTGCCCCTCATAATTAATAATTTCCTATACCCCCACCATTAATTATTTCCTATGCTGCCCCCACCATTAATTATTTCCTATGCTGCCCCCACCATTACCGTATATACTCGAGTATAAGCCGACCCGAGTATAAGCCGAGACACCTAATTTCAACACAAAAACTGGGAAAACCTATTGACTCAAGTATAAGCCGAGGGTGGGAAATGCATTGGTTACAGCCTCCCAGTATATAATCTGCCAGCCCCTGTAGCATACAGCCTGCCCAACCCCTGTAGCATGCAGCCTGCCCAGCCCCTGTAGTAGGAAAAAAAATAACACTGTACTCATCTTTCCGACGTCCCCCATAGGTCCTCTTCTGTCTTAGACTGTCTCCTATGGGTGACGTCAGAAAGGTGAGTTTTGTCTTTGTTTTTAGTTGACTCGAGTATAAGCCGAGTTAGGGTTTTTTAGCACAAATTTTGTGCTGAAAAACTAGGCTTATACTCGAGTATATAAGGTAATTATTTCCTAGGCTGCCCCACACCATTAATTATTTCCTATGGTGCCCTTCATAATTATTTCCTATGTTGGCCCCACCATTAATTATTTCCTATGCTGCCCCTCATAATTAATTATTTCTGATTCTGCCCTTCATAATTAATTATTTCCTATGCTGCCCCTCACAATTAATTATTTCCTATGCTGCCTCTCATAATTAATTATTTCCTATGCTGCCCCTCACTATTGTTTCCTATGCTGCCCCCCACCATTAATTGTTTCCTATACTGCTCCTCATAATTAATTATTTCCCATACTTACCCTCATAATTAATTATTTCCTATGCTGACCCTCATAATTAATTATTTCCTTAGCTGCCCCTCATAATTAATTATTTCCTATGCTGGCCCTCATAATTAATTATTTCCTATGCTGCCCTTCACCATTAATTATTTCCTATACTGCCCCTCATAATTAATTATTTCCTATGCTGCCCCTCATAATTAATTATTTCCTATGCTGCCCCTCATAAGTAATTATTTCCTAAGCTGTCCCTCATAATTAATTATTTCCTAATCTGCCCCTCATAACTAACAATTGTCCCCCAGTCGCCACAATCTATTTACTGCCCTTTTTGATAAAAAAAAATAAAAACCCTGTACTTACCTAAGTCTTCTTGCCGCGGCCGGGCAGGAAAGGGTGTGTGGCCGCGTGATGACGTCATTGCGCGGCCGCGCAGCCTAGTTCATGGAGCGATGTGCGCCGGGGTTTTCTTCTGGCCACATCGCTCCAGTAATAGTGCTCAAGCGGCCGTTTCCGGCCGTACCGAGCACTATACAGTGACGGGCAGGAGCTTCCTGTCCGGACAGACGGAGGCTCCTCCCCATCTGTCGAAGGCCGTGGGAGCCCGGCGCCAAGCATCGGGGGCCGGATCAAAACGGTCCGCAGGCCGCATGTGGCCCACGGGCCGTAGTTTGGGGAACCCTGCTTTATGATATTATTTCCATGAGTTATTTTAACAGGTTCCATTATACATAGTGCTGTACAATTTCAAATTTGGTAATAAATGACATTTAATGATATACAGCTCCTGGGAGAACACATGAATGCATTTTCCTTTATTTCATTCAAGATTTATTGAATTTCCCTAAATCTTAATTTAGCTACATGCTTATATTTTCCAGTGGATCACATCTTGAATGTATTACTTCATTGAAATAAGATGATATAAACATTGCATATTACTTTGGGCAAGCATGCTGCCACTAGTACTCATGTCATATAATCCCTTCCTAGAGATAGAAAAGCCTAATTTCTTTTAGCCCTCCTTTAGCCTGTGTGCAGAATCATCCTTGTAACATTATAAAGCAATCTGCTCTACAATCTTCATCCATGTATAGTGAACCTGTGGCATTCGCAAAAGAACCAGAATTAGGGCAATTAATTTCACATACAGTGACATTTCTTATAGCGGATCTGTATATCATGAGTCATTGCACATTACAATCAAAATAGATCAATGTCTCACAATCCACAAAACAAAGTACTTTGTGGCCAAAATCTGGTGGGGGCCCATTGAATGTAGCCCAGGCAGGGAACAGCAATCGTTATTTACTGCTCCCCAGAAATATCTATATACAGCCTCCCTAGTAATCACTATATACAGCACCCAGGATTCACTATATACAGCTCCTCAAAAATCACTATATACAGCCCAAAGTAATCACTATATACAGCTCCCCCAGCAACCTCTATATACAGCTCCCAGTAATCACTATATACATCCCCCAGTAATCACAAGTAAAACATAAACTAATCAGATAATGCCAGAGCCGCTCTACAGATAAACACGGAGATTGCCCACGATAGGTGGGCTGCCTTAGTCTGTGCCCTGACTTTCCCCCCGTTTTTCACCCCTGTGTACCCTTCCTATCCACCCCACTTTAACATGAGCCCGTGCGTAGGTCACACCCGCGCCCATCGGCCCAGAGCGATGGATGAGATGGTGCCCTTGCCCTGGCAGACAGCCACAGAACAGCAGTGTGGAGCTCCCTGGCGAATCAACCGGATCGCTAGACCCAGTCTTCCAAACCCACCGATCCCGGACCTGCTAAATTGTACCCCACCAGTCCCGTCTGGCGACCATCACCCACCATGGGCACCCAATCGCCTGAGCCCACCTAACTCGACCCAAGGGGGCACATAATCCCGGCTAGCTACTGAGACCTGGGGATGGCCCGCCCCACTGACGGATCACCTGACCTCCAGAATCTAGAAACTCGGACCGCGCAAAGCCCGTGGCACGGCGCACACTCCAGCTCCTCCTGACGGCCAACAGCACACCGCATCTCCACCTGATCAGAGCCCCTTACGCCCCCATCACAGCGGGACCTCTGATGCCAGCGGCGCCTACATATCCACCTGACTGCGGCTTCTCTAGCACAATGGCATTCCCTGCCCGCTCACTGCCGCGCACTAGTCACCAGGACAGTGGACTTGTGTGGCTGGCCTTAGACGCCAGCACTGGGATTCCTTGCTGTGGCAGCATCATGTGGGTGTACCCGCAACAGCACACCTGTGGCACGGTTGCTCGGTAATAGGGCTGACTAGCGGGCAGTACTTGAGGGAGCAAACAATGAGGGTCTTGGTGCATGACCGGTAGGACTACTGTGGCTGAGAGGATCCTGCAGCACCACTTGCCCATCAGAAACCTCCGTAGCTTGTGGGATCACCCCTGCCCTTATTGCACAAGACGTTTGGGCAGTTGACTGAATTAAGTGAGCTCTGGGCCTCACTTTTGCGTTCCCTAGGAACAATGGGAATGGTATTTCCAGCGCTGCCAGAGCAATCTAACATGTGGTTGAGAGAAATGTTCAGAAGACCTGGATCCCTAGTAACATTAATCAGGAACCTCAGTGGCTGCCTGGCCGCAGTGTACGTCCATCTTTAGGCCACATTCGCATCCAGCAGTGTTCAAGCCGACACTCTATACCCTGCATAACATCATGTAATTGACTGAGATTATCATGAACAACAATCAGATGTAGCTTGCCTGTCCGGATGGTGGAATACGTATAAGAATGTTTAAAATTATTCAGATAAACAATAAAACACAAACAAGAACATGCGCCATAATCCCCAGTGCAACATAAAAGAGATATGACACAAAAATCTAATACGAGACACAACCCCACATAGTAAGCACAATCGTGGTCGTGAATAGAAATTAATATTATGACTGCACCGATGAACACTGTAAAAAAAAATGTTAGAAGACAGTAAAAAAGTATGATTTTACCTATTGAATCCACAACCAAAGCAATAAAAGATCAAAACATGATACTACACGAAGTAATGTTGCAACAAAGCAACATTCCCACAAAACAAGCCAGGTCTGACCAGCTCCATAGCCGAAAAAAGGGTGGAAAACTGTACACACACAATTGGAAGACGGCAATGCCAAAAATTATATATTTTCCCCACATTCGGTGATTTATTTGTAGGTCATCACTGATTGTCGGACCCAGTAAAGATAAAGATAACACGAGCATTGTAAAAACAGGGATGCCCCCTAAACAAGAACGGCCACATGGGGGGGGTCCTGTGTTTACGTCAGATAAATAGACATACACAATTGTATAGGGGGTTTCTGCAGGGTGTTATCTTATGTGGAAGGTTGAATTTAGGGCTGAGGAATTCAGAACCGACAAAAATTTGACCATTCGTAAAGTGGTCACCTAACTTGTTGAGGTGAATTACAGAAGATCTAAGGCTAAAGCGGTGTTTCGATTGAAATGGGTGATTAATAGGAATGGAAAATTGTGATTGTTTACAAGGTGTAAAGGATGTCATTCAAACGTTATGTCCCCAAATAGTCAACTGTCTGAAACATAGGAAATTAATAGTCGAGTTTGAAGCCGTGACATCAAAGATAAAGTATCCCAACATTGTCAAAAAGTGAGACGAATGAAGAAGACAAAGTATAAAGCCACCAGTTTTAGGTGTAAAATCTGATCGGCCTGAAAACACAACGAGTTTAGCATTCGAAATATGGGTAAGATAGACAAACAAACGACTTATCTCCAAATACCACTACAAATGGTACTACACAACAATGGGGGAAAAACACCAATCTCAGAATCAGCTTGGAGTAGAAGAGTGGCAATAAAAGTCCACCGTTAAACAAGCGACACAATTCGAATCCAAAAATCAATGGGCGCTAGAGCCTCAAGCTTAAACGGGCTGCACCTTAAGCTGGAGTAAAAGTCAACAAAAAACTTCACAAAGGCTTATGCGTAGTCCACGTCCCGTAAGCGATTGTGACCTGAACGCCTGCTTTGGACTGGAGTGTTAGTTTGCCCAAAATGACAACCACGTATAGTGATTGCAGCAGAGTGGGATGGTTTAAAAGTTCCACATACTCTGCAGGTCAGGTGCGCAAAAAAAAGAGGGAATGTAGGCTGAGAGGTGTACGTAACTACAAGTTGAGAGGTTTGAGTAGCGGGTTCGCCTGGCGCGATCCTCGCTGCCGCGTACACTGGAGGTGGGTAAGAGGCAGGCCGAGCATAGTACCTGGAGGCAAGGCGATGGCACATTGCTCTACACATCTTTCAGACACTGGTGTAGAGAGCAGAGCCTCAGATAGATCATGACCGTGCGGGGGCAGGTCACCAGTATAGCGTCACGCCTATGAGGTAATTACCCCATTTGGCATGCGCTCTGTTGCTCTAGGAAAGTGGAACGGTGGCGCAATATGCCAAAAGGTGGCAATAGTAAAGAAAAAGAAGAAAATCCTAAGATAAATGACCCCTATGATAGTAATATGCAGAATGTTACAGGTGAGTCCTCGTAAGGTTCAATTGGGTTCCAGGCAGCCATCAACCACACCATACGACACGGTAAATCAAACTGGTGTTGCATGAATGAGACACAACCGTAAGTTGGACATATGTAGAGTCACTAAACACTCATATGCACACTTTACATGCGATTGAGTGGGAATTCCTACCTAGTAAATACTAATTAAGCAGATGGAATAAGGTTATAAACCAGTGACTGCATTTAGAGAGCATATTAACGCCTGTCGGCCTTCAAGTGTTTCAAATAAGTCAATGTGTACTATGACATCAAGTGTCTTACGGGGCAAGTATAGAAATGACTCGAGCGGCGTGAATATGATTATCAATGAGAGCAGGTGGCCCAGAGATAGTGTGATAACCAAACCGCCTTGGCTGCAGAGTAGAAACCTAAGAGAGTGAACCAAGCCAATAAATATACCACGACCAGCTCGGTCGCCTTGGGATATGGTCCCTACTGGATCATACGTGTATTCAATTCTGTTCTCAACCTTTACAAACACATGTAATATGGGAACTGTATTAGACAACAGGCAGGGCAAAAAGACCCGCAAAGTCAATCTAACATAACCTGTCATGATATGTTGTTAACATCACTCATGTTAAAATGTGATTAAACACAACCTACCATAAGGATATAGGTAACTTCTGACTTCTGGTCAGGACAAGGACTGATAGCTGGTACCAGAGCTCATACAGTGTTGCAACGGAACTCTAAGCAGTCCAGATCGAGAGAACAAAAATTCCAGGGAGTATATAACACAACCTGTTTAGGTGTATTTTAAATTGGACTTTCTTTACATCCTAAAACACGTTTGAAGGGTATTCCCATGAAACAAGATGTCTTAATATACTTAGGATACACAAATAACACAGTTGGTGGGCAGATTACTGTACCAGCTCCAGTCCTGACGCCAGTAGCGGGTTCCGACGCTGATGTTGGTTCGGCCGGGAGTTCCACAAGGTCGGTGCGTCATTATCAACCCAGGTGTCAGTGCGCGAGGGTCCCGGTCCACGCGGAGGTCACCTTCTTCAGTTCCGGGCATGAATGTGCTGATCTTGCAACACAATTCCTTTTTAACGCGTGCAGTTTTGTTTCCCAGACCATCGGGGTCCGACGCCCCCCCCACACCCCCCACCGATTTCGTCGCGGGAAACGTGGTGGCCGACCACCAAAAGACTCAAGTGGTGTGATTATCGTTAGTGTTCTGTCCTAGTTCTTCGCTGTCGTTCGAGACGTTTTGCGCAGTTGCAAGTTTTTCGCGCGACCTTGTGGGGAATGGTGAAATAAGACCCCGGACATTTGTGGTTCTTCATAAGCAAATTTACCTCGGTGCAAAGTGGTTAAAAAGTCCAAAGGACATGTTGCTCATTGCCAATTGTCTAAATATGCACGCTGGTGGTTGGCGCAAGAAGCTCCAGGAAAACTAGGTAAAAGTGGAAAAAGTACTAGCTTGTGCAACATTGTTTGAGACTTTAACAAGGGTCCTCCAAAGCGATCGAAAAAAAAACAATGTAATAACCAACGGTAAAAAGGGAAAATAGGCAAAGAGTCAGATGGAAAAGACAACAAAAGACTTAGGGACATTTTTAACCCGCCAAGGCCCTTATTTTTAATGTTTGCAGTTGTTCATGTTTCTCACTCCGACCTCAAAAATCCATTCAAACGGTTTTTAGTTTTACACGATAAGGGGGACAGCTGTGTGATGCGTTGTTTGTCTGGGTAACAAATTGGCAGTTCAGTAGTGAGATTATTATATTGCCAGCCGTGTAACGTGAGCAGTGGTGAACAAATGCAATGCAGTGAAATAGTGAAAAAAAAAGCATTTGCGCCGTATTCGTGTGGGCATGGATTATTACAGCACAGTTTTCATCGTTGCGCCCCAAGATAAATGCCTACTTCTATCTTTGGTCCCTGTACAATTCCCCAGTGGATCATCAAATTTGGTATCGGTTTTATAATGTTTCATACAGTTTAACAAAAATAAGGGGAGGTCTACAAAAAAGCAGCTTTAGCGTGTGCGTTGTTGGAACAGAGGATAGGTTCAGAGTTGGCCCAGGGCTTTATGAAGCCGATGTTTAGATAAAAACATGTTACTGTTTTGGCTAAATGGTTTACTAAAGTGAAACTTGTAGGAGAAGGGTATTGTTAAATGCTGAGAGATTTGCTGGCAGTTATTCTACATTAGAAGAGCATGACTAACAGATGCACAGCAACAATTTGTTTCGTCATGTTTGTTCAGGTAAGTGTAAGAGAAGCCTAAACGCTAGTAACCGATCTCCAGGAAAAAAGTATTTTGGCTGGTAGAAGAAAGTTTATTCAGCACGTACTTATCTATAGCGTCCACTTCCTGGGTGACTTAAAGCTATTTTCCTGTGGAAAGTCTGCGCAGATAGTAGGACTGCTTCTGCATATTAAACGCTTATTTTATTTTCTGACTGTAATTTGTATGCTTGTGTCCAGTGAGTCTGTCTTAGGTAACATACCCTGGAGATTTTTATAAAGCAAGCGACAAATCTGAACTGGTTTGCGGGTAGCTAGACTGGAATTTTTGTGCGTCATAGGTGTCATGCATACCTCTTTTGTTAACTGGTTTAAAAGACACAATGGGACTCAGGGGGTAAGGACATAGTCTGTCTAGCAGTTTGTTTGTTCCCCAAGAGGCCTACGGGAAGGCCAAGATTTAACTGAGGCTTATAGGAGAAGCCCTCTTGCCCGCCATGGTTGAAGTCTTGACTCAGGTTGATCCTTGCTTCAAAATTTAGAAACATTGTATATTGTGTTGGACTGGGCTTGCATGAGAGTTTGGCTGAAGAATGTGGTGGTATGTAGTCATTTTGAGTAGTTGAAATAAAGTCCATTTTATCTGACCTTCTTGTTGCAGGGACTTCTTTTTAAAACGTGGTGACAGTGACCAATTTGGATTTGTCCTGCATTCAGTCAGGCTACTGAACAAGTATATTCTGAGTCTGTAAGGCAGTATCTGGTTTTAATGATGTTGCTGCTTTTCCTGGTAAACCTTTATAGTCTTTGTGTTAGTAGTTAGGCAATCAAATGGGTCTGGTTGGGATTATACTTTCCTTCTTCTGTATTGTATTCTTTCGTGTGGATGCACATAATCTTAGTCTATATTTTGTTGTATAGTTTAAGGGTGCTACAGCCCCCCAACACTTTACGGTTTACAGGATGGTTTTGATTTAATTGGCAAGTAATGAAAATGATCTGAATGGTGATTTCATGTAAACTTTTCCTTTTGTGATGGTAAGTATTGGTTTGTCTCAGGGAGGCCTTAGAAAAATTCCATATTGGTAATCACCTGCAACAGAGACGTTACCTACATTAGTATCAAACCAATAAATATGATGATTATATGACGTCTCGCCAATGGTTTTATTCCACATTGGAGAGTTTTTTCTTTCTTATACCATGACTCACCATTTCTGGGGGGCATTTATGGCCTTCAAACGGACACTGCAGTGGTTTTTTTTTCATCTCGGGCACCTGAATTTGAAGTGTTGTGCGACTCATAATTTGGTGTTTCCAACACCTTGAGTGAGGGTTAAGATGTGTGAGCAGAACCAATCACTTTGCTCCTGGCAGTTTGTGCAACCTGGGCAACTACTACCTTTCAACAACAGGTTTTTTTCCTTAAGTAGCTGATATCCTCCCAGGGCAATCGGATGCATTGGGCGAATAAACAGCTGCCAAAAATGTTTGGTCTAATACATCGTTTCACTGATGCACAGTATCATTGCAATTAACCTCCTCTTTGGACATGAGTTAAAGGCCATAGTTACACACACGGGTACCTACCACCCCAAGGTAGGTTATGACTAGATAGTCCCTATTTTAGCTGAAGTCTTAAAAAAAAACCCATGTGTATCTACAAAAGAATCTCCTCGGAAGCAATGTGAAAAGCATACAAAGTCCAGTCTTAGGTCTATCGAAGCAAGCTTGTGAAGTTCAGAGAAGAACGCAGGCAGAATAATCAACTGGAAGTCTAGTAGTTCAGAACGGTAAGCAGAGGCAAGACAAGTGAAATGTAAGACCAAGAAAGATCCAGTTTTGTCAACTCCCCCCTCAACTCACAGAACTGCAAGACTTGATTTGATGACAAAGCATGATGATATGGATAGTAATGTACTTAACTGTGAGAGAGGGGCATCTGAAGGTGACGCTCTCCCTGAAGCCTAAAAACGACAGGGAGAAATATTTATAGAGTGAATGGTGAGAGAATCAAGAGAGTACACTCATACCTACCTATTGGTGCTAGTAGTTAGTGGGGTAAAGAGGTGAAAACCCATTTTCCAAAACACTGTTCATTTTGCTTGAGGAAGGTTCCAGCACTAAGTCATTTACTTGTGATAAAAGATCACAGCATTTTCAATTAAAGTGTTTCGTTTGGAGTGATACTTGCAGGGAAGTTAAAACATGTGGCTATAGACTTTCCAGTGTCATATGGTTTCTCCTTGCTGGACCCTGACTTAACCCATCTGACAGAAAGATTTGAAAATTATGACATTGATTGCACAGGGCATGGTGGGGGCTAGAGAGATGCCAGCTATGCTAGACCAGGGAGAACCACAATGACGATTGGTTGTATATTTGGTGCAAGTTCCCCTTTAAAACAGGGCGGTGAGTTGCACAAATAGTTATGGCTTGAAGATGGAAGAATGGAAAAAGTACTGACTTTCGACTCCAGCTTAAAACATATATGTAAACAAATTATCTCATTATAAATTATACAATTAATTCAACTTTCATGGAAAGTTTATAGAATATGAACATAAAAGATATTTTATCTTAAATCAATATAGGCCCTCATTTTTTTAAAGGTTTCTGATTACATAGGATACTCCAAAGCAACAAATACTTAAAGGCATATTTACTTACCCTTTGTATTACAGTGCAAACATAGACTCGGCCGGGGTAGTGAGAGCTCTCCTTACTATCTTGGCCACAAAGGGCGCCTTGCAGGCATTCAATAACTTACAGACGTTGATACTGCACAGGTGGATCTGGGAAATGTCAAACCATTCTCTAGGATGCAGGGATGAAAAGTCATGTTTGATTGTATTACATGCGTGTGTGTAAATATGTATAATATATATATATCTGTAGAAAAAATATTATCTGCTTACATGTAGCTACACGCATGTTTTCCTATCCGGAAAATGTAAGTAGCCGTAAATGTACCAGATTGTATACGTCACCTATGCTGGATGATAAATGTGTTGCATCGTGTACACATATTGGCTAGGTTTTTATTAAAAATGCTAACATTCGGCTCTCAATGTCACATCGTGTTCATTATAACCCCTGGTCTCCTTAGCTACAATGCGTGATCATTCTGTCTAGGGTAGAAATTAGCAAGAATTGTCAGTGTTCCCCTCAATTTCCACGTCAGGCTCAGCATGAAAGGCAGGTTTCTCCCCATAGGCAATAGGGCTAACAACGAACAGATGTCCTTAAAATATTCTGGAAAATTAGGAGACAGTGCCCTAAGTGTTTTTATTTAGCAGAAATTTAAGTCAAAATTACGCAAATCCATAGCGACGAGCTTTGTACAGATATTAGGCTTTGTTACAGTGTAGCAATAACTGAGCATAAACTAAAAAAATAACACCAGTAGTTAGAAACCTGGCAAAGCATAAAGGTTATTTTACTCATGTTTTCACATTTTGAGCCATACTTATGGTTGGTTACAGTAAATTCCAGTTGCTTCTTTGAGGTCTAACACTTCACGTATATAATTATTCTGAAAGCCCTAAAACAATGCAGAGGTGGGATGCGAATTCAGTGGTTGTTAGTACGATTAAAATCTCTATTCAAACGACAATATGTCGCCTATATCGTCAGGTATACTTGCCTGTAACAACGGGGAGTTGAGGAGACATCAGTGTTACCATGTTGCAATACTACAGGATAGGCGTAAACATCGCTATACCATCAATGTACAGAAAGACCTCAAAAAATGGAAAACAAAGTAAATTTTAGGTCTGGAAGATGCACAGATTTTGCGATCAGAAGTTCATGGCGTCATGAAGAAAACTGTCAGACCACATAATTTGCAATTGCTAGATCGTTGGCCTTGGGGCGGCCAGTGAGGAATGGGCCGTGCAGGGGAAGATCATCAAAATATACAAACAGACATGATATATGCACATCTGCCACAGAACCTCATAATAAATCCTCAGTTGTGGATTTTTAAAAAGCAAACACTGCTGCGTGCTGATGTAGTCCATAGAGGGGATGGACCTTGTCTGATGGCAGATCCTGACATTATAAAGTGTCCATACAGGCGATAGGTCTGTTATTTTTGTTGATGGAGAGAATACAGAAATTGAAAAAGATCTTCTCATTCCCCTAGATCTAGGGGTCCCAGCACCCTGCAGGCTCCAGCTGACAGGTAGGGGGTTTCCTCTGTAATGTCGTGATATACAAGCAGAAAAGATGGGCGCAGCTCTCTTTCACATTGAAAGTAGGTGGATGGTGCCCCACCTCGTGACTGCTGGACGTGAAGAGATGAGCAGGAGCGCAGGTGAATAAACATAATAATATAATATGAATAAAAAAAAGCAGGCACAAATCTGAAAGAATCCACTGAATCCCCCAGTTCTCATCTCGGTGACTCAAGGAAAGGCAGGCTAGGCAGGGCACAGCAAGTTCATTAGATAGGATGTCTGGCAGGACAACGAGCCGATAAGCAGCAGGGAAGTAGGGAGCACCAATGGAAACAATAAGCTAGTCTGTATCCACGGCGCTCGCCCCTACCTACAAGACCAGGCAGCAGACCACTGCATTGTATCACGCGTGCCCCATGATGCTTAATCACGATAATTGAAGCCAGCCGCACCTTAAAGAAAAGTCAGTATTGTGTCGAGCACTTTGATGCTTTAAACAGTATACTTTCCGTTTCTTCAATTGTATTAAGACAAGTACACTTTGATTTTTATGCAAATGGGGCATCTTGGTGCGTCAGATGTACACAGGAAGGAGGGGTGGGGACAGCAAGAGGCTACGGGGGATGGGAGAACCCTTTGCTCCACAGCGTCTAGGAGCTCCTCCTTCCCAAGCGCCTCTGCGAAAAAGTGCATATTAGTATGTTTAGACAGGTAGGACAGGATAGTAAGGGGTAGGAAACTCAGTATGGGGGCTTAGGGATGTTAGGAGAACACCTACCATCTGATCTCCATAGATAGAGATTCCTGATGGTAGGTTTCCCTTAAAGACGGAAGCAAGGGAGGAGTTGACACCCTTTCCATGGTGGTACCCAAATAGTATCGCTCCACTGGGAGATATTTCCTGTTCAGCAAAGGGACGTCACAATCTTTAGATGATGCTTTATGCAGGGGTCCCCAAACTTTTTACATGGGGGGCCGTCACTGCCCCCCAGACCGTGGAGGGCCGAGACAAAGTTTTAAAAATAGCGGTATAATGTGACCGCACCGAAGGCACTGTACGCCTCGACCCCTCAATTAATTATTTAAGGTACTGCTAGCACCCCTTGGTGAACTATTTATACATTACTATATTATAATTAACAATTAATTATAAATATACGGGGACCCCTCTCCATTATTTATTGAATATGCCCCCCGACCCCCCCCAGAATTATTAGACGGCCCCTCATATCAATAATTTCCTAATACCTCCCCCCCAATTATTTTTCCTATGCTGCCCCACCTTATTATATTCCCTATGCGCACCACCCCATTAACCGAGTATATACTCGCAGATATAGCCGAAGTCCAGCTGAGTAGTAATAGCCGAGACACCTAATTGTGCAAAGCCACACAAAACTGGGAAAACCTATTATGACCAAGTATCCGCGAGGGTGGTAAATGCATATGTTACAGCCTCCCAGTAGTATAATCTGCCAGCCCCTGTAGCATACGCCTTGCCCACCCCGTAGCATGCAGCCTGCCCAAGCCCCTGTGTATAGGAAAAACATAAAAAAATCCCTGTCCTCTTCAGATGTCCCCTATCGCATCCTCTTATGTCTAGACTGTTCCCATGGGAGTCCAGCAGAAAGGATGAGTTTTGTCTTTGGTTTTAGTGGACGTGACTGTATAGCCGAGTTGAGGGGTTTTTAGCACAAATTTGTGCTGAAAAAGCTAGGCTTATACTCGATATATAAGGTAGTATATATTCTAACCCGGCTCGACCCACCCATTAATTGAGTCCTATGGTGCCCCTCATAATTCATTTCCTAGTGTGGAGCCACCACCATTAATTATTTACCTATGCTCCCTCATTAAATAATTAGTTCTGATTCTGCCTCTGCATAATATCTTATTGTGCCCACAATATGGCCGATGCCCTCCCATAATAATTGAATTGCCTTGCCTGCCCCTCATAAAATTAAGTGATTCCCTTAGCATGGCCGCACAATCAACAATTGTTGGTCCTAGCTGGCCCCGAATTAATGGATTCACTATGCTGCACACCAACCCATGAAGGATTTCCTATATCTGCCCAGCATAATTATGAGGGCCTAGGCGGGGGGAGGCTGGATGCTGCCCGTCATAAGAAGGAATGTTGCCGAAACGGTCCCGCCGACTGAATTATTGCCTAGTCTTGCTCCGCAGCACGAAGGCGATTGGCCCCAAGTGGCCACAACCGATTGACTTGACGGCCCTTCGTGGTACAAAAAAAGAACCAACCGCGGGACTGACCGAAGTCGGCATATCTGCATGGCCGCGGGCGGCAGGAAGGGTGTGTGGCCGCGTGAAGGACGTCAGTGGCGCGGCCGCGCGCCTAAGGTTTCATGAGCGATGGCGCCGGGGGTTTCGTCTGGCAACATCGCGCCAGGAATAGTTCCACAAGCGCCGGGGCGCGGCCGTACCGAGCACTATACAGTGGACGGGCCAGAGCGCCTGTCGACCGAACGATAAGGCCGCCGCCCATCTGTCCGAAAGGCCGTTGGTGAGCCGGACGCGGCGCAGCGGTCGGTGGCCGAGGCGAAACGGTCCGCAGCCCGCAGGTGCCACGGCCGTAGTTGGGAACCCTGCGTTTATGATTTAGTTCCAGTAGTTTATTTTCCAGGGCCATATCATCGTGCTGGACAATTCAAAGGGGTATAAATGACGATTTAAGGAAAAAAATGTAAGACAGCCCGGTGAGAACACTAAATGCTGTGCCTGATGTGCGGCAAGAGTTAGAGTGAATTTGCCCTAAAGCTTAGGTTTAGCGTACATGCTTATATGGTTCCAGGGGGATCACATCGGAAGTTACATTGATGGGGCATTGAAATAGAGAATGAAGTAACAGGGCAGACGACTTGGGGCATGCATGCGCCACTAGTCCGCATGGCAGATAATCGCCGGCCGAAGAGGTAGAAAAGCCAAGTGCTATTTAGCCACCCCGGTAGAGGCCTGGGGCAGAAGCAGACCTGGGTAACATCATAACAAGCTGCGCGAGCAACGCCAGCAATGTATAGGGAACCGGGGGGCACGTGCGGCAAAAGAACCAAGTAGAGGCAGGAATGGCACACAGGGCATTTCGGTAGAGAAAGCGGATCGGTAAATTAGAGGCTTTGGGCCCAGGAACAAGCAAAGAGAGAGCAAGGCGCAACAATCCAAGCAAACAGGTACTTGGTGGCCAAAAATCGGTGGGGGCCCCTTGAATGTAGCCAGCAGGTACGAAAAGACAAGCGTAAATGTTGACTGCGCCCGCAGAATAGCTATATAAAGCAGTCCCCAGGGACAATACACGAGAAGGGCTCCCGGAGGGTGGGGCTAGGGAGTTTGTATGGTAATCGGAACGTATAACGTTACTAGCATTGTTAACCCCCCACAACTAGGATAGTTTGGTCTCTGTGACAATGGATTTTACCAATTTGGGTGTCAGAAAGAATCAAAAGTAACACTAGAAAGCTAACAGGTATCAGACGGCCTGGAAATAAGCTGTTACACATACAGCGGGAATTATTGGTCCTAGGACTAAGGACAGTAATTAACCCAAAACCAATATCCAGAGATATCCGTTGTTTTAGACTATGCTCGTATGTAAGGTCGAGAGTTTTATCTTAGTAGGGGAACCGCCTGTACAGCCTCCCTAGTAATCATGCTATAACAGCACCCCGGTTCACTAGTATACAGCGCCTCAACAAATCTCTATATACAGCCCAAGTAATCACTATTAGAGCGGGCCCCGCCCCAGCAACCGCGTATGACTGCTCTCAGACGCACTATGATACAATTCCCCCAGGAATCACTAGATTCCGCTCCCAGCATCACCTGTATACAGCTCCCCACAAGGGTACAAAAAACAGGCCACTTATTAGGACACCATGATCCAACTGCTCGGTACACGTAAGTTCTAACCAGCCATACACATGGGGGCAACATCATGGTCCAAAACAAACTACTCCTCGCAGTGCGCACCGAGATATCCATGGGGGAGAAAGGTGATTGAGTGCCTTTGAACGTGTCAATGGTTGTTGGTGCCATAAGGGCTGGTCCTGATATTTCAGAAACTGCTGATCCTACTGGGATTTTCACAGCACAGACCATCTCGAGGGTTTTTACAGAGAATGGTCTGAAAAAAGAAAAAACTCCAGTGAGCGGCAGTTTTCTGATGGGCGTAAATCCTTGTTTGATGCCAAGAGGTCACGATGATAATGGCAGACTGGGTTCGAGCTTCGATAGACAAGGCTAACGTCGACCTCAATCGCCCCACCCGTTAACAAACCAGGGGATAGCAGAAGAGCACTCTGAACGCCAGTAGTCGAGAACTTTGGAGCAGATGGGCTACAGCCACAGAAGTACCACACCGGTCCACTCCTTTCAGCTAAGACACAGGTTAAGCTGAGGCTACAATGTTTCACAAGCTCATCGACATTGGACAGTCAAGAAGATTGACAAAAGAGTACCTGGGCTGGATGAGTCCCGATTTCTGCTGCGACATTGTCGTGGAAGGGTCAGATTTTGCGTCAACACATGAAAGCATCGGATCCATCCTGCCTTTCGTACGGTTCAGCTGTGTGGTGGTGTATGGTGTGGGGAAAAGTTTCTTGGCACTCTTTTGGTGCCCCTTTGGTACCAATTGTAGCATCCGTGACAAATGACCACTTAAATCCTTACCTGAGTATTGTGGCTGGCCATGTCCCTTGTTAATCCCGTTTATGACCTCAACACATTTACCCCAAACATCTGCTGGCACTTTCAGGCAGAGATAATGACCGCCATTCTAAAGCTGGAATAATCTCAACTGGTTTCTTTCTGAACTACAATAAACGTTGCACTGTACTCAACATGGCCTCCACAGTCACCAATCTCAATACAATAAGCTCTTTGGGATTGGGTGGGAACTAGAGATTCGCTCCTGGGATGCACCGAAATCTGTGCGCACGTGTGTTATGCCATCAATGTCATATCTGGTACCCAAAATCGCTGAGGAATGCTTCCATAGCAACCCCTTCTTTCGCATACTTCCACAAAGAATATGAGGCAGTCGCCGTGAACAAAAGGGTCCCACCCGTTCTACTCTGCACATTGGTTGTACCTAATCAAGTGGCCGGTGAGTGGACTCCCCCAGTAGCAAATCTTATCTTTCCACAGCTCCCCGCAGCACTCATATTCAGCTGCCCCCAGCATCTCTAGATACACCCCCCATCACAACTATAGATAGTCCTCTCACCCAGCAAGCATTGTTATTGAGGCACCCGCACATCACTGGACTACAGCCCCCCCTGCCAACCCGAGAGACACTCTCCACCAGCAAAACATCGAGAGACAGCCGTCCCAACAATCACGATATAGAGCTCCCACGAGCACTTTAACAAGCTCCACCACACCACTCATAACCGACACCCCCAGCAACTACTATAACAGCTCAACCAGCACCCCACTAGATATCCTCTTCCAGCAATCACGGGTATATCCAGCTCCCCCACAACCACGGGTATACAGTGTCCCATAAGCACGATCTACAGCGTCCCAGCAAACTCACTATACCTAATTTCCTAGACCGCGCGCGCTGAAATACGATATATCAGCCTCCGTCGAAATCCAACTAGAGTAACAACAGCATTACCTTGCAGCTTGCACTATGTAGAACCGACAACAACACGCAAACCCCACGAGGACAGCCCCCATCAACCACGATACAGCTCCCCCAAAACCACTATAGAGCACCCCAGCACCACGAGAGACAGTCAACTAGAACCAACTGATAAGCTCCCCCCAGCAACACGATGTCAGCACCCCAAGCTACTTATTACATTTTTTGTCGCCAGGAACACACTGTAGAAACCACCCCACAGGAAATCAACTAACAAGAACTCATCTACCCAAGAAAATAGCCACACGATACATCCGACCAGCCCCAAGAAGCACGAGAGACCACAGCGTCTCGGTTCCACAGAAATACGGGAGACCGGGGGCCTTCTCGAGTCACGGGATAACCAGCCGCCCACCCGCAACGTGCAAGGGATTGTACTCCGCTTCCCAGCACCACTGGCGATGCGCGATGCCCACACGGTTGGCACTACTAGCATCTCCGCGCAAACAATGGATGGATACAGCCTCCCGAGCAAGGCACCTAGATACTTCCACCCAGCAAACGCCCAGATATTACAGGCACCCCGCAGCCCCGATAGCGCGCCCCCAACACGCCACGGTACTACACCTCAGCCGCCCGCCAACAAGTCGCATGGAGGATCAGCGCCCCCACAGCACCGGCAGCATCTGCGACCAAAATGCCAGAGGACCATGGCTTCTCCACGTACAAGCAACCGCGGACAACGCCCGCGCATGAGCGTGTGTATGCAAAATGCACCAGCGACCAGGACCAGTGCTTTGCATCGGCAGACAATCGCGCAGAAAAAAGGGAGAGCTTACATTCAGCCCCCACAGTAATCAGAGTAAAACGCCCACTAAAACCAGGGGCAAAACACGAGACCCGACTCAGCACGCGCAGAACACAGGTGCACACACAGACACACGACAGCCCCCCAACAAGCCCAGAAACAAAGCCCCCAGCAAGCACTATATCTCAGGGCCCGGCCAGGATCACAAGTAGTAACACTCCCCCCAGCAAGCCCGAGATACCGCGCCCCAGGCCACATGTATAACAAGAGCAACGGCCCAGCTAACTGACACATACACACGGCGTGCGTCGAGGAATCACTTAATGAAGCCCCTCAGCAGCACTAGATTATGGCACAACCCACCCACAATCACGAGAATGAAACAACGCCCCCACAAGTCACGAATTGTGACAGAACGCCAGATAGCTCGAGAGAAAATGTATAACATGAAGCACCCCAGTTAGCACAGTCCCCTGCAGCAGCCTAATAGCCGCCCCAGCAAGCACGAGATCAGCTCCCCCAGCTCACGAGAAACAAGCGGCCCCACAAGTCACTGTTGAACAGTCCCCCACAATAAACATAACGGGCCCAGAAGCGCGGGGTGTTGGGAAACAAGGAGCAGAGATGCACTCCCTGCGTCATCAAACGGGCTTGACTTCCCAGCAACGTGGGGTTGACTGCCACATACCCTGCGCTGGGCTCCGGCGGTCCAAAGCCCGCGCCACGTCACGGGCGTTCCCAGAAGCTCACTTCAGAGGCTCCGCTTTCCCAGAAGCCGCGCCAGAGTCCTCCAGCTTTCCCCCAAAAGCCGTCCAAGTCCCGGCTTTCCATAAGCCCTCCATCCTCTGGGCTTTCCCAGAAGCCGCTCCAGAGTGACCGACTTTCCCAGAAGCCACTAACAGATCTTCAGCTTTCCCAAAGACCTCTCCAGAGTCTCCAACTTTCCCCAAAAGCCTCTCCAGAGTCCGCTGTGGGCTTGTTCTCTAGAACATCCACTTCCTGTAGCTCTCGGGTCGCCTTTCCACAGAAACCATACCCCTATACCTCCGCTGGCGCTTTCCCAGAACCACTATCCCCTACACATTAAGGTTCTTGGCCAGGCCCCGTCCGGCTCATTACCAAACGAACTCAGCCAGCATCCAAGGACTGCTCCCAGCTGCTCATTAAGCTGTTCCGTCGACGGCAAGACACCGCACAGGCGACAGATGTCGGGCGGCCTCAAGAACCCACTTGGCATCCATACACAGCGTAGTCGCCAGATCCCTTCCGAGCTCTGGCTTCCGCCACTAACGCTCGACACAGATTCGCCGTGGGGTCCCACGAAGGTCCGCGCCAGAGTCTCCACTGTGCCATACACGCTACAAAAGTCGCGTGCCCATAAAATCTAATTTGACGAACGGGAAAGAACTTGCCCTCCAGCAGGGGCTTACAGCGGCTCTGGCGTGGTCCTGACGAAGCCACCAGAAATCGCCAGTAATGAACACAGACGTTCCCTAGAATGTCCGCTCCAAGCGCTCAGCGGTCCCAGAAGTCCTACAGGCAGAAGCGCAGCTGTTCTGGGCCAACGGCTTGCGACACGAGCTCCGCGACATTTTCCCTTTAATCCGCGTCCAGATGGGACTCCCACTGCCTTGTCCCAGACCTTGCTTGCCCCCTCCAATGCTTCCCGAAGCCGCGGCCATGCTACTCGGCGAGGGCGCACCAGAAAGCCAAACGCCGGAGACGCTAAGCCCGGTGGTGCGCAGTGGAAGGGGCCGCGTGCGTCTCAGGTCGCCGCAGCTGGGTGCCCATAAGCCGGCGCCCCCTGCGGCAGCGGGCCAGGGCGCGAATATTTAACACATCGTCCCCAAGAGGCCACGACAGAGCCGCTCCCGACCGATAGGGGCGCTCGCACAGCGGATTCGTGCAAGGTAGCAGAGGAGGTCTCTTTAGTCTGTGAAACTCGGACCAAAGTGAATACTACAGAAACGCTCAAGGAGAGCGCATCCACCTGTGTTTTCCATGCCAGGTTAGCCCATTCATTCCGACCTGCACTCCGGCCGGGTCTGGGGTTCTCGGGGTGGGAGTGTCGGGCATGGCCTGTGCGGCCCCAGCACCTGAGGTCGGAACTAGTGGAGAAGGTGGACATAATCGAGAATGCGTTGAAAACAGAAGAGAAGGGTTACCCTCTCGAAGGGGGAGTGGTGCCAATCGGGCACGGGCTCGCGCCCCCCGCAAGACTGTTAAAACTCCCAGGTCACGGAGTGCGGGGACACCTGGTGCTCCGGCGGGGGGGCTGTGGCCCCATCCCGTGCCAGGACGGATCTTCCCTGGGCTCCTGAAGTGACTGCAACAAATCTTGGCCCGCCCACCAGTTGGTACACGATGCCACTCACGTCACGGGGAAATGAACTGGATCCAAATCCCGTGACCGATTGCAATTCAAGGCCTTCCGCTGTGCCGGTCGGGCCCACGGTGAAGACAAGGGACAGGAGCACAACTATAGTGACTTCAACGAGCTCCCGGGTTGCATAACACGTACCTACTCTAGCATCAAATCTCTCCCTGATGTGGCCAAGGTATTCCAGTTGCGCCCCACCACTCACTGCCAACAAAAAGTATCTCCTTTGACTTCTTCCTGCAGTCCTCCCTCGTGTAAGTTGCGGTGTCTTGTTTGTTTGAATGCCCGTTACCACATGGTAACACACTCGTCATATCATTATTCAGGGTGACTGGTGTGTGAAGAACGTTTGAAAACTAGAACCGTTTGTTGCAAAAGTTTTGTGCTGTGCAAGCAATTTGCTCTTAGAGGGGCCCAATATGTAGGACTACAATGTGTTTACGGTACGATTTAAGCTTGAGACCTGTCCTAGCCAAGATTGACTTGGCCCCTCTGCAATTATATATAGATAGTCAAAGTGAACGTCGTGAAATCACCCACAAGTCGGCCGAAAAAAACCAGGTGTAAGAAGCGCAAGCAGTTGAGGCTTCAATGCGTTTTGGTTTTGGCAGGTGGTTGACGTGTTGTCTAACCCGGCCAATGGATCCGCCGCGTAAATCGAGAACACGACAACCGATTGCTCGAGGTGTCCGGGGGGTCCCGGGACTTGGCATAGAAGGTGTTTTGTTGGTGGGTGCTGCGAGCGTGGCGCGCGGGCCCGACCCTCCCTCCATAAAGCCGGAAGCTTGGCTGCATATGTGCAGCAAAGCGTACCGTAGCGAACCCCCGCAAGCGGCTGCATATCACTAGTGTTGGCTGATCCGCCGTACGGGCGAGCATAAGAATGTTGGACTCCCCACACTGGGCAGAGGTACTCAAAGCCATCAAACAAGTTTTTTCCTAAAAAATCGCTTTGTGTTGAAGTCGAAAACCTGTGTGCTCCCTTCGATGGACAGCACTCGCAAGGTGAGCGTGTGATGTCGTCTTCGCACTATGTTAACCCGGGTTGCCGACATTACCCTCAGGAATAACATGCTACAGCGACAGAGGAATCCCATCAGTATCAGCAGCGTGCTAGACTGGCACAGGGGCACAGCAGGGTGGCGACAAATATAAGGTGACACATTACCGTACTTGCCAGAACCTTTTAGTAATAAATAACATTTGATCGCAGGGGGCTGTAGATGGCATGAAGGGAGTAGAAACGCAAATCAGCCCTACCTAGGTTATGCATGTACCCGAGGGAGTTCCTGAAAAGAGGTAAACAAAAAAGAAAAATAAATGGAAAAACGTGTAAACGGAGAGAAAAAACCTACAAAAGCGAAGCACTCCCCCTTGCCTCTACAACGGTGAGATATAAATAAATAAACATATAAGCATAAACCCATTAGTTGATATCCTCTGCTGCGGCCGACAAGGCCCCAAAAAAAGCGATTCAACATATTTCAAAGGGGGTTCACCGCGACCCCCCTAACGGAAAGATGGCGGCCAACAGAGTCGAAAGGGCAGGGGGGGCACCGATGCGGAAAAAAGAGAAAAAAAAGGAAGAAAAGGGGGAGCAAGTGGGTGCGCGAGGCATGGCCCCACCAAAAAGGAGAGGTGAAAACGCCAGCAAACAAATGCAGCAAACATAGGGGACACGATCCACAAGCTCCGTACACCAATGGAATGTGAAAAAAGAGGGAGTGGGGCGCCACAAGTAGGCCGCAAACTTAAAACACAAATAGAGTTGGTACAGGAAGGGGTGGAGAGGGGTGGGAAAGGTATGAACAACCAGGAAAACCTAGACATGGGTGTGATAATCCAAAGGGAGCGGGGGCACTGTACAGCGGCCCCAAAACTTAAGGTGGAAAAGGGGCATGATGGTAACCAGAGGGGAGATGGGACGACACAAATCAAAGCCCAGCACTAGAAAAATCGGCACAAAGGGGGTTGGGACAGGTTTCAACAGAGAGCATTAGGTCGTAGCACTGCGTTGTCGCTCTTTCTCCCGCGAGTCCCAGGCACATTAGCGCGATATGGAAGAAAGGAAAGACCGCACGAGGAAGTGCAAAAGTTGGGTAACCACGAAAACGACCCGACGCAGCGTCGGTGATGGGGAAAAAAAACATAGAAAAACAGTGGAGAGATGTGTGGGAAACTGGGGGGACACTTGTGAAAAATTGGAAGGTGAAAACGCAAAAGCCAAGAGGCCGCGTACACAGGGGGGTATACTTTACCCAAGGCAAAAGTGCAATCACCCGCCGCGTCTGAGGAGCAAAACTGGGTCTATCGGCTGCATCAGAGCACACCACGCATATAGACAAAAAGTGGAAGCACTAGATAGTAGCGTGATGCATGAGGGGCACAGGAGAGACAAGGCTAAGGAATGTCTAGAACACGTGGATTGAAAATATTGGATGCTCCTCCAGTTCGAGCCCACAGGGATGATTATCTAGCCCAACACCAGTTTAGCTGGCGCAAGGCGAAGAAGCGGAAGTAGGGTGGGCTACTCCCAGGAGCCATACTGACACTTAACTGGGTTGAATGCCAGAGTTGTACCTCCAAATCGGGGGTGCCGCTGCAAGGCGGTGCGGGATGTGGGATAGTTTTGTCTGTTATGCACGAAGGGTCTTATGGAGGTGCTATAGCTGTGCGAGAGACTGAGTGTGTGGCGGGCCAGACACGCCCTTGAGATATTAAACAAACTCTCATACGTGCGGGCAAATAAGGTTGGGATTGTGGCGAGGAGGACTACCAACGGAAGCACAGGATGTGAAGGCAGCATGGAAAAGAGAGACAGAGGAAACAAAGCACCCCTCAGAGGATCGCGCGCGTGTGGTCGGGAAGGGTAGATAAAGTGATACTTTGCTGTATAGGGGAGGGGGGAGAAACAGTGGGATTCAGAAAGGGACTGTGCTAGAGGAAACACCAGGAGGGGAGGTTGTGAGTTGTATGTCTTGCAAAGGCGTGAACGGAGTGGGCCGTCTTACTGAATATACGGGAGCGAGGGGGCCTGCTTTGGGTATGACATATATGAAGGTTCTGGAGGCCATTGACTCTAGTGGGGGGGGTGCACCCAGGATGCTGGCAGGAGCCATAACGGAGAAACCACAGGCGACCAAATGGGATGTGGAGCCCAGTCAGCAGGACTTGTGACAGTGGACAGGGGGAGGGGGAGGACGAGCTGGTTCCCACAACACCGAGAGACAGCCCGGCATGGTGTTAGTTGGATGGAGAGCTAAAGACGTCGGGCCACGGGGTAGCCTAGGGTGGGGGAGGAGGAAGGTGGAGAGGCGAGATACGGCCCTCAGACCATGGGGGAAAAGAACCGTATACCAGGCAGCCATGGCACCAGGGGACTCGCCAAGATTATGGGCCGATGGAGGGAGATCGTGGCAGACACGGTTCCAAAGCGGTATGAAGCAACATAGATGGTGAGCAATGAGACTAAGGGGTTGTGGGCATCTGTTGGCAGTGAAATGTGATGTTGTCTTGGGCCTTGGTATGGGAAAACCTCCGCAAATCTAGAGAGTATCGGGCTAAAAGTCTCCAGTGGTTAGGGGGCTGTATCTGTGCCGATCAAAACATGCTGATGGCAAGCCGAGAAACCATATATGATAGGAAAATAATACATTTTGGGATAAATTCCCTGATTTATTTTTAGGATTATCTGTGTTTTTAATTTAATTCTAACCATTACAGTTAAGTGGAAAAAAGTGGTCATATTCAGGTTGATACAAAACTGGTGCATTTATCATGAAGCCCTGACGCCAACACTTTTTGATGTAGAACCACACCCACAGTAGAGTAACACCCCCGATGTCATCAACTATGGGGAGAAAAGCCCGTTGCTTACCATAATGACAATGGCTAGAAATATCATCGCAACAATGTTATGTCATGTATAATAAGGTTTTGGGGGGGTTGTGTAAAGTTTCAAGTCTAGTAAGGAACAGCCAGCACGTCCGTTTTGGCCCTCAGAAATGGGTGCGCCTAACTATGCTTGCACTAAGAACAAAGGTAGGCAGCATTAGGACGCTGCTACAAAACAACGTACAGCCCAGAGCCCTAAGAAATCGTATTTCGGCGGAACCCAAGACGATATGGCATAGAGGTGCCCAGGACATCGGTTGGGTTGACCTATTGTCAGAATGTAGTTCGACCTTGGGGTCCAGCAAACAATTCGGGGGAGATAAACGCAAGTACGATAGTCTAATCGCGGTCCAGGGGTAACCACAACATCAGGCCAGCCGAAGGGGGAGAGTTCGGAGAGACATCTGTTGGGGGGGGGTTCGGATGAGGTCCCGTTGCGGAGGATGGGGGTGCATAGGTATTTATGTCTGTGTATTCAGTAGCAGTGACACTTGACATCGTTCGTAGAGGCCAGGGGCAAACCAGCCTTATGTGTGGGACTATCGCATAGACTGAGCGGTATAAAAAGGAAAAAATAAAAGGGTGAAAACATTGTCCCTACAGGCGAAGAAAAGCCAAATAAGATGGGGGCGCAGAGGAACAAATGCATGGGCGGGCAGGGGTGGGATGGAAAGGCATGAGCTGAGAAGCATGTGAAAATGACACGCCGCACAGAGGGGTGGATAAAGAGAGGAAGATCATAACGCCCCGTCCAACCCCCGAGAACTTGACCTTACCCCAGGAGGACGATGGGGAACGAGCACGCGAGGAAAGGAAGTAGTAAGGTGGTCGGACAACGGTGGAAGGGGGTGGACGAAATACCAGCAATAGGAGGCTAGCACCCGCAGCCGAATATGTGTCACGTACAGGCAAGAGGCACGAAACACACACAAAAACATAGAAACAGGCTCTGGAGGCCGGGGGAAAGGACGATATAAAGCGACCCCCGAAGCGGTTGGGGGCCAACGGCTGCCGGGGTAGGGGATTCCGAGGGCAAAAATAAGTACGTCGGCCATACGAAACGGGGGTGAGGGTCCACAGGCAGAGTGCGGGGGCCGAAGGGCAAAAACTGACCAGTCATACAAGTGGCGACCGGGGGGATGGTCACATATGGGGGGAAGGCGGTGGCGGCCAGCCGGGCAAAGCATAAAAGAACGCAAGACCGGCAATGTAAACAGGGGTTTAGAAGAAAAGCTCCACAACCAGGAAAGCGGGCCAAGCAGGCAATGCAAACCGTACTGATATACTGGCGGGATACAAAGCTAGGATGCAAAAGGACGGTTGCTGAGTTACATTTTAAGAAATGATTTCTCTGCCGGCCGGATGTGGCCAGGGCCCGTGGCCAAAGATACCGAAGGGAAACAAAGAAAGGCCAGGGTGTGACTCTGTGAAAGACGTGGAGCTGGGAAAGCGACAATCGCTTACCCCCATTTTACAATCACATTCCCAATCAAGCCATATAAAATATTTGTCAACAGTAGGTGATCTCTTGGGTGCTGAAGTCAACGCCAGAGAGGGCTCCACTGAAGGGGGGCCGGCCATGCGCAACTTTGCATAAAGTAGTGCATTTTTTTCGCGATAGTTGCACTATGAGTCACACATGCACCACCCTTTGGCCCATCTATCAGTTTCACCGGAAAGGTGTGGTCTGACGATCACAACCATGATTTGTACTTTTCCTCCAATCCAAAAAGGTTAACTCCAGATTTCGCAAGATCTTTGCGGTATCGCCATTCCGCGTGTCGGAGATCTCCTTGCTGGCCTGCGATTGAAACTTCCAGTGGACAGAAAGTGCCGACGCTCCCATTGGACATGCCACAGGTGCCAAGCCTGGGTAGTATCACAGGAGAGTAATCAGATCGTGATCAAGACTAAGCAGCTCGTGCAATGTGGTGCACAGCACATGACACATGTGGGACGGATTGTCCCTCCTGGAGAAACATCAGATAAGCTTTCTACAATTCAGACAGCAACAGAAGAGCATAACAACGGTGGGAGGAATTGACAGAACGGACAATACGGAAAGGGGTGCATAACTGGTCTGATCCTACACACAAATCAAAGCAGCGATTCTGTGGCAAACGGGCGTACAAACAATAACCCAGTATGTGTAGACCTAAATCCCAGACAGGGAGGAACACTCAACAAAATAGCAGGTTGCCACCCTGATAAACCAGAGAGGGCTCTACAGGTAGGTGGGGGGGGGAGGAGGACAGTAAAAAGTGTGTACGCAAGAGAAAAGAATCTTCGCGGTCGCAGCCTCACCCACTGGCTGGCCTCACAGCCTACATGACTCAATACCGTGGGTAAAATAGCCTCAATGCTGCTACGGCATATCTTTGTTAAAGCAGGTTTATATGGGTAGCGGGGGAATCAGGGAAGCGAAGCCCCATACGATCTAAGTTCTAGTTATTTTGCAGTCCAGAATCTCTGCGAGAGTACAAGTATTCTCTTCTACCTCAGCAGCGGAGATGATAAAATAAAGTACCACATAGCCAGAAACAGGTGAGAAATCGATAGGAGACAAGTAGGAACTGGGCCAAATATTTGTTCCTTTCTGGGACGCTGCAAGCAAAAGCAGCAGGGGTGGAGTGGTAGGTTCAAGTGCCACCCGGACCTGGCTACTTCAGTATCTAATACATTACCTATAGTTAAATACTACAGTAAGCGACAGGGGACCTTTGTCCCCCTAAATCACTATATACAGCTCCCCCAGCAACCACTATATACAGTTCCCCCAGCAATCATTGTATAGAGCCCCCCAGCAATCACTGTATACATCCCCCCCAGCAACCACTATATACATCTCCACCAGCAAACACTATATACAGCTTCCCCAGCAATCACTATATACAGCTCCCCAGCAATCACTGTATACATCTCCACCAGCAACCACTATATACAGCCCCCAGCAACTACTATAAACAGCTCAACCAGCAATCACTATATACAGCTCCCCAGCAATCACTGTATACAGCTCCCCCACAATCACTGTATACAGCTCCCAGTAATCACTATATACAGCTTCCCAGCAATCACTATGTACAGCCGCCCTGCAATAACTATATACAGCTCCTCCAGAAATCACTATATACAGCTTCCCCAGCAATCACTATATACAGCTCCCCCAGCAACCACTATAGACAGCCCCCATCAACCACTATAAACAGCTCCCCCAGCAACCACTATATAGCAAACCCAGCAACCACTATAGACAGCCCCCCAGGAACCACTATATACAGCTCCCCCAGCATACACTATATTCAGCCCCCCAGTGACCACTATATACAGCCCCCAGGAAACACTTTATACAACTCCCAGTAATCACTATATACAGCTTCCCAGAAATCACTATATACAGCCCCCCAGGAATCACTATATACAGCTTCTCCAGCAATCACTGTATACAGTTCCCCCGCAATCACTGTATACAGCTCCCCCGCAATCACTGTATACAGCTCCCGGTAATCACTGTCTACAGCTCCCCCAACACTGTATACAGTCCCTCAGCAACCACTATATACAACTCCCAGCAATCACTATATACAGCCCCCCATCAATCCCTATATACAGCTCCCCTAGCAATCACTGTATACAGCTCCCCCACAATCACTGTATACAGCTCCCCCACAATCACTGTATACAGCTCCCAGAAATCACTATATACAGCTCCCAGCAATCACTATATACAGCTCCCCTGCAATAACTGTATACAGCTACCAGTAATCACTGCATACAGCTCCCAGTAATGATTATATACAGCCCCCACAGCAATCAATATATAAAACGCCCCCACAGCAATCACTATATACAGCTCCCAGAGCAATCACTATATACAGCCCTCCAGCAATCACTGTAAACAACTCCCCCAGCAATCACTTTATACAGCTCCCCCAGGAATCACAATATATACAGCTCCCCAGCAATCACTATATACAGCTCCCCCGCATTCAATGTATACAGCTCCCAGTAATCACTGTATAAAGCCCCCCAGCAATCACTATATACAGCCCCCAGAAATCACTATATACAGCTCCCCCAGCAATCACTATAAACAGCTTCCCCAGCAATCACTGTTTACAGTCCCCCAGCAATAACCATATACAGTTCCCAGAAATCACTATATACAGCCCCTAAACTCTTTTTTTGGGAAAAACAAGTAAGCAGAGATGCCTCCCTGCTTCATCAACTGCTTGACTCCCAGCAACTTTGGGGTCGACTTCCACATCCGCCTCGCTTGGCTCCGGCTTTCCAGAAGCCGCTCCAGTCTCTGGCTTTCCCAGAAGCCACTCCAGAGTCTCCGGCTTTCCCAGAAGCCTCTCCAGAGTCTCCTGGTTTCCCAGAAGCCTCTCCAGAGTCTCCGGCTTTCCAGAAGCCGCTCCAGTCTCTGGCTTTCCCAGAAGCCTCTCCAGAGTGACCAGCTTTCCCAGAAGCCTCTACAGAGTCTTCAGCTTTCCCAGAAGCCTCTCCAGAGTCTCCAGCTTTCCCAAAAGCCTCTCCAGAGTCTCTGGCTTTCCCAGAAGCCACTCCTGAGTCTCTGGCTTTCCCAGAAGCCACTCCAGAGGCTCCAGCTTTCCAAGAGCCGCTCCAGCCTCCACAGCTTCCCAAAGCTGTTCCAGCTTTCCAAGAGCCGCTCAGTGCTCCTCTGGCTTCCCAAGAGCCACTTCAGCCTACGGCTTTCCCAGAAGCCTCTCCAGAGTGACCAGCTTTCCCAAAAGCCTCTCCAGAGTCTCCAGCTTTCCCTGAAGCCTCTCCAGAGTCTCCGGCTTTCCCAGAAGCCACTCCAGAGTCTCCAGCTTTCCAAGAGCCGCTCCAGCCTCCGCAGCTTCCCAAGAGCCGCTCCTGTCTTCGCAGCTTCCCAGTGCTGCTCCGGCTTCCCAAGAGCCACTTCAGCTTCCGACCGTAGTGCTTGCAGAGGAGTCTATGCAAGTTAGCAGAGTAAGTCTCTCGGCCAAAGGAAACTCCAGACATCTCAAGGATATCCTCAGCTTGTTCCCTGCCAGGTCCAAGCACCTCATCAGGGTTTGTCCTGTTTCTGCTTTCATCTTCATGTCCCATCACCAAGATGAATTGTAAAAGGTGAAAGAAGAGGCTGAAGAAGAAGAGAAGAGGGGCCCTAAAGGGTGGGCTTCTGGCACGGCTGCTCCCGTGATCCATGTCACGGATTGCGGGTATACCCATGCTCCGCTGTGTGCCGTGTCCCCATCCCTCAGTCCGGACTTATCTCTCCTGGCTCCTGATGCTGCCTTGGTCACGTCCAGGCACCCGTGGAACGACCTGGTGCCACCCCGCCGCAGCAAGGCCATTCTGCTTTGCGGCGGGCTCTGGTGAAGACAAGGGCGCCACTTAGACTCCGGTCCTGGGTTGCAGCTAGTACCATCTCTACATCTCCCGTGGTGGTCCAGAGGGTACACTGGCCCACATACTCCTCCCTCCCGACCCCTCCCTCCCGACTTTTAGTTCTGTTGTCTGTGTGACCGTTACAGATGGAACACACTCCGAGATCATTAATTCATGGATTTGGAAAATTTGATGAGTTTTAAAAGTGTGATGGATATGTTCATCTAAAGCCCAATATGTAGGACTACATGTTTTACTGTACTATGTTAATCTTGAGACCTGTCCTATTGCCTGCAATGGTATAGTACTGTTGTGAATTCCCAATTCAGCCTATCCTGTAATACAATCAGTTTATCCAATCGGGTTTGTTTCTTTGTTACTTAATGTTACCAAGAAATCACCAACAGCGTCTGAGAGCAAAACTGTTCTAGTTGCTCATGGCAGCTTTATTAAAAATTTGAGCACTGATTAGTTGTCATGGGCAATTAGAACAGTTTTATTTTCATAGACTGATGAAAATTTTCCCCCATTCTACCCTTGGATATTACTTCCCAACAAGTTTAGTGGCTCAAGGAAGAGGGAATTGTTCTAGGGCCAACATTACCTTGATATGTAGATATTACATCCATCTTGTCTCGGCAGGGCTGTCTATATTGGTGAGGTCTGTATGCAACTGATTGTCTTAATGGATGTGGTCTATAGTCTTGCTTGTAGACAGTGTTCATGTCCATACACTCTTTATTAGGTTCATACTTGCTGCATAGTTTGGGTTTTCGATGGAATGCCATATGAGGCACATAATCTGATCTATAAAAATATGATAAAGTCCTTATTAGCCATTTTGTCTTTTATATTGTATAGTATATTGTATATTGTATTGGAGAAGACATTTTTATTATTAAATATTGATGTGTGGGAAAACATGAATGGATGTTATATGATTTATTGCTTCAAATGCTTAAATTAGTTGTCCTTTTATAATAACTTTATTAATGTATCTTTGTAATGACATATGAATGTCATTGAGGCATGCTCATTGTTTGGTTTCACCAGTATGTCTGTCAATGATCCATACTGGAGAACCACAGTCTACAAATTCTAGTTGAGCACAGATCATACTTGCAGTGAGTGTGAGGGTAAGGACTAGGCATTCCCAAAACACCAGATCATCCGGCATTTTGATTTTGGTAGACTAAATAAATCTGTCCACTGGTTATCAGAGTTTTTTATGATGAATTATTGAGATGCTACTATTCCTCAAACATGGGTGAAAGACATTATACCATATTCATCATTGCAAACCAGTGGACTCCAAAGTTAGTGTCTTATTTGTATGAGCGTGGCAGACACGTTTCCAAAGCTTTTATAAGCAACTATATTTAGGATTTTAAAGGTTTTTTTGTGCATCTCATAAAAAATGTTATATTGCTTTTCCATTAGTGGTAAAAACCTCCGCAAATCTAGAGAGTATTGGCTAACAGTCATTGTTTAGTGCTGTTCTGTGCCGGATCAAAATGTCAAATATCAAAATTATATGATAAGAAAATAAATACATTTTGGAGATAATTTCCTGATTTATTTTATTGATTATCTGTGTTTTAATAGTATTCTAACCTTACAGTTAAGTAGAAAAAAGTTTCATATTCATAGTTGATACAAAACTGGTGCATTTATCATGAAGCCCTAACGTGCCAACACTTTTTGATGTAGCACATTCAGTTTAGAGTAACACCCCTATGTGTCATCAACTATTGGAAGAAAACTCCCTTTCTAGACAGTAAATACAATGTATAAATATATAGCACAATGTTATTGTCATTTATTAGATATTAAGAATTTCAATCATAAAGTAACACCAGCACGTCCCTTTGCCTCATAAATGGGTGCGACCTTGAAATAACAAATGTATGCATCATACTATGACAGCTGCTACAAAACATACTTACAGCTCCAGAGCCCTAGAGAAATCTTATTTACTCTTAATCATACATATGTGCATATATTTGCCAGATCTGTTGTGTTAACATGCCAGAATGAGTCTCCTTTTGGGCCAACAAACAGTTCTGTAATATAAAACCAATTACTATATCTAACCTGAAAGTGGACACACATTCCATCTCTATTGGAGATTTCTGATAGACATCTTTTGGTTTGTATGAGTCCTTTGGCTGATGATGGTGTGCAAGGTATTTATCTGTGTATTCAGATATCATGTTACACTTTACATGCTTGTCGTATAGTCCAGAGTCACGCCGAGGACAATGATGACCTCTGTATAAAAGATGGAGAAAAAAATGGTTAAAACATTTTCTACTGATGCGAATGAAAAGCCATATAATATGTGTCTAAGATGAACAGATCATGGGCTTGCATTTTGTATTGAAATGCATTGCTTATATCATGTGAAAATGACACTCATCTACATAGGGTTGTATAAAGATATTAAGGCAGAACTGCTCCCTTCCAAACCCCCTATAACTTTACCTGCTCATGTTTTATATTGTAGATCATCTCTAGTAAAGGAATTATTAATGTTTTGTAAAGTTGGAGTGTTGGAAAACAGCAATATTGTAGTGGCGACACTTTATAAATTAAAGTGCAAGAGGCACAGAAAGGAAAAAACAAAGAAACAATGCCAGTTTTCCGTTTGAAAGGACATAATAAATGACCCCCTATATGTTTGTAGCAACTGTTTTTATTTATAGTCCAATGGTAGATAATCTATCCTACTGTTTTGTAGGTGCCACATTCAGATGTTGCTAATTTCCAACATAAGCGAGCATTTTTCTACCTGGGTGTTCACATATATGGTGAAGTCTTTGCTGAGTGGTAAAGATAAAGAGGAAGACACTTCAAGTAAACATTTGTTAAATAAAATCCTAAACCATTAAAAGCGCCAAAGGGCATTAAACTTAGCGTAATCTGTGAATACAATCATGATGGAATGACGTCTTAGTACAAGAAATGATTTCTCTCCTTACAATGTATGTGGACAGGGCCCTTGTCAAAGATACATAAGGGAATCAAAGAAAAGTCATGGTTTCTGTGAGATTACGTGGAGCAATGTGAAAGCTAAAGAGCTTACCTCATTTTACTATTCCCTCAAGCCATATAAATATTTGTACAACAATTATGTGATTCTTGGGTGCTGAAGTCACAGCCAGAGATTTCTCCACATATAATTGGGCACTTTCCATTCTTCAAACTTTGCATAAATTAGTGAATTGTTTTTCTCTATAATTTCAGCAAGTTTTTGCCCTCCCTGTTTCCTCAACTAATCAGTCACATGAAAGTTGTTGTCTACTATCAGCAACTTATTTGTAACTTTTCCAATATACTTTCTGTATCCATTCCTCTTTCTAGATCTCCTTGCTGTCCTGCTATTGAAAGCTTCCAGTGGACAGAAATGTCTCTATGGTCATGTGATGACACAGGTGCACAAGCTGTTAGTATCACAGAGAGTAATCAGATCTGTATAATACTAACAGCTCGTGCACCTGTTTGACATCACATGACCATGGACGGATTTCCCTCCTGGGAATAAACACAGAAGCTTTCTATAGCAGGACAGCAAGCAGAGATCTAAAAAACTGTGAGGAATTGATACAGAAAGTACATTGGAAAATTGCATAACATTTGATTACACAAATAATATCAATTATTTGCAGAAAGTGAAAAACCCATTTATATGTATAGCTAAATCCACCAGACAGATTATTACATCAATGAAGTATCAGGTTACACCTGATAACCATAGATGTCTATACAGGTAGGTGGGGGGGAGGAGGTACATTAAAAGAGATTGTGTACAGACAAAATAAAAAGACCTTGCATGTCTATCTCAGCCCACTGCTGGCCTCACAGCTAGATTACTCAATACTGTTGTAAAATATCCTCAATGCTGCTACTGCATATCTTTGTGTAAGAAAGGTTTATATGGGTAGGGGGGAACAGGATCCCCATTCTTTCTATTTATTGTGCATAGGAGATTTGATAGTAGATAGATTTCACTCATCTCGGAGCTGATAAAATAAAGTACCTACATAGACAGAAAACAGGTGATAAACGAAGGAGACAAGTCATGAAATGGGCAAATATTTGTTTCCTTTCTGTACGCTGCAAGCAGAAAGCAGGCAAAGTGTTGAGTGGTAGGTTCATGCCACCGATACTTCTACTCTCGGTATCATAAATACAACAGATATATTTAAATACTAGAAAAATCAAGCATGGTTAAACCAGGGACGCTTTCTCATAGATCCAGGCATTGTGAGTGTGCTAATCTTCTTACACTTGTTATCGATAACCTCCTTCCTTCTAAAATCAACTTTTGAATTATGCAAATGAGCATGAGGGGCTCTGGTAGGTGTTTCCAGAGCTATTCAGTGCAGCAGTATCACAAGTTGTTACAAAGAACAGAGCATGTCTCTCCTTCACTTGCTCCCTCCCTCCTCCCTCTGCTTGTGTAGCAGGAAATGCAGGGGGAGACCTGCTCTGCTCATTGTAACAGGAAGTGAAAAGACATCACTGAGGGGATCAGGAGACACCCACCAGAGCCACTAGATACCTGCTTCTGGATTCTTCGCATCCTGAAATATAGGGCTAATATATCTGTAAAATCCTCTCAGCTTTTCCTGAAGTTGGCGGGACTTCCTGGTGGTGACATCAGCTAAGGGCAGTGAGGCCAGAGCACTGAGGGTATTTGCGTGAACGTGAACAAACCTAGCCAATTAGGATACAGAATCAGTGTTACTGCTTGTACAGAGATCTAGTGCAGAGCAAGACAGGGAAGACACAGAGCTGACAGAACAGATCTATATTGGCTGGACTGCTGGCTCTCTGCAATCCTTACTCTGAACCAGCAAGGGTTAACATACTTTGTTCCTTTCAACGGGAGCATACATCATATACCCTTACTACTCACTGTGCGTTTGTCTTGCTAGTTTTGTGGACTTTATCTTTGGGTTATTTGCTTGTCTCTCTTGTTATGTGCACACATTTCTGCGCAGGGGGGGGCTGTCTTTATGGTTGTCCTCCATCACCTAGAATACGCAGAGGCAAGCAGGCTGCGAGGCTGGGTTATACTGCCCTGTCTGTTGTCCCTTAGTCCAGTGTTCCCATTACAGGTGGCTTCCCATTGATTTCAGTTTTTCAAGAAAATGCCTGGCAGCGCCAGAAACTCATGTTATTTTTTTATGTAAGAAATACTCTTGCTAATTCAGGCATGTACTTTTCCTATGATGTTACAAATATATTGTAGATTTCATATTTTACACTTCATAACATACATTATAGGATCTGAATTATATTACATAAAGGAGTCAAACTTGCCGATCTGTAGGGGTCTCAGTGATGGGGCCCCCATGGACCACAAGAATGGAAGTGATGACTATGTGCATGATGGAGACAACCAATCCCCACACTCGTCTTTCTCCATCAGCTCCATAGAGATGAACGGGGCAGCCAGCCTATGCGCAATTGGCTGCTATGGTCTTCTAGGGTACAATGGGGTACAACACTCCCCCATTCTTGAGATCCGTGAGGGTCCCATCACCGAGACCTCGACCGATCAGCAAGTCAGCAAGGCACTATTCCGGGATAGGGTCTATCTTACTATCACCGGAGAACCCCTTTAATGTAAACCATAAAAACTTGGCATTTCCAAGTATTTCCTTGAAATATATTATTGTTACGGTACTTAAAGATATTCAAGGCATTGCAGTGTAAGATCTGGACCACCTTAGTGTCAATGAAACTGAATAAAACAATAGGAAATGTAGAAAGTTGAAACCTACACATGTAACCTATCAACCCTTATCACTCTTCCAATAGGTGAGAATAATAATAAGAAAAATGAAAACACATTGTCAGTGGGTGTACAAGGAATGCAACACGCTTAGCCTGAGATGGAAAACATATTTGAAATAAACTCAAACAACATATCAGAAAAAGTCAACTGTTCCCTGGGGAAGGTCGACTTGTGGAGTGTTTGATTGCAGCTACACACAGGCTTTTAATATGAAACCTCTTGCAGGTTGATTATAATTCCCACAAAGCTCAAAAGCTTTCTTTCCACTCACATTCATGATGGTAATGTTACAATTTGGAGGCTAGAACTGGCTTTTAAGTTGGAACATTCTGAAATGTTCAAACATATGTCACAGAAATCTTCAATAACAGTGGGAAAAGACAAGGCAAAGGGTTTTCTGGTTTCATTGTAAGACACAGTGCACAAAGCAGTCAGTATCAGGTAGAAATATATAATGCAATCTTTTTCTCCATTTGGTCTTCCTCCAAATGACACAATGGCCAAATCTTTATCTTCTGAGCCGATGGGTTTCAAAGTCACTATAGAAGCTGTCACAAGTTACTGAAAATAAATCTGGAATGTGCAGAGTACATGTAACTGAGAGGAGGACACAGACTGTAATGTCACTTTCACTAACTGAGACTATGGGGTCACAAATAGGTCACTTTATCTTCTCATTGGACCATATCAGTTACTCAGAGATATACAGTATCTCGAGGAGTATAAACCAAGTTGTTGCAATGCAGGATGCTGGTTTCTCGGCACAGAAGGGTTTTTCAAGGTAGTATTTTATAAAAATACAAAATTTTTCATGTGCAATTTTTGCCATTCTCTAACAGTGCCATCTTTCATTTTTATGTATCAAACAGTGTTGCTCTAGAAGTACAAAAAGAAGAAATTCCAGTTCACCTTCCCCTGTGTTGGTTTGTAACCAGAGCACGGGCCACCCTGCTGTGAGGTTTATCAGGACAATATGAAGAAAATCCATGGTCCAGCTCAATGTGCGGCCATAGAACATGATTAAGGGCACTTCTGTGTCAGAAATGCAAAGACTTATTGGGACCATTATCTGTAGGCAACGAAAGATGTTTTAACCATGTAACGGAATAAAGATTTTTGGCTGCACATCAAGCTGTACCATGGATTTTCTTTATATATTGCTGCTCTGCTTTCCAGAACATTGCAAAAAAAATAACTAACTATACTTAAATATAAGGCTCATTTCACACTACCTATCCTTCCCTTCGTTCTTTCCCACCGTTAAAAAAGTAAAGAATGGAAGATTAACAGAGGATTACCGTGTTCATTAAAAATCTCATAGACATCAATGTAAATTTTATGTCATCTGTTATGTTCCATTTATGCAGGGATCCGTTATCCATGCGTTTTCTTAGATGTGTACTTGAGCCCATATTAATAAATTCACACATTAGAGACGATTCTCACACAAGAAAAACAGACTATCATGCTTCTTGCTGGAAAACTACACCCAGTGATGCCTGTGATTGACAGCTCCATTTCTGATCCTGGGAAAGCTGGGTGTGTCTTTGTACTCGTTTTGTCTACAGCTGCGGTTTGAGTGGAAGGCTGAGCCAGTCAGTGCTGGAGGTAGTGTCCATTATGGCCTTACATTCTGCCCAATCTCTTCAATTGGTGCTGGTTATTTAGTCTCCTGTGTCCTCTAGTGCTCTTGCCATTTCGGTTCTTGCTATTCTGTGTATTGACTTCTGCTTTGCCTACTGACCATTCTATTTGCTTTACGATTCTGTACCTTTGCCCCCTTCTTGGTTTTGACCAGATTTGTTTGACTCTGCTTGTCTGTATCTGTTGTCTGTCCCTCAGTAGCGTTTCTCTACTAGTGTGATCCCACTTTCCTGTCTCAGTCTTGTGTTGGTTTCTATGCACCAGTGTGAACACTGGTCTATACCTGTATTTCAGTTACCTGCCCGCTCTACCATCCAGCAGCTGCCAGACTAAGTAAGCCTTCTCTGTCATGTTGTAGGGTCTCTCAGGGGCTGTCAGTTAGGTTCCTGAAAGTGGGTTCGCCCGTACCAGGGCAGATTATCTGTTTTAGGCAGGGCCTTAGCCCGCAAGGACGTTGCAGGCCACCACTTACCTAGTCTGACAGCTAGCGCCAAGCCTAGTATTTTTTTATTTATTTTAACAAAACAATAAGGTTACATACAGTAATTTGTGTTGCAACCTAACAACATACTTGATTGCTTAGTGAACAATGGACATTTATTTTGACTGTCTGCTATCTGTAAAAAAAAAAAGAAAAAAACTCTGCACACAGCTGTTGTGTGAATAAGTCTTAACAGTTCTTTTTAGAAACATGCAACATCCATGACTGGTTTTCTCCATTTAAAAATAGATGTGAATGATAGTGTTGTCCCCTGATGTGGTTAAAATGTGCAAGTGAGAACATTTTTAAATGTTTAGCATTTTAGAATTAACCCACTATATACTTTTATTGAATTATCATTCCCTTAAATGTATTTATGCCATGGACTGGCTCTGGAAACAATATGAACTGTAATTGGCAGAGTTGCTTGTTATGGAAAGTCTTCGGATCCACCTGTCCATCACTTTACAGTATGCTAAGCAAAACATGGATGGAAAACATATTTGTGGGACCAAGGAAACTGGAATTGAAGTATCACATAGTTGTATTATAGGATCTCAGTTTGCATGACTGAAAAAATGAAATATATTTTATGTTATGTTTCCTTACATACCATTCTTAGAACAGGCATTCCACGGATTCCATAATACAAACATTCCTTGGATCAAGGTTTAGCACTGACATATTTGTCATCCATGAAATATCCCTGATAAATTCTCATTTCTCCATATATTGTCAGAATACTAATTTCAGCTTATATACAACTGTGGACACAATTGTTGGTAGCCTTCCTCTTAGAAGGGTCACTGAAATAGCTTTAAACTAAAAAAAGTAATTAGGGGAAATCAACTAATGGAAATCAGACTTGTCTTGCGAAATTGTTGTTCAAATTAAAAATCTAAATTAAGAAACTAATGAAATAAATTAATAATGTTGCCTTTAAGGTTATGTCATTAAAGGGAACCTGTAATTTTAGAAATTCCACTGCACTCCTGTTTCAGTATTTGATGGTGCCAAAATAGGGTCCCAACCCCGTATGCAAGTAAGGTAAGTACGATCTGATGAGTCTCCCTTCATGTGAATATAGAGTGATGATTATAATGTACAGAATGAGCCAGCAATATTGGATTGCAACATGTGATTAATACCTATGTGCACTAGATCTACAACAGGTCTCCCTTTATGTAAATATAAAGTGATGTATATTATGTCTATCATAAACCAACACCGTTTGATCACCAATTAAGATCTGAATACTAATTTCAGCTTATATACAACTGTGGACACAATTGTTGGTAGCCTTCCTCTTAGAAGGGTCACTGAAATAGCTTTAAACTAAAAAAAGTAATTAGGGGAAATCAACTAATGGAAATCAGACTTGTCTTGCGAAATTGTTGTTCAAATTAAAAATCTAAATTAAGAAACTAATGAAATAAATTAATAATGTTGCCTTTAAGGTTATGTCATTAAAGGGAACCTGTAATTTTAGAAATTCCACTGCACTCCTGTTTCAGTATTTGATGGTGCCAAAATAGGGTCCCAACCCCGTATGCAAGTAAGGTAAGTACGATCTGATGAGTCTCCCTTCATGTGAATATAGAGTGATGATTATAATGTACAGAATGAGCCAGCAATATTGGATTGCAACATGTGATTAATACCTATGTGCACTAGATCTACAACAGGTCTCCCTTTATGTAAATATGAAGTGATGTATATTATGTCTATCATAAACCAACACCGTTTGATCACCAATTAAGATCTATATCTATGTGAACCAGATCTGTAACAGGTCCCCATCCGACGGTCTATCCACTAACAGCATTCAAACAGTGCCCAATTATCTCCCACAAGTAGAAGGTCATTTTTATACATATAATTTTATTCCTTTTTATTTTTCATTCCAGTTTCCTACAATTGCAAAACAACAATTAATCCTGCATAATACTACCGCTGTATAACATGAGAAGTCTATAAAGAAGCTCCTCAATTTATATAGATATGGACTGCATTTGTGTATATTCTATTCTCTACTTATTGTGTGAATATTTGACATTTATGAATTTCTGTGCATCTATTAATGATACTGTATATATTATCCACAGCATCTGAGGAAGGTCTTGTTGACCGAAACGTCATGTATATGTATTAAAGTGGATTGGTACAAAATTGGATTGAGTGCCATCTTCCATATCCTTACTAAAGGGAACCTGTCAGCAGAAATTGACCAAATAAACCACTACTAGTATGTTGTCAAGCAGCTGAACACCTTCCAGATAATGTTTCTTTCATAACCCAGTGTGGTGGCATAATCCAAAAAATCTACTTTGAAGTGAGATGTAAGTTGGTTATATAAAGTCAAAGAGGCAGAGATTTTAACACTGAAGTAAAGCTCTCTCTTCCTCAGAAAGACCCCTTTGCATCTAGAGTATTACTAACCAGATCTCCTGAAGTTCGATGCACAATATCAATCACAGAGGAGGAGGCATTGAGACTCCCCACTTAGAGTTCAACACTGAGGTCAGAGTTTTCTAGATTCCCCATAAGTTATTGTCCAGACCAGTTTAATTTTTTCATAGTTTTTAAAATGTTTCTGTTGAACCACAGTTCAGATGTAATGTTTGATTTAAAACAACATTAAATTGTATTATTACTTTTGTCAGTTTCTGATTAGTTTATTGACCATTGTGGACTATTCTGATCCCAACGCTCTGATACTTTGCACTGGCAGTCAGTGCTGGAGCAGGAGCTGGGATGTCTCATAATATTAGAGAAGAAGCTGGCCATAGAAAGGGAGGGGGGTAGAGAAAGATGGTGTCACTATGAATCATTGTTGATGGTCAAAATATGTAGAGGCTGATACTAGTTTGCTCATTAGACTACCTGCACAAGCCACGAACCGTTGTTTACAGCATATGAGCATCGCACACCCACAAATGACGATAAAAATACTGTCCGGGATGCAAACTTGACTGGAAATAGGACCTGCTTTAATCTCTAAGGCAGTTGGTTCATACAAGGGACTGTGGAATCGGCCAAGTGCACGAGCCCTTAGAAGTGAATTAAGACATGTGCTAGCCACTAAAAAAACAGATAGCATGTGTCCTAAATTTTACATTACGTTCAGGTAGACTTACCTGTAGTGATCTGTCAGCAATGATGATTACCAGGCGACTGATGCATCATTCACAGCAGGAATAGGAAGCACTCAGCAGTCTAAACCGATGAGCAGCACCCCCCGGAGACATCAGCATAAGCAGTGGGAGCCAACACTCTGCTTTTCTTCTTTCCAACTTGGTGACCGGCTATGATCTTAACAGCCAGTTTGCGCCGGTTGACAGGATCTCACCCCTGTATAAATATGCTTAGATATACACACACTTTTTTATATACACGCACATCACTAGAGCATACAGCACAGAGGAAACTTCTGCTTCCACATGGAGTGGTTGGGATGCTTATATGTGTGAGTGTAAAGGAGCATGATAAAGGAACTATTGCAGCTTTTTGTGCCCACTTCCCTGGCTTGCTCCAGCTAGCACACACCACTAAGTACAACCCAGCCTCCTGAGATATTCATACTAATCTAGTACAGTAGAAAGTGAGTAGGTCACATGACCTTTCCACAGACAGGCTTCATGTTGAACCTTCTGATGGAGGAGTCACTTGGAACTACCATCTGAACTAGAGGACTAGTACTGTCATGTGCTGAGGGCAAGGTTGCACCATCCATGAGGCGAGTTGAGCCTCTTGCCTCAGGCAGCATCACCTGCAGCAAAATGTGGGGCCTCATCAGGGGCATAGTCACCTGCTATAAATCAGAATCTGACCTACTCAATTAAAAAAATAACCTCATATATTATTACTGGATGGAATGGAGGAAGCTCGCCTCAAGCAACAAAGAGTTTAGATTCATCCCTGGCTTAGGGCACTCCCCTAAGGAACCACACATTTTGATGAAACAATCCCTTTCATACAAGCATTTTATTGCATCATATTTTTACTTTACTTCCAAGGGGTCAGCTAGGCCAGTGAAATATAATACTGCTTGTCTTAAATGCTGGAAATAAAATTTAAACTACTAGAAATATAAGAAATGATACCAGTAAGTTATGTTATTTAGATTGACCTATTTATGAAAGCATGTCAAATCTCTGAATTTCAGAACCTGTAAAATAAAACCAAACATACAGTTTTGCAAGATTAAACAGGAAGAACATGGAAATCAAAATCGCTGCATCTAAATTCTAACTTTACGTGTATCACGGTTCCATTTCATGGGAGCAACCTTATTCTACATCTTACAGGATTAAATGCCAGGACAAGAATACTCCAGTGTATGATAAAGCCCGCCCCCCTCTGCTACAACGGATATGCACCGTCCCTGCCAATGCGCATGGCAGAGGAGTAGTTGCGAATAAGCCCTTTCACCTGCTCTTACTACAGGCCTCAGCTCTCACTACAGAGCTACAGGGTGTCAGTCCACCTTCAGGGCTGATACTGAATATAATCAGGATTAATGCTGCAGCATTGGACACAGCTACATCCCAGCCTTCCCCTGCATCCAGGCTGGTGACACAACTCCTGAGGTTCCTCTCCAGGATCACTCTAGTACTGCACTTGTACAGAATCGTTTGGCTGTTATTACCGTTGGTTCGAATAAAGAAGTTACTTTTATGCACAACATTGCCTCCGTCTGGTCCTCACTACGGCTGTGTCACCATCAAGGGCGCCCCATCTATCCTCCAAGGACTACTACAGACACTAAGGGGTTGCCCCAGGGAGAACAAGTACATCAGCCTCTCCCTCTATATTATTTCTTGCACACACCACCTGCTGGAGACCTGCTGGAGACCTGCCAGGCTGTGGGATAGCCCTCCGGTCCCCATACCAAGCACCATGACACTACCGTGCCTAGGCCGCAACCGCCAGCCCTTGCGGTATTCTGGGCCCCGGCTGCCTCCAGACCCCAAAGAAAGGCTAGGCCCCAGTGGGGGATGTTGCAGATACATGAGGCTTAGACTTTATGATGTGTCCATTGGCCTTCTGACCTGGTGTAGTTTTGCTTAAAAACCTGTGAACATTCAGTAGGTATATATACCCCTGAGGAAGTCGCCTTTTCGGCGACAAAACGCGTGGGGAGCCCGTTGCCTCTGTCTTGATCAACCTCCTCCCACTGTATGCTGGTTCTTCTGTGGTAATTGGTCATTTCCTTCTTATTCGTTTTCCTTGACATCTGTCACGTTTACCATTTGATAAGCACCTTTCAGACCCGGTATTACTACAGCAGTGGGTAACCTTCAGCCTTGTGTATACATAGATCTGTGGATCTTCTCTTATGCACCTAGCACTCCTGGCACCTTTTTTATTTATTGTCATGACCGGGCTGAGAACCATCCGTGAGGTTTAACCCTTTCAGGACCTGGCCCTTTTTTGTTTTTTCATTTTCATTTTTCACTCCCCATGATCAAAAATCCATAACTTTTTTATTTTTCCATGTACAGAGCTGTGTGACGGCTTATTTTCTGCGTAACAAATTGCACTTCATAGAGATGGTATTGAATATTCCATGCCGTGTACTAGGAAGCAGGAAAAAAATTCCAAATGCAGTGAAATTGGTAAAAAAACGCATTTGTGCCGTGTTCTTGTGGGCTTGGATCTTACGGATTATACTGTGCGCCCCAAATGACATGTCTACTTCATTCTTTCGGTGCGATTACGGGGATACCAAATTTGTATAGGTTTTATAATGTTTTCATACATTTAAAAAAATTAAAACCTCCTGCACAAAAATTTTTTTGGGGATTTTGCAATCTTCTGGCGCTAATAACTTTTTCATACTTTGGTGTACGGAGCTGTGGGTGGTGTCGTTTTTTGTAGATTTTGATGACGTTTACAATGTTATCAACTTTAGGACTGTTCAACCTTGTGATCACTTTTTATAAAAAAATTTTAAATGACAATACCAGGTCACTGTACAATGCTTTGGTCTGTATATTATGTGTTTTAAATGCTTTTAACCGATATTAAAGGGGTTATTAGGGCTTCCGGATCGGCATGACGTGACGAGTGCACGCACGTCCGGATCCGCCCCAGCTCTGCCCGCGAGCCGTCCCGCTGATGCCGCCAAGGTAACGGAGGTCGCTTTCCCCGCCAAGCTGTTGCTCTAGCCTGGTGCCGGCTCCGAGTGGGTTCCGGCTGTTCGGGGTGGCGCTGCCAGGCCGAGCAAGTGGCCCAGTATCGTGACGGCTTCTTTGGCCCGGCGTTCAGAGCGTGCCTTGAGGTCGGCACGCAGAGAAATAGATTCAACTCCAGGTGAGAGCTGGAGCTGAGGCCGACTGTCAGTGAGCGGAGGCTGGGCGTTCCATGCGGGGCCGGAGACAAGGGCCTCATTTCATGTCGGATGCTCCAGGTGAGAGCTGGAGTGGACTTTAACATCGGTCTGTCAGGCAGTCCAGAGGCTGTTGCTCGGTTGGAGGGCCCATTGTTGTCATCTCGGTGGGCTGTACGACGTCGTGCATGGATCCTTTTCGCGCCTGGAATCGTGGTATGGATCCGGAGAGCCAAGGGAGATCCAAGGGTCGCCTGAACAGCTGGTGGTGAGATACCTTCGTGACGCAGGAGTTGTGGTCCCTTTGGGGCCTATTGTGTGGAGGTTCCCTACGCTGGCTTGCGCCCTCTCTAACGATAGATAACTGCTACCCCCCTCTGCTTGTTGTCTACTAAAACTCTACTAATCTGACTGTGCTGCTAATTAACGCTCCCTGCCCGAAAAACCCTGGTCACTAACTACTAACTAACTTTACCCTCTCTGCGGGGAAGAAGGAGAAGGAAGAAGGGAGGAAGAAAAAAGGGAAAGAGAAGGAAGAGAGAGGACGAAGGAAGGGAAAAGGGGAAGGATAAAAAAAAAAGAAAAAGGGGGGCTTCAGCTTAGTCTCGGGCGCCATTTGACTCTGTCCCCTCTCTGGACTATTTTACTCTTTGCTGGTTGTTTTCTCCGGCTATCCCATCCGCAGGGTTTCTACAGGCCCCCCAAGTGGCGTTTTTGGGTATCAACCACGGCAGTTTATAAATTTGTTCTCTCTGTTTTGTTTTTCTGTAATTGAACTGAAGTGTTGTAAGTTAATCGTGTTGATAAGTGCGTATATATAACTTGGTTTAACTTAGAGGGTCGGGAACAGAGAGCAAGAAAAGGAAAAAAAGGGGAGGAGGGGGAAAAAGGAAAAAATAAAAAATGCCCCCAAAATCTACAGGGAGAAAATCTGGGGGAGGGAGTGGAGGGTCCCCGAAGGAAGGGAAGGACCGGAGTGGTGGGAAAACAGATTCGTCTGGAAAACTAGAAAAAATATGGAACTCTCCAATCACAAAAACCCGTCAAAATGCAAAAAGTGGTATTACCCCCTCTCCCCCTCTCCAGGGTGAATGTCCTGCTAAATCTACCCCGGAGGGTGTAATAGAGGCTACAGAAGATGCCACTAATCCAATCTGGGTGGAAATCTTAACAACTGTACAGAAGATAGGGATAACGGTGGAGGGGTTAGACAAACAGGTCTTGGCCCTATCAACTGAAATAGGTCTAGTGAAGGAAGAAGTGGTTAAGATCCGGGACAAGGTCTCTAATGTGTCGAGTCAAGTTAGGACCCTGGAAGGGGAAACCAAAAGTCTGAAGAAGGAAGTCGGGGGTATTGGGAAAATACAGACTCTCCTGAGGGAGAAATTGACGGACTTAGAGGACCGCTCTAGGCGTTCTAATATCCGTATAATTGGCCTCCCCGAGGAAGTTGGAGAAAATTCCCTAACGGAATGGGTTCAAGCGTGGCTCAAAGAAATAATGGGCCCCGACGAGCTCTCTTCTCTATTTATGATTGAGAGGGCCCACCGGGTCCCCGGTAAACCCCCGATACCAGGTGCCCCCCCTAGGGTCATCCTAGCTAAAATTTTGTGCTCTCAGGACCGGGATAGGATTATAAGGTTTTCACGTTCTAAACAAGACTTGACTTATAATGGGGTCAGGGTTTCAATTTTTCCTGATTTTTCACTGGCAACACAGCAGAAAAGAGTGAAGTTTAAAGATGTTAAAATGCGCATGAAGGAGGCAGGGGTGAAGTTCTCATTGTTGTATCCAGCCAAGTTGAGGGTGGTGTATAATGATCACACAGTTTTTTTTGGTAGTTCTATTGAAGCCTCCAATTGGCTGGAATCAAAGGGCTTCTAAGAATGAAGGTTTGCCTTGGCGGATATCTTGTAATAAAGTTGTATCATGTATCATTTTGGGCGGTTTGGGTGGAGAGGAGGGGGGGGGTCGGAATGGAAGTTAGGAGGTTTTTTGAGTCCTGCACTTAGTGGCAGGTCAGAAGGTGGGGGGGAGGGGGGGGGGGGAGTGGGTGGGATAGGAGGGATGGGGGGATAGAGAGACATATCGAGCCGGATAAGGGAATTTTTCTTTTTTCTTTTTTTTTTCTCTTTTCTCTTTAATCTATGTCTACTCAGGTTTTTGTGTGGAATGTCAGGGGCCTGAACGATCGCCGTAAGCGATGTATCGTAAATGACATAGTGGCCCGACATTTGCCTGGTATTGTTTGTTTAATAGAGACACATCTTACACCCGACACTACGGCCTGGCTAGATAGAAGGTGGGCATCTTTTGTTTTCCATTCTTGTGGGTCCGCATTCTCCAGGGGAGTATCCGTTCTCATTCATAATAGGGTGGATATAAAAATTTTAGCGGTCAAGACAGATAAAAAGGGGAGGTTCATCTTCTTATTTTGTTCATTATATAAAATCCTGTGTGTCCTGGCCTTTATTTATATCCCGCCTCCCTTTTCAATGGAAGTTCTAAATGAGTTAACCCAGTTTACTAGAGACAGAGAGGACAATCCGGTCCTGGTCCTAGGGGATTTTAATACAGTTTTTGATGGAGATCTGGACAGACGTAGCCTGAGTAATCTTGCCGGGCATAGGGATAGGGGGTCCTCGGGCTTAAGAACTTTTTGTGAGAGTTGGTCACTTAAGGATGTCTGGCGTACTAAATATTTGGATAAACCCGCGTTCTCTTGTTTTAGTCGGACTCATTCATCTCTCTCCAGGATTGACTTATGCTTGGCTAATGACGCCTTTTTTGGTTTTATAGTGAGAATGAAGTATGAGTCTATAGCGGTCTCTGACCATGGCGGGATATCCCTCTTATTGAGGATGCAGAAGGGAACATGTTTGGAAAGAGGAAGCTTTTTTAGACTTAACCCTCACTGGCTTTCAATCCTGAATAATGAGGAGAAGATCAATAGACTGATTCAAGAATTCTGGTCTTGTAACTTGGGGAGTGGGGAACCATGGAGGGTGTGGGATTCATTGAAAGCTTATCTGCGTGGTATCTTTTTTTCAGAGATCAACTGGAAGAAAAAGGAATTCAGGCAGAGGGAGCTCAAATTTAAAACGAATTAGATCTTAGCCAGAAAACCTGGGCTGCTACCTCTATGGAAGCAGATAGAGATAAGTTTTTGGAGTCCCAATTGGCTTATACCACCTTCATGACAGAGAAATCCCAACATAGAGCTTTTTTTAGGGGATATAGAAATTATGCGGAGGGGGGCAAACCGGGCAAACTTTTGGCTAACTTTCTCAAAAAAAAAGAGAGTAACCAAGGGGTTCACGCTATTTTGGACCACACTGGGAAACTGGTCCAAGATCAAAGAGCAATATTGGAGAGCTTCAGGCTCTTTTATGAGACGCTCTATGCATCCGAAGCAAGTTATATGGATGGTCAGTTAAATAGCTTTCTGGAGTCGATCCCTATCCCTAGTTTGTCAGAAGAAGAGAGGCTCCCACTGAATGATCCTATAGGGGTAGAAGAGATTCTGGAGGCTATTAGGACTTCAACATCAGATTCAGCACCCGGATTAGACGGTTTACCCTTTGCCTTCTATAGAAAGTATCAAAATGTCCTGTCTCCAATATTAGAATCTGTGTTTGCAGCAGCATTTGCAGAGGGGGCGATACGGGGATCAATGACGGAGGCCGCCATAGTATTGATCCTTAAGAAGGATATAGATGGAGCTGAGATGGGTTCATATAGACCGATTTCTTTATTGAATTCCGATATAAAAATCTTAGCAAAAATTCTTTCCTCCAGGTTGAAAAAGGTAATCTCCGTCATTGTTCACCCGGATCAAAACGGGTTTATCCCGTCAAGGAGCACGGGACATAACCTCCATAGGCTGTTCTCAGCTCAGATATGCAATTGGGAAGCAAAGGGGACCGCTCCATCCTGTCATTAGATGCTGTTAAAGCGTTTGACAGGGTGGAGTGGCCTTATTTATGGAAGGTGATGGACAGATTCGGGTTAGGTGGGGTCTTCGCAAGGTGGGTTAAGATCATGTATCACTCCCCCATAGCGAGAATCTATAAATAAATGGAAGAAGGTCTGGTGTGTGGGTATATAAGACAGGATTTCCTGTTACTATTATTATTATTTTATTTTATTTTTACGTTTTATTCTTTTTATTTATTTATTTATTTTTTATTTTCTGATTTAAATTTTTTTTTTTTTTTTTTTTTTTTTTTTTTCTTTTTTTTTGCCCTGGCTTTTTTTGGTGGTTTTGGGTTTCCCCCTCCCTCCTTGTAGGGTGGGTGCGGGAGGGGGAGAGGGTGGGAGGGTAGGGGGGTGGTATGGGTATCACAAGTTTAGATCGCACTTTAGTATTATGTGCAATATTGTGTAATTTATATGGTATTTATTTGTACATATGTATTTTAAGGAATGGTATTGTACATGTTTATTAGAATTTTTTCAATAAAAAAAAAAATAAGAAAAAAAATAAGAAAATGCTTTTAACCAGTGTTGTGTATTGTCTGTCATGTACTAATAAAATTTGTTATATGTTTTTGCATTACCCTTTGAGCCTTTTTGATGCATTCTTTTTCTTGGTTTGGCTTGAAGTCTATTTCATCTGCAATTGTCTCAAATCTAATCTTCTTCCTCTATGAACCCTACTAAACTCTGGCCATTAAATGCTGTCAAGAATCCAGATGGTTGGGTAGTAAGGCAGCAAACATTACAAATACAAACATGCAATACAAGCCTCGGAGGGGGCATATGTTTGTCAGGTCCAAGAGGAAATGCCTTCTCTGGCTATTTCCTAGGCTGTGCAACACCTTTCCTCCACAGACTCCCCAATACTGTACTCCTCTAAAACAGTTCTTACAACAAAATCTCTCAATTAGCTCCCAGAGACAGCACCCAAAGAGCAACAGCTACACACTTGTATGCTGATTCTCTTGCACACTGCAGACACTTCCATCAATCAGGCGTGAGAATCTGAATTATTGTACGGATTACATTTGAGTATATTGACACAAGGCTAACGGTTGAGGATGTGGATGACTCACTCTGATCTTGCTGGGTTTTGCCAATAGCAAAAAAAACTGCAGATTTTAGGGAAACTAACTGTTATGCAGTGTGTCATCTCATGTACTCCTACCTTAAAAAGGAATTTTAAATGAAAATACAAAATGAAAGCATATAAAAAATCTACCCCTGACTTCAATGTCTGCACTCAAATAAGGTAGCATACAATCCTAAAATGATAAAGCTTCATTAATAAAATCAACTATAATGAATATCTGATTGTTAAAGTAAAAATAAAATTAAAAAAAGTCAGTTGATAAATAATATCCACTATAAAGTATTCTAGTATTTTTGCTTTTGTGCAAACATTACAATGGTAATTAAAGCAACACATAAAGAAGATTTTAATGCAAAATGACAGACCAGATGGTTTCCATTAAAGCAAAATAATGTTTTGTACCTGCAGCAAGGTGAGTGGCAATTTAGGACAAATGTTTTTACCTTAATGAATGTAAAATGAAGTGCAGTTTATATGGGTTCTTATGTTTCAACTTTCTGTCATTATACATTTCATAGGAAATTTGTGTACAAACAATATAGCAATACTATTTCAGCCAGGAAACCACAAAGCTTGGTTTGAATTGAAATCCTTTGAAGGAAATCCACAATTAACTGGGCTAAACATCAAATAAACAATAAAGGATTTAATTTGATGTAATTCCCATAAAATAAAGGAAATATTAGCCAGGAAACTGTTCAATCACATTTCACAGATCTTAAACTTTATATTTTCTTTAATTGTTTGAAGTTTATGAAAGAGATAGATATCACATATTTCCTCATACTTTCATGAAAACGAAAATCAACTTTGTTCAACATCTTTACCAATTAACATAACCATCTAACAAAGATGCTTCAGTTCTATGTACTGTACATTGAGATACAGAGATAAACCGTATATTTTATTTATTTTACAGCACTTTAACCCCTTATCACTGGATGATATTTATATCTGTCATTAGCATGTACTGCTTATGACCTGTAAAATGAATATATTAATTCATCTTTAGGATTCATAACATTGTGGAATGGGAAAGGCTGTGTTACATGACCTGGCAACCACCAAGAACAGAGTTAGGGCCCATTCTGATCATGTTTCTGCAGTTCAGTTTGCCAGAAACATTCATATAGACAAAATGGCTATAATAACGTTTGTGGACCTATATAGTTTAGTGTTCATCAAAACCCTCTTATGCCTCTATTTGGGCTCCTTTGAATGGCTGTTCTTTAAACACCCATACAAGTAAGTATTGGGTATGGTTTAAACATGGAGTCCTCTTTCCCCATAGACTCTTCAAAACAGCACCTTAGTGTCAAAATTCCCAATAAAGTCTTGGGGATCAGTTCCCTGTGGTCTATATTATTCTTCCAACTTTTCCTCTGCTGTGCCTGTTCCCATAAGTTATTTTGTGCAGTTGGTAGATTTAGTTCCTTATTCCTTACTTATATGATGAGTGGAATACTAGCATGGCTTTTCTCCAGCCATGTATTTCAGCCATTTGTTATGACTAAGGATACCTTTTTGCCATTTGTGTATGTTTTCATTTTAACATGTTTTATTTTTGTATTTTAATATGTTTTATTTATTTTATCAATAAAATATTTAATTGTAATGCTTATAGGTTGTCATATGGTAATTTTTCCCACTATTCTGTGTTTTATTTCTTTTATATTTCTGTGAATAAACCTCTTTTTTGCCTTTGTTTTGGCTCCTTTGCTTTATTCATTTTATTTCCAGGGGGAAGATGCTGGGTATTTAATTAGTTGGGGAGGCTGCTAAACATTTCATTACTAAGGGAGGCTTAGGGCATTTAATTATTGGGGAGGCTGCTGGGCATTTCATTAGTGGGGGAGGCTGCTGGGCATTTCATCACTGGAAGAGGCTGCTGGGCATTTCATTAGTGATGGGAAGCTGTGACCAATGCATTTTCCCCATGGATTATACTCAAGTCAATTGCTCAGCTTATATTTGGCTTATTTAGCTTATATTATAAGATGGCTTATATTATAGGCTTGCCTTATACTTGAGTATATAAGGTGTATGCTTATTCAGGCATTATATAATACCATAGTGAAAAAGTAATACACAGTCCAAAGGAGAAAACAGCAGTCACTATAAGTTAATTTGTAGGTGCATGTATAAAATGATCTATAGGTTTTCAGATATAGAAACCATTTTTTAAATTTAATAGGTTTATATAGAGTCTACAGTGCAAGGACATGTGGTTGTAAACTAATAAATGTGTTACTCAAACATGTACAAGGTTAAATAAGAACAAATAAAAATATGATAAAGTATTTCCAACAGTGAGTCTGCAGTTGTTTAATGTTCCATTGTTATTGAATTACTAAACCATCTGTTGATTAATCCCCAAAGTTTTCCAAGATGGCAAAATGCAGTCATAAGAGATTCCTTATTTCCAAAAGCAACATGTCCAGGAGCTGTTTAGATCACAGTCCAAAACCTTCAAACATAAGAGATTTTAGTTCCTTGTGCAGAATATTATTGAACAAAAAAGGTTGTTATGTACAATGCTGCATAACACTCTCATCTGATTTTCCATATAATACATTGTTACTATCACATGCAAATTATTATAGTGTGCCCAATTGATTTAAGTGTATGTATCATCTACAAAAATGTAATTTAATGTTTAGGGAAGTATAAGTGACTATGACAATGAACACTTAATTGGAGGGAAATGATCAAGTGCTGGTGCATTGTGTACCAGATATACGGGCCGTTACGCACAGTATGTGCTTTCTCAAACCTTAAACCTGGCGGTTTGAGAAGGCGCATACTGCACAAAATGGCTCATTGCCTATTCGTAGCGTGCATCACCCCTGCACTGTTGACTTCCCTGCAATAAAGATTTATTTGTCCCTCAAGCCGGTGAGTCTCGTTTTTCTAATCTTACTGGATTGTTGATTGCTGTGGAGCTCTACATGCACCCCGAGTTGGGAAGCATTTTGTGCCAGTTCACACATGCAGCCGTGTTGTTGGACTTGTCTTGCTTTCCGTATATGGAGAAGATGGTGCTGGGCATTCTACTCTTGACTTTTCGTATACTAAGAGAATTCAGCCCATCCGGCATTTCATTTGTGATATAATCTGCATAAGGTCACTCTCAACCCGCCCACGTGGCATGTTGCAAAGTGCCACCTAGAAACTGTTTTAAGAGAATGCTAGTTTTTATACCCAGCTCCCACTTCAGACTGTAACATAAGCAGTCTTTAACTGTCTCTAGTTCTGTGACACCTAGAAACACAATCCTGATTGGGAAATTCTCCCATTTTAATTGGCACCAGAAATGTGTTTCTAGGAGCCCCAGTTCAAAAGATATCTCTATTGGAAGTGTCCCCCTCCCTCCAGTGTGCCACTTGAAGGAAGAAGAGGGAGCTTCAGGACAGCTGACAGTTTGCAGTAGTATAAGCACTCTCTGCATTTGACGCTGTATGTATTTTTGTGATATTTTAGTAAATGCTCAATTTTACTTCTTATTAAAAAATTTTAATGGAAAAAAATGTCAGAACTAATCATGACATATATAATAAAGCTATGTTATACAATTCTAACAAAACAGGTCTAAAGTTTCATGAAAAAAAAATTGAAATTGTTACGCTAAATAATTTAATTTCAAAAGCATAACAGAACTGCGAAAATTGACCTGGACATTCAGCTACCAATGTGCATTGGTCATGAAAGGATTAAAAAAGAGCAAACTTTCATTCAACCCTCCGCTTATCTTCAACCAAGTTTCCCCTGTCTGTCCACCTGTTGCTTTAAATCCCAGGCACTGTGTCAACTTGGTTGGGTCTCTTCAGAACAGTAGAGGGTACTGGTTTGGCTGAGTGATAGGCTATTAACTAGGGTAAGGCTCATAGAGAGCTTGCCAATTAACGCTGCCTTATAGGCATGCGGAGACTTAAAGCCATTGATGCTCCACTAGGGAATTCTCAGAAATATGCAAGTACATTTTCCAAGGTGGAATGTATGTATTTCAACGCATCTGTTTAGTAACATTCAAATGAATTATTGTTCTTTATTGGCAAGTCTTCTTTTATCTTAAAAACATGAGGTCATTACTCTGCATAATTGCCAAAGCTTTTCAACATAGTTCCATAGTCTGTCCCAGAACATTTTCTCTACCAAATGGATTTGTGGTGATTCAAGAAGTGTACTCATTAGAACAGTAACTCTACAATATTTGTAAGGTCAAAATGTCAATATTTATTGAATGCCTTTAAAAAGAGTCATTGGAGGTTATTTATCATATGCCAGAGCTCGTTCACTGACGTATAATAGCACAACCAAGCATTCGGCATAGCCGGATACACCAAGCGGCTCCGGCCTCTTGATGTATCCGGCATGGTTTTACCTGGCAAGAAAATAAATGCACCTGGCAAATTTTACATATGAAAATTAGCCAACTGCAGCAAGTGTTTTGGCACGGCGATTGCAATACGAGCAGCAGTAGCAATAAGCGCAGAAGCGGGTAGCGCAGAAGCACTCATAAATACCACCACTTAGTCATTGCATACATTTTTACAAACATTTTATCATTTACTTAAACTGACTTTAATCATTGAAACTGTTATAAATAAACACAAGGCACTTACAATTATATTGTATACACTGGAGTATAAAAAGTTTTAAAACCCCCACTCGGCTAGTTAAAAAAATAATCTTGGTACTTTCGGCGCTTTGCACAGCTCCTCTTACCTCTCGGCTTCCTGTGTAGTGACGTGGGTAGAGACAGATCCAGGTGCTTTGCCCGCGCACACAATATGATGTGGTGGTGTCGTCATTTGATGAAATTATAGTGTACATAGGAACGCTGTGCAAGCATCCCGGAGGGCAAGGAAGCTGCAGGGAGCATGGGTAGGTGAGTATACATTTTAAAAAATTTTATGCTGTAAAACCTGTATACTGGGGCATATAATGGGCTAACCTATATACTGGAGGCATATGCTTGGCATACCTATATACTGAGGGCAGATGTTTGGCTAACCTATTCACTGGGGGCAGGCGCTTGGCTAACCTATATACTGAGCCAAAGGTTGGGCATATCAAGGAAGTGATAAAAAATTATCTTAAATCAAGAAACGTTTTGGATCCTTTCGCTAAATACTCATGTTCCATATGGATTAAATAAAAAACAGGATGTAATACTATACTACTGATTCATGTGTTAGATTTTTCATTTATAATAAGTACATTAGAAAATGTTTATACTGGCAACATTGCAGTATTCAGTACTGCAGTATGCAAATACGATTTGCAAGGTGGGGAATTGAAAACAATGCTTCCTTTTAATACCCTGAAAAGCAGCCCCCTTGACACCGAGCATGACCTACAAGAAGTCTAATAACATGATGGGGGATTAAGCCAAACCAGTATATTTATTCCAGAAGGTACAGACATCTTAAAACATGAGGAGAGAGTCTGGTTTGCGCATTTCAACGCAACAGCGACGCTGTTTAAGATGCTGTTGTGTTGAAACGCATAAACCAGACAGTCTCCTCATGTTTTAAGATGTCTTTCATGAAATAAAGGAAGTTCGTTTATGACAAAGAACACCCATGGATGCTCTTTCATGTTGTGCCGGATCCAACTGTTTTTGTATGTAGACAGCACTCTTTCAACTTGGTTGTGTCTCTTCAGTACAGTAGAGGGAACTGGATTGGCTGAGTGAGAGGCTATTGACTAGGGTAAGGAAGTAAGAGTTCTCATGAAGAGTTTGCCAATTAAGGTCACCTTATTGGTGCTTAGAGACTAAGAGCCATTGATACTCTACTGGGGAATTCTGAGAAATATGCAAATATGTTTTCCAAGGTGGTGAATGTAAAACAATTCCCTAGTGGAGCAACAATGGCTTTAAGTCATTGATGGAGCATCAATGGCTTTTTAGTCTCTACACTTCCACACCTATAAGGTTGTAGGTACTGAAGAGACCAAAAAGTTTTAAAAGCCCCACTTTGCTAGCATATTTTAGTATATAAAAAAATAAACTTTCGCGCTCCTTTTCCCTCTCGGCTTCCTTTGTAGGTTAGCGCTTGGCTAACCTATATACTGGGCCAAAGGTTGGGCATATCAATATGGTGAAAATGAGAGAGGAAGGGGGAGGTGATCACAAAAGAATTCTCTTTAATCGAGGAACCTTTTGGATCAGGTTCCATATGGATTAAATAAAAAAACAGGAGGTAATACCATACTACTGATTCATATCTTTGATTTTTCGTTTATCGTAAGTGTACAATTAGAAAATTGTAGAAAATTGGTAATATTGCAAAATAGGTTGTATTAATTATTTGTGTTGCAATTAGAACAGTAACTCTACAATATTTGGAAGCTCATAATAATTATTGAATGCTCTTAAAAAGAATAATTGTGAGTTATTTATCATACGCCGGAGTTCTTGTGCCGATGTATGATAGCTCTGCCGAGCATTCATCGTAGACTGATTCATATCTTTAGATTTTTCATGTATAGTAAGTGTACAATTAGATGTTTATACTGATAATATTGAAAAAATCGGCTGTATTACTTACTTGTTGTGCAATGAACCTGTTCTAATCCTGCAAAGCTTATGAAGTGTATGGGCTAAAAGTCAAGTGAAACTAACCCATGTTCAGCCATGACTAAGGTTTATTAACGATGCATGTAAGCTCTGTCTACCATACCTTTTTATCTGTGGAGGACTACTTTATTTTAAAAAATTAAATAAACTATAAGAGATTGAAACCATGCCTGCATAATGCCTGCATTGGGGTGACTTAGAGCTGGATCACACATTGCTTTTTGTATATATTGGGAGCAGTGTGCTGGTCATACCTATATACTGGGGCCAGGGTGCTGGACACACCTTTATACTGGGGATATTGTAGTGGCACTTATCAATTTCCAACCTTTCCAGTTCTATGTGCTACCATCAAGACCTTTTCACCAAAAAAGGAACAAATATACACAGATTTTTTGCAAAGAATGTGGGCACTAAAATAGAAACTGTCTCAGATTGTTAACAAGAATTTGTAAATAATTTGTTAACAAAAAACAATTTGTAAACAACTTGCCAACAAAAAACCAATTGGTAAACAACTTGTTAACTAAAACCCAATCTGTAAACAACTTGTTAACAAAACCCCAATCCATAAACAATTTGTTAACAGCCCCCTAATTTGTAAACAATATATTAACAAAAACATGTAAACTGTTTGTAAACAATAAATTGTAAACAACTTGTTAACAAAACAATTTAATTCAATTTGCTTGTCTCGATATAATATTCAATCACAATAGTTGAAGACCAATATTTAAGACATTTAAAAACATATTCATGCATAAGAAAATAGTGATTATATATAGACAAAAGACGCGATTATACATAGACAAAGAAGTAAAACATGAAATCCTTTTTGAAGGTACTTTCATAAAATTCCCAAAAGGGAAAGAAAAAAAGGTTTGCAGATATTTGATAGATGAAATCTATATTTGTTGATTAACATATATGTGTTGAGGTTTACGACCAAGGGGTAAGTATTCCAGGAGGTTTGTGTTTTCAGGTCATAGGGCCCTATGCCTGTAATACACGTTTTTGTATAAAAAAAAAAATGAAAAATAAAATGAAAATTAATAATAAAAATAAAAAATAGACAATAAAATGTGTTTCTTTGAGCAGCTTTCAATCTTTTAAGACAATTTTAGCCTTCATGTGGTACCTTCATGGTTTGTAATATGCGACTGTTTGTTATATTATTTGGCACTCACGGTTAGTTGATGTTCAGCTGGGCTGATGTTAGTGTTTCTTAGCGGGACCGTGTTGCCTTTTTCTGCGGGTTCCGATCACCAGCTATGTCTATTTCGCCGCTTTGTCGTCCCAGGGGACGTTATGTAGAGTGTCTCTGGGCTGTGCAAGCTGGATGCGTTCTTTGCTCTGTAGTGGCGTTCAGAACGCCGTTGAAGGCGCCGCTGATGCCGCCTTTGACCGGCTTGTGGATCGTGGGTTTTCACCTCCCGCAGCCCAAACTAGCTGATCTTGATATCCTTTCTCAGGACTGAGGTCCTATGACCCCACCACCACAGCCGGACACAAGGGGGAAATATGCCAAACATTTGTGGGCACTCTCCAATCACCCTCATTTGAGCGCTGAGCAAATAGTCTCAGCTAGTTTCCCATAGAGTTGAGTGGAGAGTGGCATTGCATGTACAGTACACTATCCTGCTAGTCTACAAGAAGGTATATCAAGAAGCTAACACCCACATCTATAACTATTTATGACACAACTGAAGGATATGTAATAATAGTTAATAGTTAAGATCAGGGGAAGGGAACCTATGGGAACCTATGGCTCTGGAGCTAGATGTGGCTCTTTTGTTGGCTGCATCTGGCTCTCAGACAGATCTTTAACCCCTTAACGCTCTGCGCCGTAGCTCTACGGCGCAGAGGTACAGGGAAAGTATGAAGAGGGCTCACGGGCTGAGTCCTCTTCATACAGAGGTGGGGGTTGTTGCATATTGCAGCAAACCCCCACCACTATTAACCCTTTCATTGCATTTAAAAGACGGCGGCGCGCGGTTGGTTGCCATGGTAGCTTCGGGTCTGAACGATCTGACCATCTAGGGTTAATGTACCCTAGATGGTCTAAGAATTAGTGAAAAAAAAAAGAAAAAAAAAGTTTAAAAAATAAAAAAAATGAAAAAAAAAATCACCCCCCTTTCGCTAGAACTGATATAAAACATAATAAACACTAAAAATCACAGACACATTAGGTATCGCCACGTCCCAAAATGCCCGATCTATCAAAATATAAAAACGGTTACGGCCGTCGGTGACCTCCGAGACGGGAAATGGCACCCAGATGTCGGAAATGCGACTTTTACACCTTTTTACATCACATAAAAAATGGAGTAAAAAATGATCAAAATGTCGCACAGACCTCAAAATGGTAGCAATGCAAACGTCGGCTCATTTCGCAAAAAAATGACACCTCACACAGTTCCATGCGCCAAAGTATAAAAAAGTTATTAGCTTCAGAAAATGGCAAAAAAATGCTGTGTGTGTCTCAGACTGATCACAGGACACAGGCAGTGATGTTACCACTGCCTATATTTTTTGTGCAACACAGGCGCCATCGCCGCTATCGTCTAAGCCTGGGTAAAAGAGAAGAGCATGGGAACAATGAGGAGCTGGCTGTAGGGAGCACAGGTAGGTGAATATTAATTTTTTCTTTTTGCTTTGACTATCTATCTTCTTGGAAGCATGTGCTCTGGTAACCTATGTACTGGGGGGCATGTGGTGTGGCTACCTATATTCTGGAGGACATGTGCTGTGGCTAGCTATCTACTTGGGGGCATGGGCTGTGGCTACCGACCTACTTCGGGCATGTGCTGGGGCTACCTATCTAGTGGGGGTATGTGCTGGGGCTACCTATCTACTGGGCAGCACATGCTGTGGCTACCTATCTACTGGGGGTATGAGCTAGGGCTGTCTATCTAATGGTAGGCATGTGCTGTGGTTACCTATCTACTGGGAGGCATGTGCTGGGGCTACCTATCTACTGGGAGGCATGTGTTGGGGCTACCTATCTACTGGGAGGCATGTGTTGGGTCTACCTATCTACTGGGAGGCACATGCATATTGTAGGGCTCTTACGGAACACCATTTTGATATATGTGGAGTTCATGGCTCTCTCAGCCAAAAAGGTTCCTGACCCCTGATCTAGATGGTCTAGATCTAGATTAGTCTGTAATCTGATTTCAGAAATGTATAGCACAGGTGATAATAGTAGACTTAATATAAATAGTTACCTATTCTCTATATGCTTTGATTTATACAAGTTATTTAAGCTTTAAACAACTATAGGTGCATATACACAGGCAAAGATAGACATAAACCAACCCTGTCTTGGTTATTAGCAGCAATTTTCCTTTTAGCAAGCTCATGTGAACAGTGGAATAATGCAGAACCCATTATTATCAACTTGAAACATGAACAACATGGACTGAGAACTAAAATATATGGAATAAAGTGCTACCACTGGAACAGATGGGGACACTAGCAGAGATAGAACTTGTAGCTAAAAATGTACAAATCTAATTCAGGTTCCTTTATAATAAACTTAATAGTTCTTGCACAGACTGTATTTTTAGTTCTTTTTTTCACAATGGCATCTTTTTAACCACTATAAAACTACAGGTTCCACCATTCCTAAGCAGTCTTTACAAATGCCAGATAGGCTGCAGATAAGCAGTCAGATGTCTCATTTTATGCAGAACTTTTAATCATGAGGATATTTTGCCACCTAGTGGGCATAAGTGTAAGTTCATGAAACATACAGAAAATTCTTAAAATTGTAAAAATCTAATAAAAATTGCCTCTTCAATGTCTTATAATGGGGAAAAGGGCCACCACTAAGAATTTTCAAGCCCCTGACTGACAAGAATAATTAAGTTTCCCATCTTATACGATTATGCCACATGGCATATATTATATCACATCACATTTATTATAGCGAGTACAGCACACCCAATTTATTATACATACTACACCTCCTGAACTGATTACATACAGCACCCCCTAATTCATTAATTAAGGATGTGTTCATATCACAAAGCCCATAATGCATTAACACTGTTTATACAGTATATACTCTAGCCTCCACACATGCACCCCAGTATATAAGTATCCCAGCACACACTGCTCCCCAGTAGAAAGGTAGCCTCCACACATGCCCCCCAAGAGATAGGTAGTGCACAAGGGTGTAACTACAGGGATAGCAGTCATAGCAGCTGCTATGAGGCCCATAGTGGGTGTGCATATGATATATGTGTGTGGTCTGTATATACTGATTTTGTGTGTATGTACTGTATGTCTGTATGGTATTGTATGCATTTGTGTGTTTCCCTGTGTGTGTGCTATGTGATATGTATATGCTCTATATGTGTGTGCATATGTTATGTGTATATGCTGTATGTCTGCTATGAGAAGTCTTTCATGGGGCACTGCATCTCCTAGTTACACCCCTGCCCCAGTAGATAAGCAGTCCAGCTCACACTGGCCCCAGAGCTGGGTGGAAGTGCAACAAGGTGAGTAATGACTTTATTTTTTTATCGCCACCCCATTTTTAGACGTACACATCGCTGATTGAAAGCAAGAATTTCTATGAGGTTTATACAAAGACCACAAGCAATTGTTGATTTATCATTTGCAGATCTGAGAAAATATAATCTTGCCTGTATTGCAAGGTGTGCAGCTGAGGCCGCATGCACACGAACGTATGTCCACTGGGACATAGCTAGACGAGCATATATCCGGCACCATGGAGAGGAGGATGGGTGACCCCTTGCCTCTCTATAGAGATCCACGGTGTACGGGCTGTAACACAGGGAAAGTTAGGACGTGTGGCACCGTATCGCTCCGTATCGCCATTGCCGTCTATAGGAGTCATATATACGTCCCCCATATGTTTGTGTGCATGGGGCCTTACTCTGTGAATACACAAGAGAAGTTTGTTGATATTCTAATTGAGGACAGTTTATCCTGTATCAGGAGAAGTATTCGAAGGAAAATCCATTTAATTTCTGAATTTCTGTTATTTCTATGACAATATTCATTAAGACAAAATGGAGTGGATTAGAGGAAAAAAAAGTGTTGGATTTGGTGGACTTTAGAAATGGTCAATTAAAGAAATTTGAACAGCTAAAAGAAGAATTCAGGATGGACCAAATTCATTTTTTTTACATTATTTACAATTAATTCCTTTATATATATAGCAGACATAGATTATGCAGCGCTGCACAGAGTTTGCCAAATCAGTCCCTGTCCCCAATGGGGCTCACAATCTAATCAACCTGCCAGTATGTGTTTGGAGTGTGGGAGGAAACCCACGCAAACACTGAGAGAACATACAAACTCTTTGCAGATGTTGATCCTGGGACTTAAACCCAGCTCCCCAGCGCTACAAGGCTGTAATGCTAACCACCACAGCACCGTGCCCGATAAGTGTAATTAAGAAAACTACATATTTGGAAAACATGGGCAAAGGAAGTCAGGAACATTTAATTAGTATGCTCACACTTATGAAAGGCAAACCCTTCAGTAGCCAGTATTTGGAAGAATTTGATAATCAGAGGCGATAATGCGTTTGATGAAAGGATAGCTGATGACAAATGAAGAACTGCGATTGAGTTACCAGTTCTGAAATACTGAGTGATATGCAGTGGAGAATTATAACAAGGACCTATTGGGGCCTTTATCTTGGAACATAAAAATGTATGCCCATACTATGGTAAGATTACAGCAGATTTTCTGCATTGTCTGTGGTACTGTCCCGTGGTTATACATATAATTTTAATGTTTATTTAATGATTGTTTTTAATTATATAATCATGTATTAAAGAAGTCACCCAACGATGGGGATGAAAGTTATCGAAATAAAAAAAGTAAAAAAGATCAAGTAAAGTATAACAGTAAAGTGAAACTTTAAGTAACCCAAACTCAAACCAACAAAACCTCAAAATAACAATCAAATATCTACGCTGTACTTATTCACAGATAGGGCAAGTAAATCATATCACTAATCAGCGTGTTAAATTCTCAGTGCTACTAGACAGGATACAAGCACCAAACACGCTATATGCTGGTACTCCTTGTGCAGATGTATGATAAAGCCCCGACCTGGTGGGGAACTTGCGCTTTCATTCTACACCAGAACCTGTATGTTAGAATTGAGTGGTTGGCAGCAACAGTTGGAGACGGAGTAAGGGAGGAAATAACCGCAATTACTGACATTTTTCAAGTAATTGTGATTATTTCAGGGCTGCTACATTAGAAAACTGGCGTTATTCTAAACAAACAGACCTTCCCGGTACAGCCGTCAGCTCAAGGTCCTGTGATGATATCATCACATGATCCTCCGGCTTCTCCTCTATGCAGTAGCCAGGGAACTTCCTGCAGAGGGCAGGGAGGGCTAGCTGAGGGGAGGGGGGACTAGCTGGGAACAGGGGGGGTCTAGATGAGAGCAGGAAGGGGGCTAGCTAACGGCAGGAGGAACTAGCTGGGGACAGTGGGGACCAGACCTGGGAGCAGGGGGAGGCTAGCTGAGGGCAGGGGGCTCTAGCTGAGGACAGGGGGAATAGCTGGGGGCAGAAGGGGACAAGCTGGGGACAGGGGGGACTAGACCTGAGGGCAGGGGGAAGGCTAGCTGAGGGCAGTGGGCGCTAGCTAGGAGCAGTCGGGGCTAGCTGGGACCAAGGGGGGAACTAGACAGGGGGCATGGGGGGACTAGACCTGGGGGCAGTATTATAGTAGTTATAATCTTGTACATAGAGGGCAGTATTATAGTAGTTATATCCTGTACATATGGGGCAGTATTATAGTAGTTATATTCTTGTACATAGGGGCAGTATTATAGTAGTTATATTCTGTACATAGGGTGAAGTATTACAGTAGTTATATTTTTGTACATAGGGGGAAGTATTATAGTAGTTATATTCCTGTACATAGGGGAAGTGTTATAGTGGTTATATTCCTGTTTATAGGGGGCAGTATTATAGTAGTTATATTCTTGAACATAGGGGAAGTATTATAGTAGTTGTATTATTGTCACATTTCTGGACCACGACCCAGATATTGCAAATATTTCAAGGTTTGTATGCCTGAAAACTGGTTACTGCGACTGTTGGTTACTGTGTGGGAGAAGGCAAGGCACTGTGACTGCCTTGCGACTGTGGGGCGCACATACTTGCTATGCTGATGTCTCAGGTAATTTGACAATGTGTTCAGCTTCGTGGTTACCCTCCAAGGGATGATTGCAATGGTAAGCCTGTATAAATGTAACTATTAATTACTTAATTGTTAAGAAAAGATACTTTTATACCGTAATAAAATTATATTCTACCCTTTTAAGGCAAACACAAGGTCTACGTGGCTCTCTTCAAAAATGAGTGTGGCATCCCTGGTATAGGGCATTATAAGACACATGTGTCACACCTAAGAACAGAAGATGAGTTATCTGTTCCCCACTGACTTCAATACATGGAAAGTAGCCTTGTGTTACACTTCTGTTAAAACAGCAGAAAAAGGATGCTATATATTTTTCACAATTTGATAAAAGAAGGGGGAATGGAACCTGCCAAATACAGGTGTGAACTGAGCATTATTTGGTCCAATTCTTATGCTATTACTTGGAATATTATTAGGTAATTTATTGTACATGCTTACTTTCTCGAAAACTCCCCAAATGCATATAGGATCTAATACATTACTATAAAAGTTCTAATAGTAAGCAACATTGCCCTGTGTTTATGAAAACGATGATCAGAGATGACAATACAAGATGTAGCAGTTATATATAGTTTCAGCAACTGCTCCTTGTAGACAGATCTTTATTCATAGGATAAATGTCATAGCTACAGATTATAATAGGATTACATCTATTTTTAGATTATGAAGCCACTAGCCCCAATATAAGAAGTGTAGTATTATGGTAATGAAATACATAGGCTTGATACGTTATTTTTATATAATTAGTGACAGGCACTTAGTGTCCAAGAACAGACTTTTAGTGTGTTCATGCATTGTGCTGCTTAACTATCTCATACCTATATAATATCTATTCTACATACAAACATCAATAAGTACATGTTGCCCCAATCTAGTACCTACCCACAGATGCAGATCTGACAGATGCACTTCATGGTCGTCCGGGATGTGAGGAGCAGATGGATGGATGGATGCTGCTCCCCCTCCCGTCCAGTACAGCTTCTACCTTATCCCCCTCCCTGTTGCCGCTCTTCTTATAGAAGCATAGTAGTTGCCAAGGCGATGGCAGTGATGTCACAGTTGCACCACGTTTGTTCTTGACGTCACCAGGCTTTATTTCTTCAATACATTTCTCCTTCTGTACAATTTATAACATGAATCATTTATCCACACTTTATAATATAGTAGCAAACAATATCCCAACCGTACACTATCATGTTCTCGTTTTATATTACTCAGCACAAGTTTACAATTGTTACATTAGGTTTGGTCCCTGAATGTATAATGGACAGAGTATTCCTTAATGATGACATACACTCTGACAATGGTATATGGGAATTAGCACCAATGTCTTCATATGTTAAGTCCTGCCTTAGAGAGAACCCGTCACGCAAATTAACCCCCTAAACTAAATATATTTTCATAAACTGCCATTAGAAAGCATTGCCTCTATCCCTTCATTGTCCCTCTACATGCCTGTAAACCTAAGCAATGAGGTCCTAAAGCTGTATGCAAATGACCTGTGAAATGTCCAATGGGTGATTAGCATATTCAAGCTGTCCGGCTTATTCATGAGTGGGAGGTACAGCCAGTGCTTGACTGACAGCCTGTATAATGATGTGAGGTATACTGGTATAATGGCTGCTCCATGTGCTTCCTGGTCCTGGTGGCCACGCCCCCTGCAGCCTGTGTGTGTATAGGAGAGATACAACAGCTCCAGGCAGCCATGTTATAGTAAAACATGTCAGATTCATGTGTAGCTGATGTCTGTGTCTCATACATGTATAATAGAAGGGAGAGCATGTCAGCGGATAAAGCACAGACACTAGCAATGCTTTACTATACATTACACACAGACATGAGCAGGGGGAGGAGAGGGGAGTGGAAACACGGGTGACATCACTGCCTCTGACCATGTGACCAGCCTCATTTACATAATAAAGAAAATATGATTTTACAATGATTAATGTATGAATTGACTAGATAAAGGCTGGGATGGAATCCTTGTGAGCTGCCCCAACAGGTAGAGGAGACAGAAATAGTGACGGACACCTGATGACAGGTGTCCTTTAAGAATGAGACAATCATCAAAAACCTTATGGGAACTTACATTACCCTGGCAAGAAGAAAGGAGGAAAACCATACAGTAAACCCTAAGGCTAGGCTTGACACAAAGCAAAAAGGGGTTGTACTCCATGCTACTGTGGAACAGATACTTTTCCAAATTTTCACAGATATCTTTAAACTGTGTGGGATGGTTATCTTCTTGTCAAAGTACTTTCAAAACCTATAACTCTGTCCTTCACCCTGCTAAACAAGTCTTTTTCACTAATCTAATATCCTCTCTCCAACAAACCCAAAAGGCTCTCTACTCCTCTCTACTCCTTACCTGTCACAAGCCTTTGGGCTGAAGATCTGGCAACCTATTTTAAAGATAAAATTTATTGCATTTGCCAGGAAAAAATTTCTTAATCCACTCACTCCATTAATCCCTTCCCTCCTGTACTTCATCCTTTGAGCAAGTTACAGGGGAAGTAGTGTCCAGATTTCTCTCCTCTGCTCGTCCTCTCCTTCTGCATGTAATATTGTCTCTCTGCTGTCTCTTACATCAAGTCCTCTCTCCTTTTGAAACTTTTTCTTTCTAAGACTGAATAATAATAATAATCTTTATGTCTAATTCATAATCTTTATATCTAATTTAATCGTATATAGCGCCATCATATTCTGTAGCACTTTACAAATCAAACTTTTTGTCTCTCCACCATCTACTAAGCAACCAAACCGTGACCTCTCCATCTCGGTCTGTGGGATCACTATAACCCTGAGGCAGCAGGCCCACTGTCTTGGGGCTGTGCTGGACTCCGACCTCTCCTTTGCACCGCATATTCAATCTCTTGGTCGCTCTTGCCAAATGCATCTCAAAAACATCTCTAGAATCTGCCCATTTATTACTATTGAAACCTCTAAAATGCTAATTAATGCTCTGATTCACTCTCGACTAGAACTGTAACTCCCTGTTATCAGTCTTCCACTCACTAAACTCTCTCCTCTAGAATCCATTCTTAATGCAACAGCCAAGATTATCTTTCAGACCAAACGCTACACCGATGCCTACAGTCTATGCCAGTCACTGCACTGGTTGCCCGTCTCCTTCTGAATACAGTTTAAAATAGTAACCTAATCCACAAAGCTCTGCACAATGCTGCACCTCCCCACCTCTCCTTTCTTATCATGGACTATCGCCCAACCTGAGTTCTTCAATCTGCCAGTGATCTTAGACTCTACCTTAAAAAATCTTCCACTCATGTCTCTAGGTCTTCTCCAGAGCTGCACCAATTCTATGCAATGCCCTATTCCTGACAATCAGACTTATATCTAACCTCCAAAGTTTCAAACATGCTCTTAAAACCCATCTCTTTAGGAAAGACTATCACACTCCCTAACTGCATTAAATTCCAACTCTCTTTACTAACCCATCCTGTTTCCACCTCCCATCTGTTATCCATCAAACACCAGATACCAAGCTCCTGGCTTCTCTGCAGTCACATTGACCTTGGAATTTGTATATAAGATGGTGGCTGATGACTGGTTCAAGCAGCAGAATTTTTATTTATTAAATAATTTTATTCTCTTCCCTTATAAAGAATGACTGGACCTTTATACAAGCTCCTATACCTCTTGTGTTCCCCCTTCGTCCTTATAGACAGTAAGCTCTTGCGAGCAGGGCCTTCTTTCCTCTTGTTCCATATAACTGTTTGTACTCTGTATTATGTATTATGATTTGCATATGTCCCCTACAATTTGTAAAGTGCTACTGAATATTATTGCACTATATAAAGATCTTTATTATGATAATAGATAATGATGCTTGCACCCAGGAATTGTCGCTGTCAATGATACAAGTAGTTTCATTACTTCTATGTACAAAATCTTTGGTCTCAAATATGATCTGACAGCAAAACTAGTTTTTCTTTTGGTAGAAATGATTTCATTTCTGCAGCACCTAACATAACTTCCATGAAGATCTTCGTTTGAGAGGGACCCAAATCACAAAATTTGTCAGTGCGTTTGAAACAAATTAAATGTTCCTGGAGCACATGTTCCATGGAAGTATGGAATTACATGAATTCTTTTTAAATGAAGGGAAGACACTACTTTGGCTATCACCTTTGTAAATATCCTCAGGGTGGATTTTATACCGAAAGGCAAGTCTTGGAAATGAAAATGACGAAGCACACCCTTAATATGTACTAAAACCTGAGCTTATGGAATTGGGATGTGGAAAAAAGCATCACTCACATCTAGAGTTGCCAAATAATGGTTCTTCTCCAGAACATTGACTGTAGTTCGAATGGTCTCCATCTTGAAGTTCCTATATTTTAGTAAGCAATTCAAATCTTTTAAATTGAATATTGCATGAGAACAACCATGGGATTTTCTTACTATGAATACTGAATACTAATACCCTTTGCCTTGTTGACTGGATGGTACAGGTATCAGTACTTCTGACTCTGTTGAGATAAGTGTTCTTATCCATGGGGAGAAAGAAAAATCTTGCCGAGCTTGGTAAAACCATCTTAGTTTCCCCCCCCCGCCGGAAGCCTGGAGCCATTGGTCAGAATGTCACTTTTAGTGTTGGTGAGATTGAACAAGAAGCCTGTGCTCTATCCATGCCTACTCTTTTATGAAAGTCTGCACTCATCTTTCTTGACCACAAAATGCCTGACGGTTCTATTGCTGCTTTGGTTCCATGGAGAATCCTTTTTTCATACCCGATGCCTTCTCGAGTATGTCAATCTCCTTCACATGGAAGTGTACACAATTTATTTTTGGAACCTCGGTCTCCACAATATAACTGTAGCCGAGTTGCTCTCCTGGTAACATTAGAGAGTGCCACTGAGCTGACTGTCATCTTTATTAGATCCGTGGAGGCATTTGCAATAAAATTTGTTGCATGCCACAGAACCGACATTGAAGCCAGTATCTCTTCTGTTGGAGTACCAGATATTGAATGGTTTTCCACCTCTTCCTGCCACACCCCCAACATATGGGCAGTAGAAGTTGCAGCAATACTTGGCTGCAGAATGGTGACCAATTTTTCCCAGGTCTTTTTAAACAGAATCTTAACTTGCTTGATGCATTGATTTTCGGCACTGAATCCCAGAGAAATGGTACTTCCCCTTAAAATTCTTAGCGACACACTTTTCAGGATCATTCCACTGCTTCTTAATAAGCACATCTACATTTTTTCTCGCCCCAAACCCTGAAAGATTTGATCTTATTTAGACAGGGATTTTTTTATTTTATCCGATTCCCTATCTATGTTGCTGCTTTCTTCCTCAATTTGGGGCTGAGGTATAGGTACAGACATAGGTAGCATGTTTGAAGTAAAAGGCTGTGGTTCCACAAGCAACGGTAACTTTTTATCCACTACAGTTGTTAGCTTTTTGATCACAGTTTCAAAGCATGATAGTAAAGATGGTGAATTGTTCTTAACTTTTTTGATACATTTTGTACAGAGCGTGTTTTTTTTTTTTAAATAAGAGGAGGACTGTACTTTGTTGAACATAGCACCTTTCTTGGGAGGATTATGAGCCTATAAGGTATAACAATATAAACAGAAAACAGCATAGCCTGTCGGTGGCAGTCTCTCAGTGACTGTCTGCCTGTCAGCGGCAGTCTCTTAAGTTTCATATTCCCAGTTTTTTTTACATTTCTGATAAATCTCCCCCTATCTCTTTATCCCTATCCATCTTACCTCACACATAAGCATCGTTTGCTTATTGCCTATAGTAACCAATCACAGCTCAGAGCTCATATTAATGACCTGTGGCAGAAAAGCAACCAATCATGTCTCAGCTTCCAACTGCCACAGCAGCAGCAGACAATGGCTCCCGTACATGGTAGGTTATAAGTGGATTTTGGAAAGCGCGGGGTGAAAATTTCGTCACAGGCAACAACTGTGCAAAATGTGGTGATTTTAAACGCACTGGTACAGATTCCTTTAGCGGACATACATACATACATACACACACACACACATCCAGCTTTATACATTAGATACCCACCATGTATAATCAAATTTTATTTTTTTTCCCAGAAACATTCTAGCAATTCTAGTAGTAAGCAGAGCCAGAGCGTAAACAATTCAATGGTTAAATTTCACATAAATACAGGCAGTCCCTGGGTGACGTACAAGTTAGGTCATTGAGGTCTTAAATTGAATATATATGCAAGTCGGAACTGGTACATTTTACACTACTCAAAAAAAACAAAACAAAGAGAACACTTAGGCCCCTTTCACACTTCACGCATTGCAGATCTCTTCAGAGTCTGATCAGAGAGCAATCAGGGTTTGGTCAGTGAAAAACTGACATTTTTCATCAGAGTTCAATCAGAGTTTTAGTGTCTCATTTTTACACTCAGGACTGAGCTCTATCTTTTCTATGGCAATTGATGCGTGAAAAACGCATTGCACTTGCATTGGACTTGCAAGTGTCTCAGAGTGAAATATGTTTTTGATGCATCTCCATAGACTTGTATTGTGCGTTTTTCACACGCGTGACTTGCAAAAGTAGAGCATGCTCAGATTTAAACGTGCATTAAAAAAATGCACATGGGTGTGTGAAAAAGAATGCAAGTCTGAAAAAACCCATTGATAACAATGGGTCAGAGTGAAATGCAAGTTCTGCGCGTCAAAAGCACGTCCACTTAGGAAGCAACACTAATTGACAATCAATTTCACAGTCATGTGATCACTACTATGTTTGTCTGTAGTTGGTAGGTTGCAGTACATCCAGTATAGCCTATGTTGTGGCGCGACCCATCTCAGTGAGGTAATGTGCAGTGATGGCTGTTACACATCATTGCTATGGTAACAGAGCAGGACAGTCTGTAATATCATCACTGGGAGCAGAGCATAAGAGGGAGGAATTACTGAGTGCTAAAGGATGATGGGACTTGTAGTTTCCAGTGGTGGCCATCTTGGAGGCTACCAACTTTAGAGAGGCTATAAATTTTGTAAATCATAAAATCAAACTATTTAAGCTCCATTTTGTGACTAATGACATTGAGTTTTGTTACATTCATTTATTTATAGCATTACAAGTTTTTGTATCAGATGTTCATATTCCCAGAATACCCCTTTAAAGCATCACAATGTATCTTGTTTCCTTTGTGATACATGTGATAAGTTGCCTGTTTAGTCTCACTTTTGCAACTTTTTGTGTGGTTTGACTTTTTAGCCCCAAATAGTAGCTCCGGGTCAGGCATGCTCAGTTTTGGGACTTACTAGGTGCAAGAATGGGACAATTTCAGAGCCCAAAAGTCACACAAGTTGAACAAACATCTGGGTTACAAAGATAAATACGGGACACTGCATTAAATCTTTGAGGCTGCTAACTTTGGTACAAGGCTTGATTCAGCACCCAAAAAGTCTTAAACTGTGAAAAGTAGCGCACAAAAAAAAAAAAGGAAAAGAATGCAATAGGAGTGATACATGCCCTCCAAGGTCTTATTTTCGGTGAAACACAGTAACAAGACACACTCAATAAAGGAGTGGCTCTGCAGGCGGGGAGCACAGACCACTTCTCAGTACCAATGCTGATGCGGTTGGCCTTTGGTTCCTCCTAATGCAGGACAATGCTAAACCTCATGTGGTATGAGTTGGCAGATGTTTTAGTCGAAGTCTGGGAGGAGATCCGCAGGAGACCATCCGCAACCTTTTCAAGAGCATGCCAAGGCGTTGTAGCGATGTCATACAGGCATGAGGCCACACCCAATACTGAGCCTCATTTTGAATTGCTTTAAGGACTTCAGATCACTTTAATTTTATGGGTGACCCCAAATTCATTGGTTAATAAATGTTATTTCCATTAATGAGTTTGTGATTTTGTACGTTCTGTTGAACGTACTTATTCAATGAGAATATTTCATTCAGGTCTCGGATGTGTTGTTTGAGTGTTCTTAATTTGTATAATTAAAGCTCCAGACAAAAATAATCTGTCCCAGTACAATTTTCACAATTTTGTGCCGTCATGGGACCAAGGATTTACTATAAAGCTTCATTACAGAGACCTTAAAGCTGATCATTGCAACTTATAGTGGATATATTTACTTTGACTAGGGCTGCCCCGATTTCAGAATTGAGTGATACTTTTCCAGGTATTGTATCACGATACTCAATACCAATAAGATACTTTTAAAAAGAACAAATATCTGAACAACAAAATGGTGAATTAGGACTCACCGGTAATTCGGTTTCCATCTAGTCCTCCATGACGGCCCACTTGGAGGATGACCCTTGACCTCTGTAGGGACAGGAAGCAGAGAGGTTAAAAGCCTCCCCCCCTCATCCTCCCGCCAGTGTCTACCAAATAACTACACCGGTGGAAGATACAACATAAATTTTATTCTGCATGTTTTGTAATCACATACAAAGAATAACAACAAAGAGAAAAAATTCTTGGGAGGTAAATATATATAGGCCGTCATGGAGGACTAGATGGAAACCGAATTACCGGTGAGTCCTAATTCACCATTTCCATAACGTCCCCCATGACGGCCCACTTGGAGATGTACCAAATAAGTAGAATCAGGGCGGGACTACTGCCTGGAGCACCTTCCGACCGAAGGCGAGATCCTGTGAGTTAGGCAAGTCCAGCCGGTAGTGTTTAACGAAGGTGGATGAAGAAGACCACGTGGCAGCTTTGCAAATTTGCTCGAGTGAGGCACCCCTTATTTCCGCCCAGGAGGCAGACATGGCTCTGGTAGAGTGGGCTTTCAGGTTCGGAGGAACCTCTTTACCTTGCTCAGTATAACACTTGGCTATGGCCATTTTTATCCATCTGGCAATCGTAGTTTTAGATGCCTTTGCCCCTTTGTTCTTCCCCTGAAACTGAACAAAGAGATTGTGATCCATGCGCCAGGACTCTGTGGCTTGTAAGTAAGCCAAAACCGAGCGTCTTACATCTAAGGAGTGCCACGCCATTTCCTTTCTTGAAGAAGGATTCCCGCAAAAGGATGGAAGGATTATTTCCTGATTTCTGTGAAAATCCGACACCACCTTGGGGACGAAACTCGGGTCTAGAGTCAGAACTATCCTGTCGGGAAGAATGTACATATAAGGCTCTCTAATGGAAATGGCTTGTAGTTCACCTAACCTCTTAGCTGAAGTTACGGCTATTAGGAGGGAGGTTTTTAGAGTTAAATCTTTTATATTAGAGTTCTCCAAGGGTTCAAAGGGAGGCCTGGAGAGAGCATCTAAAACCAGGGAGAGATCCCATGAAGGAACTCGCTTCAAAATCTGAGGCCTGATCCTTTTCGCGGCTGTAATAAATCTTTTGACCCACCTGTGATCTGCCAAAGGATGGTCGAAGAATGCGCTAAGGGCTGAGATCTGGACTTTCAAGGTGCTTGAGGAAAGACCAATCTCTAGGCCCCTTTGTAGGAAGTCTAGGACCTGCAAAATATTTGGGTTAGTTTGAACGGGGGGATTAGCCCCACAAAAGGTTACAAACTTTTTCCATATTTTATAGTATATGGCGAAGGTAACCTTCTTCCTACTTGCCTTCAGTGTGGCTATCACAGCTCGGGAGATGCCTTGGGATCTTAAGAACTCGGACTCAGGATCCAAGCCGCCAGTTGGAGACTTCCCGGATCTGGATGAAGTATCGGGCCTTGGTTCAGGAGGTCTTTCCGAACCGGAAGGATTAGAGGTTGTTGAATGCATAGAGATCTCAGCAACGGGTACCAGCTTCTTTTTGGCCAATTTGGGCAGATCAAGATCACCTTCGCCCCGTCGAGCAAGATCTTCCTCAGGACCTTTGCGACTAAGGGAATAGGGGGGAAAGGCATACACTAGACTTCCGTTCCAGCGATGGCTGAACGCATCCATGTAATCCCTGAACTCGCTGGCCTCCAGAGAATAGAATTTCTGGCACTTTGTACTGACCCTTGTGGCGAACAAGTCGATTTGGGGAATACCCCAGATGGTGGTTAGATGTTGAAAAACTTCCTGGTTGAGGCACCATTCGTTGGGTCGGATTTCCTTCCTGCTGAGATAATCCACCTCTCTGTTTAGGGTCCCTTTCAGATGAGTGGCTGATATGGAAAGGGTGTTTTCTTCCGCCCATAAGAAGATGGTGTGAGCCAGGCTTGATAGTACCGGGGATCTTGTACCCCCTTGTCTCCTTAGGTAGGATACTGTCGTGACGTTGTCCGAGAGTATGTGTATGTGATGATCTCTCAGGCAGGCTGTGTTTGACTTTAAAGCTTCCCACACTGCTCTTAGCTCCCTGTAGTTTGAGCTCTTTCTTGCCTGGGATGGGGTCCAAGACCCTTGCTCGAAGTGGGAAGGGAAGACTGCTCCCCAACCTGAGCTGCTTGCATCTGTTATAATAGTAATGTTTGGGAGGTGGTGCCAATGAACCCCTTTTTCCAGGTTTGTCGATTCCATCCACCACAATAGGTCCCTCTTTACAAAAGATGGGATCCGGATCTTTTTGTCCAGTCCCGAGGATTTCTTGTTCCAGCTGCTTAAGATCCAGTTCTGAAGGATCCGAGTATGACTCTGACTCCATGCGACTGCAGGTAGACATGCTGTAAGGAGCCCCAGGGTCTTCATCGCCTGTCTGACCGATATAGAGTCCCTCCTTCTGAGAGAGTGAATTTGGTCTTTTATGATGATCATCTTTTCCTGGGGAAGAAAAGACATCTGGTGAGTTGAATTTAATATAACCCCCAAAAAGGTCTTTTGAGTGGAAGGTGTTAAACTTGATTTTTTCAGATTGATTAACCATCCCAACTCTGATAAAATTTTTAGGGAAGACTCTCTTGCTGTTAACAGCTTGTCTGTATTTCCCTATTATTAAAAAGTCATCTAGGTAGGGTATGATAGATATGTTTTGTAGCCTTAAGAAGGCTACCACCTCCACCATAATCTTGGTGAAAACCCTCGGGGCAGATGAGATACCGAATGGAAGTGCACGGAATTGAAAATGTAAGACAGAACCCTCGGGAGAGAGGACCGAGAACCTGAGAAATTTTTGAGATGCAGGGTGAATAGGTACATGGTAGTATGCATCTTGTAGGTCTAATGTGCACATGTGGGAGTCTACGTGAATAAGCTGGGTAGCAGTTCTTACCGACTCCATGCGAAATCTTCTGTAAACAATGAAGCGGTTTAAATCTTTTAGATTGATGATCAGGCGGTTCGACCCGTTCGGCTTTTTTACTAGGAACAACGGGGAGTAGAAACCTCGTCTTTCTTGCGGAGGAGGGGGGGGGTAACATAAACTCTATCCTGTAACAAGATTCCATAATGGTCAGCACCCAAGGATTCGTGGTGATCTTCTTCCATTGGGATAGGAACCCCAGAAGACGCCCCCACCCTGGCGTCATTGCTTCTTGTTTCCTGAGCCATCTGGGGGGTTGGAGAACAGGAAACCCCTTCCCCTTCCTCCTTTAGGGTAGCTCCATCGCCCCTGCTTACCTTTTCCACGGTAAGCCTCTCTGGTGTCTCTAAAAGGACGAAAAGGAGTCTTTCTGGGAATGGTTTTACTTTCCGGAAAACCCCTTTTTTATGTCCGACGCTTTCTCTAATATGGTGTCCAGTTCAGGTTCAAGTGTATCACGCATGCGCTTTTAAGAGATCGTCCAGATCCTCGTTCTGAAATAATAAGTAGGGAACCTGATTGCCGTGTTCGTGATCCTTGGTGTAGTTCCGATCTCAACCCTAGAGCGAAGGAGAGAATTGGTTACAAACTCTTCTTCTGGATGAGAGACTGTACGGGTCTTGCCCTTTTTGCGTCGGGGGCCTCCCTGAGTTGGCTGCCGCAACCGAGGAACCCACTTTCTCACTCTATATAAGGTTTATATTCATCCATAAAGGAGGTTTTTTCTTCCCGCATGAAGTCCTCGATGCAGGTTCTGACAATAGGTTTTTATATCCCTCAGATAGAGTGTAGTGGGCACATATTACATTTTTTTAACAGAGATTTTGCTTTTCTCAGGTTTTCTCTACCAGGTCTCTCAGATTTTGACCGATTTTGTCTTCTTTGCCTTCCCCTTAGACCCTTGCTCCTAGGGAGGAAGGCAAAGACAAAATGACGTTGTATTGGTATTTTATCAAACGTTAAAGAGCGATTATAATTTGCCGTACAGCACCACTCACGTGAACCGGGGGGTGGAGAAGGCCCAAGTCTGCCTCATCAGCATTATATGTCTGTGACGGCTAAACCCTCGAATCGATGTCATAGACCTCAGATCAACTGAACTACCCGTTTAGAGATTTTTTTTTTTAAATACCTTTATGGGGAGCCCATCCCCCTTGCAGGTGGCCGGCTTCCTGATTTCGCCTGTCCGAGGTATCCCGGAGTCCGCGCTGTGACTTCCGGTGCGACCGAAGTCGTCATCGGCCACGAGGGATTATGGGAAATGTAGTTCCTCGCGTCGCCGACCGAGGGCCCCGACCTGCCCAGGCCGAGGAGAGGTAAGAAAGACCGTGTCAGCGTAACCCCAGGTAAGACAAATATATACCACAAAAAAAAAAAAAAATATATATTTATTTTTTTTATTTGGATAATGGCCCCCCCTTCCCTAGGAGGAGAGAGACCCTCTCTTGACCTGACCCCTGTAGGGACAGGAAGACACTGGCGGGAGGATGAGGGGGGGGGGGGGCTTTTATTTTCATTTGGGGGGGGGGGGGCTTTTAACCTCTCTGCTTCCTGTCCCTACAGAGGTCAAGGGTCATCCTCCAAGTGGGCCGTCATGGGGGACGTTATGGAAATCAGAATGATTCTTTAGGAACCTATAGTTGTTGCATTGCCCTCTTTAAGAAAACACTTGATTTAGGGCTTATTTTTAGCAGGACATTCTGTACTTTACACCACTATCATTCTGGAGTAAATACATTTAGGGGGACAAGATAGGCAAAATCACATATTTTTGGCCTTTTTAAAGCATTCATTGTGCAGTTTCACTAATGATAGTTTTATTGTATGGGTCATTACAGACACTGCACACAAACCCTACACATATGGTATTAGACTTTCACTTCCCATTATATGTAATGGCGGCATTTTTATTCTTTTGATTTTTTTTTTTAAACTTTGTTCCACAATGGGAAATCCGATTGCTTGTTGCTTTATAAAAACATCAGTATTGCAAGGTATTAAATCACTGTCACCCAGATGCATAGGCTGACAGACTATAGAGCCTGTCAGTGTAATAGGATCTTAGAGGCTCTGACAGTCAGATCAGGGCATCAGGCAGCATGCGTTTTATACTGTATATACTAGAGTATATGCAGAGCCACTACCTGCGCTCACCCTCCATGTGCCAGACCTTGTTGCGGCCTTGTACTTGGACGGCACCCACCCCTTCCACAGCAGCAGCGCTTCTCTCAAGCTGAGAGCTCTCTGCAGCATCAGGGCAACTATGATTGGTGGCATCATGATCACGTGGAGCAACACACGGCAACAAATCCAGCTATTGAACCATTCTGCCTCTTATTGCTGGGGGCCTGCTAGCGCATTGTTTCTGCAGCAATCTGCAGTCAGTTAGGGTTGCACGAGGCATTGAAATTGATACCTTCTCAGCCTTCAATTTATGTGTCCCTAACTTAATGCTGGACCTCCTCCCATGACTATGGGTGTTGGATCCTTTTAACATCCTGGAAAGCTACTTGTTATTGCTGCAGCCAAAAGAAAAAAAAAAAGGAAGGAAGGACAACTGTCCAGAAGGCATGTAGGGGGCTTAAGTTTTTGGGTTTTTTTCTTTTTAATTTCTAGAAAAATCCCTTTAACCTTTATGGCAGCCATGCTGCTAAACCCATCCAGAATTGCCCAGTCAAAATAAATACATATCCATGAAAGACATCACTTTCCATGTTCCTTATCTATAGCACATTGTGAAGGAAGAAAACTGAAAAGAGTTTCATATTGTCAGTGGAATGTAACATGATGCCAAGCACAGATATGTTTAGGTTTGAACATTCTTCTTAGTAATCTTTATTAATTTACATACAATACATTAAGTGCAAACAAATTGTGACAATGTGATTAATCCTCCTGAATGCTTCCAAATTCAAAAGATTGTGCTACAAAATTGTTACAGACATGTTATCACAAAATTGAGAAAAGGTAAATTTGTTTAGTTTTTTACATTAGGGGGAGATTTATCAGAAGTGACAGAGACAGCAGAACTGTTCTAGTTGCCCCTGGCAACCAATCAGAGCTCAACTTTTATTTTCCCAAAGCTGAGCTCTGATTGGTTTCCATGGGAAACTAGAACAGTTTCACCTCAGCCACTTTTGTTCTCCCACTTTGAAACTATACCCAACCACTGTATAGATGCCCCACAGATTACATTACAGTCCAGTGATTTTACATTTTGATCAACTGCCCCACACCTTCATCTGTGCATTTCTGAACCTTTGCTTGTTGTGCGAATTCATAGGTCTCATTCAAAGGTCCAGGCGCTGTATGGGAGAGGAAAAAAAATATATATATATCAATTGTGATGCAAAAAGAGGAACAAAGTATTTTATGCGACTACTGTGAAAAGGCCAGCAAGTCTCATGCATGGGGTCCTGTGGATGCATTTAATAAAGGCTGAAATTTTTGTTCAAAGCTCAAACTTTGTCTACACTATATAAGAGGCTGCAAAGTCAAAACACATGCTCCCAATGGTTTTCAAAACTCATTGGTAGAGATGTATTAACGTTTTGGACTTTAGACCAGTGCAGACTAGACAGTTCTTTGATGATTGTTGATTAACCTGGGACAAAAGGCACAATGATCAAACTGGTGCAGGGCAAGACTGGAGAGTTGTACTTCGCACCTCCTTTTAGTTGGTCTATTTTGCTACACCACAATACATTTTTCTGTACTCCAACTTTTCCCTGGGAAGGAGGATCCCCCTTTCCAATGCCACACCCCTTTTTCATGTGTCAAAAGTGTCTAAAACCCATAACATATGTAGGCATAAGAGGGCTTGTCCAACGTAGAAAGGGATGTAATTTTCAATGGTGGCATTAAAAGTCAAAGCATCGAGCATTATGGCTTTTGTTTTTCAGGAGGAGATCCAGCATCAAAATCCATCATAAAATATTACTGTGGTAAGCTTCTTATAATTGATTTTAAAAGGAGATCACAGAAAAATATAAAGAAGCTTACCACAGCCAGTGCCTGCATCTATAAGCAAGTGGTTTTAAAAGTTCATTTTAAAAGGAAGGAAACCATGAACAACAACTTAAAACCATGCTAGTAAACCTGAGTGGAGGGGCGTTACCAGAGCCCCTTCTTGGCAGGCTGTTACACTGCCCCCTCCCCACGTGTATGCAAATGAGTCTGAGGGGTTCCAGGTGTTAAGCCTAGAGCCCTTAAGGTGCATTACCACAACTTTCAAGTTCCATCCAGGTCAACATCAGCAAAGAGTTTGTATGTTCTCTCCGGTCTCCTCCCACACTAAAAAACCTACTGGTAGGTTGACCAGATTTTGGGCCCCATGGGGACAGGGACCGTTTTCATAAGCTCAGTGTAGTGCTGCGTAGCCCAATCTGTGTGCGGTATAATATAGGAATTATTATTAATGGGATTTTTAATTGACGTGTTAAACCTCCGTTCCTCACCTTTTTAAAGTAGTAAAGAACAGAGGGTTGGATGGTAGTGTGTACTTTATCCATTCTGTGCAACATTCTTTGTTAGATTTAATAACTTTATTTTACTTCCCACTAGTGGACTTGAATCCACCGAGCAGAGATAAGGGGTTGTCCACTTTCAGCAAAAATGTATAATTTGTAAACCTTCATGTCATCATAAGACCATAGACAAACTGATTGTATCAAAGTAATTCAGAACCATGGGATAATAACAGCTCATGCACCTGCAGGTCCATCACAAGACCAGGCCAGATTTCTATTCACTGGAAGTAAACATAGATAGATATATATATATGGACAGTAAGCAGAGATCTAGAACACTGTAGTGAGAAGAGATAAAGTACATTGGAAAATTGTACAAATTCCCCACAAACAATATGAATTTGCTGAACGTGGACAACGCCTTTAAAGAAAATTACCAGCAGGTTAAATCATTAAACTTGCTTGGGGCAGATGCAGTAGGAGCTGGTCAGTTTCCTACTGCAGGTTGTACCATTACACAGGCAGTATGTGCATGCCTACCAGGAGCATGGTGAATTCCCCAAATTAAATGCACATGTCTTGGGACTGGTTAAAGCAATGAAATTCTCATGGCTAAAGATATAAATACACACCTTGAGAATCAAACACATCTGCAAAGTCTTCAGTGTGCCTTACATGAACATCGTCAGCAGGAGAGAAAGAAATTAGCTGTGGGAGGGAGAGCTTTCTATTCTTTGGTGATGGGGTCATTAAACAATCCAAGTCTAGAGATAAACCTCTTTCTAAAGGGCTAAAAAGATCCCGAGAGTCTGTGAGCAAACTAGATTCTGATTTTTGTTTACCAGCCCGTCTCAAAGGGGTCTGTTCTTGACTATTCTCACACTCTGTTAAAGATGTATAAAAAGTACGTTTTAGAGCTTCATATCTAGAGCGTATAGAGGTAATGTCCATTTTGCGCTCCATACTCTCAAGGCCGTTGTCTATATTGTGCAACAGTTGGTTACCACTTGAAATCTTCTTAGCTTCAGGAGTCTCTATACTTGCTGTACTGTTAAGACTTGCGTTACAAACTCCTTCTGGAAGGGTCTCATGCAAAATACCAAACTGGATCACCTGACTGTCTGAACTATTAAAATCTGCCACATTTGAAGAATTCCAAGACAAGGTTGTATGAGCTGAAGCATTCTCTGTGTCTGTCCTCTTTGTGGATATTGTGTTGTCCATTAATTTTGCAGATGGAGGTCTTTCAAATACATAGGTCTGGTTCTTTTCAACAAATGGAGAAGAAATTCTTGAATTTCCACACTCCTTTAAGAAGATAAACTTTTCTGGATGCAAAGATGATTCACTTGTTGACAAATTCAACACGTCTTTACTGGGAATTGCCTCCTGTAGTAAAGGGGTATTCAATGCATTTGGGAGAATTCCTGTGTTTGGAGACTCATTCTGCTCTGACAAATGAGAGGTAGATAAAAAGCAAGCCATGGTCAGGTCAATCTGACTGTAAGTTGCAGGGTCTGGTTCAGCAGGGGACTCCATACATGAAGCCTCCAAAGGACTTGATGCCCCAGAAAATTCTTCAGTCTGGATAGCTTTTCTCCAAGATGTACGGATATCTGAAACTGAAAATAAGGTCAGTGTTAAACAGTTCTGTTCTCGAACTAAAAGAAGGAAGGGGATGGGGGGGGGGGGGGGGGACAATTGGTTAAATGTGCTGCAAGTAAAAATGAGAACACCCCCTCTACCTGCTTCACATGACAAATTGATGCCTCTGCTAACATTAGTTTGTAACTGTAAACGGATGCTCCTTTTAGTTGACTGTATACATTGGGGAAAAGTAGTCAGCTATCAATGGTGCAAGTTCTTCAACAAAGAAGCACAGAGTTAAAATATACATTTTATTTGTTTTCAGCTTAAAGCGTTCAGAAGTTATAACAAATTTATTGTGACACGTCAGAGTCTGGTCATGGATTTCGAGATTGTGCTTCATGTTCGTTAGTTCAGCTTTTCAGGCAGCTCTTATCAAGCTCTTTGGGTAGTTTAACATTTCCAGAATGTCTGCTAGAATGATATTTTCCGAGTCCTAATTTTTCTAGGATGTTATGAGGCTTAGATTTTTTGGTGATTTTCATGAAAATGAAAATCGTACCTAAACTCACATGTCAAAGTCCCTTTCAAGTGACTTTGAAAGGCCTAAATAATAGTAAATGACTCCACTACAGAAAATAAACACCCCGAAAACAAAGTAATACAAAGTGTTAATAGAATTTAAGAGTTATAAACAAAATAGAAGTGCGATTTAGAAACTATTTTTTTAGAATGCACATTCATGTAGACCAAAAATGACACTTTCATAATGAATAAAATGCTGAAATGCTTTGCAAAGTTTGAAGCCCAATTTCTACCAAGTGTACAGATACCCCATATGTGGGGGTAAACTGCTGTATGGGCGCACAGCCGGGTATAGAATGAAGGCAGCGCCATTCAGAGCAGATTTTTTTTAAGCTTGTTCAGAGAAGGTTAAATATTGATTTAGTTTTATTGTACAGAGTTATACGGATGCAGAGATTCAAAATATGGACTTTGTTTTATATACTTTTTTGGATTAAATATGTAATTGGAAAAATTAAAAAATGTAGAACAAAGTGAATCTTATGAAAAGTCCCCCAATCATGCCAGACTTTGGCTTGAACAAGCGTTCATCCGACTTCTTGTTTAAGCCCTTAAATTGTATACTGCAATACATGTGTACTGCAGGGAAAGTAAGGCTGCACATGCTCAGTTACAGCCAGGTCCTGCCAGGAGGCAGAACCTAGCAGCCTCTGGGCACACGCCGGACCCTGGAAAAAAAAAAATATAGCATTTAGTCATGTACCAATTGTGCAAGTTCTCCCACCTGAAAAGAAGAGTCCTATAATTGACATCATCATAGGTAGACCTTAACTAGCACGAGACAAAATGAGAAAACTAATGGAAAAAAAAAAAAAAAAAACACGACCATGTGTCTTTGTTGAAGTTATTTGCAAATTATGGTGGAAAATAAGTATTTGGTCACCTAAAAGCCAGCAAGATTTCTGGCACTCACAGACCTGTAACTTAAGAGGCACCTTTGTTCTCCACTCATTACCTGTAGTAATGGCTCCTGCTTGAGGTTATGGATAGGCGTCTTTTATATTGATAAGTTCAATCTCAAAGGTTGCAGTCACACACTACACAGTGCGCTAGCGCAATGAGGGCATGCCTCATGCCTAACACATTTCCGTTTGCCGCGAAACACACGCGATGAGCGTTTCACTGGAAAGACTAATGAGATTAGGCCGAAGCTAGTGCAGCGTGTGACCGCACCCTAAACTTCACTATGGTGAAGACTAAAGTTGTCAAAAGGCACCAGAAACAAAATTCTAGACCTGCACCTTTAAAAAAAAAATTTCAATAAAAACTATATTAAAAAAAAAAAAAAAAAAAGAAATCAACTTTGGGAGAAGCAATTAGAAAACATAGAAGACCACTAATCTCCTTCCAACAGGGAGGTCAAAAATTATCACAAGAATGGCGAGCAAAAGTCCCAGAACCACATAGGGGTCCTAGTGAATTACCTGAAGAAAGATGGGACCAACTTAACAAAGGCTACCGTAAGTAACGCACTACCCCACTAAGGACTTGGATCCAGACATGCCCCCTGCTTAGGCCAGTACATATCCAGGCCCTTTAGCGGAGTATTGGGATAATGTCATGCCATATAAAACCAAAGAACGGTTTGGATGCAACCCAGCATTCACTCTCCTCCAAAAATGAGGTGTTGTGTTTCAACCAAACACCACCATACCTACTGTGAAGCATGAGGGTGGCAACATCCTTTGGGCCGGTTTCCCTGTGATGAGTCCAGGCCGACTGATCTATGTACATGAAAGAATGAATTGGGCCATGTATCGCGAGATTGAGTGCAAACCTCCTGCCATCAGCAAGGGCATTGAAGATGACACATGGTTGGGTCTTTCAGCATAACAATGATCCCAAGTACACCACCAAGGTAATGAAGGAATGGCTTCGTAAGATGCATTTCAAGGTCCTGGAGTGGCTTAGCCAGTCTCCAGATCTCAACTCCATAGAAAATCTAAGGGTGTTGAAAGGGTTGCAAAGCAACAGCCCCAAAACATTACGGCTCTAGAGGAGCTCTGCATGGATGAATGAGCCAACCTACCACCAACAGCATGCCAATCTGGTGAAGGCTTACAGAAAAAGTTTGTGAGCAATGACAGAGGTCCAAGGGTATATAACATAGTATTGAGCTTAATTTTCCACCATGATTTGCAAAAAAAAAAAAAAATTAAAAAAATATATTTTATATTATAATTCTTTGAAAACAGAAAGACTGTCATTTTCTGGATTTGTTTTTCTCATTTTGTCTCAGTTAAAGTCTACCTATGATGGGAATTAAATGTCTTTTGTGGGAAAACTTGCACTATTGCTTCAGAAATTTTTCCCCCTTACTGTAAAAGTATATTTAAATATATATTGAGACCTTGGTTGGGAAACATTATGAGGTAGAAGAGGGTGAGCCTCTTAACAGTTTCCAGATTATGGCAAGAGTATAGGTCAGGGTTATTGAAGCAAAATACATTTGAAATGTAACAACAGCACGGGCTCAGCTCTCCAATGCCCTGTTGGGAATTAAGCAATTGAATATATAAACTTACGCAAGTTTTCGGGTGTCCTAGGAATCTCCTTTCTAGATAAGAAAGGATCTGAAGACAGCATGCCAATTAAGTCATCAAGCTCCATTCCCCGATTCGCCACAGACTTTGGAGTTTCACTTACCATGTAGTCAGCAACCTACAGAAAACAGAGGAAGGACAAATCACTAAGGTGTGTTTTGGCAGCAACAGATCAAGTCATCCGTTTCTCACAACCGGTCTGCTGCTTAGAAGCTGCACTTGGGCATGGAGTAATTAGCAGAAGACAAAGCCAGAATTCTCTGGGGTTAATTTGCATAATTAGAAGAGAAGGTTCTCCCAAGAATAGCCATTAGAAGCAAATAGAACAGATCCTGATTCAGTAGACATGTCAGCATGTAAGTACTTGGTTTAGAAGCACTCCATGTGGATTTCCTTTAAGACAATTTTTTTCCCATCATGGTACATGAAGGAGCATGATCATCTCATAGCTTGTACAGACATCAATACTGATGTATCAGAATTTAGTTTTTGGGGTAGGGTGCAGAACCACAACAGGAACAGTAACCAGGTTAAACAGACAGGATTGGCACACTTGCCAATTTTCTCAAAAAGAATACTTGGCACTCCTTGTTCGTTTTCATTTGAACATGATACATTTTTTTATTTAGAAGGCTTAGGAGGTTTAGAATGGCAATCCAATTCAAAAATGCAACGTTTCGGTCTACGCAGAGACCTTCATCAGACGCGGATTGCATGGTATATTAAGAAAGACAGGTAGATAGATGTGCGGTGCCATGACCGCTAGAGCGCTGGGGAGCTTAGCAGCGGACACATCCGCTCAGGAGGAAGGCACTCACTTGCCAGGCTCAGGCAGAAATTACATGAGCTTCATGGGTATACATTTTACAAAATTAGGCCAGCCCAACACACAGCCCGTAATTTACTGTACTTTAGTCTCAATAACGATCAATTGTTAACCCTGGGTCTTATGACAACTTTTAAAAAAAAGTTATAAAAATCAATTGTCACAGAGACAAAAAAAATTTTTGGCTAGTGCTACAATTATAAAATATACAGTTCTGACTTGCATACAAATTCAACTTAAGAACAAACCTCCAGAAGTCATCTTGTACGTAATCCGGGACCACACACACACACACCAAAAAGTGGATATATAGATAGCATACCACCAGTGTGGGTCCACCAGAGTACAGAGCTAGAAGTTGAAGGCTTATTGCTACATTGTTAATACATTAAAGTGAGACCACTAAGCATTACTGCGTGTAGATCCAAGTAGAAGTTTCAAACCTGTTGTGCAAGTTGCTGGCGTGCATTTCCCCTAGCATCCCGTCTACATGATGTAGGGGTATGATGCAGACTGCCTGAAGGAGTTCTCCAGGAGTCCGTCCTTTTCTGTAAAGCAGAGGCCGATGTTCTTTGCATAAAACTCTCTCTTCTATTAGAGGTGGGAGTTCGAAATTCCTATTAAGATGCAATTAGTAAATACGGTTTACATAGCTCTAAGCAGTGAGTGTTAACCCTATCTGTCTCCCTGGCTATAGCAAACATGAGAGGAGAGAGTGCAGTCTATGGATTTGCTAGTTGATTACAGCTATCACCAAGGAGCACATTGCATACTGTTTCTTTACAAAATAAGTTGTATGTTAATACTTTTGTTATTGTATGAAAATTCAATAAAAATTAAAAAAAAAAAAAAATGCAAGGTACACGACCCAGTGGGCCACAATTCATTATCAACAAATGAGCAGCGATTTAAAAAAAAAAATGTTACACACAGGCATTGAACTGAAAAGTGACTTTATACCCGGGGAGAAATCAGGAGGGAAGGAGTGCATCACTTTGGACTACTATGTTATACTATGATGGTTAAGTACATAGTAGGTTGGAAAAACTGCAACCTTTTAGAATTACTGTATATACTCTTGTATAAGCAGAGTTTTTCAGCACAAAAAATGTGCTGAAAAACGTCCCCTCGGCTTATACACGAGTATTATAAAAAAAAAAAATTTACCCAGTTAAAATAAACTTAAATACTCATCCTCCGACGTCAGCACGCCCCGTCTTCTTTCTTCTCCGCGGCTCTTCTTTCTTCCGGCATGGACGCGGCCATGTTTTCTTCATGACCGCGCATACTATGACGTCAGCAGCGGCCGCGTCATAGTATGCACATGCTAGAAGAAAACATGGCCGCGTCCATGCCGGAAGAAAGAAGAGGAGCTGCGGAGAAGAAAGAAGACGGGGCGCGCTGACATCGGTAAGTCGCACTGACATCGGAGGGCGAGTATATAAGTTTATTTTTAAGGTCCCTGGGGGCTGGCAGGCTGTATACTACTGGGGGCTGGCAGGCTGTATACTACTGGGGGCTGGCAGGCTGTATACTACTGGGGGGGGGGTTGACCAATGCATTTCCCACCCTCGGCTTATACTCAAGTCAGTAGTTTTTCCCAGTTTTTGTTGGTAAAATTAGGGGTCTCGGCTTATACTCTAGTATATACGGTAAACAAATTTTTTTCCCCCCGATAAGCCGTGATATTTTTGCTCTCGAAAAAGTCATCCAGGCCTCACGAATAGTATAGATTCTGCCATAACTTCCTGCGGCAGAGAGTTTCATAGTCAGACTCTTTACTGTAAGAGCAGTCAATGACCATGAAAAAACCGCCTCTTCTAGGCGTAGATGATGCCCCCTTGCCCCATCTGCAGTACTAGGTATAAAAGGATCTTTGGAGAGATCCTTGTACTGCCTGTTCAGATAATTCATTGTAATAAGGTCTCCTCTCAGCAGTCTTATAATTAAACCTAAATTTTGTATTCTGTCATTGTATTCTAGCCCCCAATTCCCCTAATCATGGTTTCTCTCCTCTGTACCCGTTCCAGTTCTACCATGTCCCATCTAGAACCACACATCTGATGCCATTTGAAAGCATTGTCTTTATAGGCATCAAAAGTGATACGATATGCCTGCCTGGAGGAAGAGTAACTTACCATATATTGTCAAGTATTAGCGGACCCGATAATAAGCCAAGGTAGCCAATTTTACCACCAAAAAACTGGGAAGACATTGACTTAAGTACAATTCTAGGGTGCGAAAAGCATCGGTAGCTTAACATTCCAAAAATATTTTAAATATTATTAAAACGCTACGCACCTTTTCACTTAGTGACAGTCTACGCATACTGTGAGTCAGTTTGTTATTCAACGGTAGGGATTTCCTTTAAGGGGAAAAAAAAAAAAAATTGATAAACCAGGGGTCACTTACTCATAGAACCATAGACAGAACCGAGGTACCACACACATGGATAAGAGGTGGCACACATTTAGGATTCTTTTAATAGAGTCCAAAGACACTGCAACCACCACAATTGCTTCCACTTGTTTTATTCTATTCAAATGTGATATAACATTTAGCCTTCACCAAACAACGTTACATAATCATGTACAATGTTTTGAAGATCAGAAAATAGCATCTAACTTGACAAAGATTGAGATTACCAAAACATTGTAATTTTCTGATATGCAAAACATTGTACATGATTATGTAATATATATGTTTCCATTTGGTGAAGGCTAAATGTTATATCACGTTTGATTAACCCCTTACCGCCTAGGCCACTTTTCACCTTCCTGACACGGCCCATTTTTTCAAATCTGCCCTGTGTCACTATAAGTGGTTTTAACTTCGGAACGCTATAACTTATCAAGTCGATTTTGAAATTGTTTTCTTGTGGCTCTTAGTACTTCATGTTAGTTGAAAAATTGTTGGTATATGTTGTGTTTATTGTTGTGTTGGTGAAAATTTGGAAAAGGTCTTGATTTTTTAAATTGAAAGTGTTCTACTTTTCACACAGTCATAACAGCAAAAGAACTTGATAACCAACATTAACCAAATGTCTGCTTTATGTCTCCATGGTTTTTTAGGCACTCTCATTTTTGTAAGCTGTTATGGGGCTTTGAACTTTAGGTGCGATTTCTCACATTTTCATAAAAAAAAAAAAACACACAAAATCCTGCTTTTGCAGGACCTGCTATGGTTTCAAGTCACTTGAGACCCAAATAAAACCCCATATATTACCCCATTATAGAAACTACACCCGTTAGCGTATGTAAAACAGCTTTCATGCAGTTTGTTAACCCTTTGTTTTATAGGGGATAAAACAAAATCGCATGCAGTTCTGAAATTAATATTTTTTGGCCAAATGAAACATTTTTCAAAAAAATTTACGAATTCTCTGTGGGGCGTTTTGGTATTTTATACCAAATTTCTCCTGAGTGTAAAAATAGCCCATGCGTACCACAGCCCCAGCAGTGTATGGACACACTGTCCATTGAAGTGAAGCTGCGCCATTCAGAGCAGATTATGCATTGTCCCTTTTTATTGGCTATACAATTTTTTTTTTTTGGAAATTTGGACAAATAAGGCCCTATTTATGGAGTTTTTTGAGTTTTGTTTTTACGGCGTTCACCGAGCGGTTCCAATAATGTTCCTGAAATATTGTATAGATTGTTACAGACGTGGCAATACCAAATATGTGGGGATTTTTTGGCGATTGTGTTCTACTTTATTAGATATGTATAGGGAATGTTTGTGTTAAGGGGACTTTAAAAACAATTAATAAAAAGAATTAAAGACTTTACTTTTACAAGTTGGCTTGAACAAGCGATGCTTTAATCGCTTGTTCAAGCTCTTAGTCACCTAATACAGATGTATTACAGTGTATTATGTAACACTAAATCCATGGGCTATATTCCCCAGCTCTATTCATTTACCAATCTTTTTGATAGGAATGAATAGGACATGCAAAGTAATATTTAGTAGTAATATTTGTAGCAACTGCTCAGATACAACAACAGTGAAGAAAAGTTGCACTTCATATGTCCAAGAGGGACAAAAGTAGAAGAGACCGGCATGCTACATTCTGGAAGTCAGTGTATTGCCCATCTAACGAAGATGGACAGATTTAAATGGTAATCTGCCATATCAACAAAAGTACTTGTTGACATACTTACCTTCCAGAAGGTGTGAACATGGTAGCATCCAGGAAACTCACAAAAGAATCACTGGCTTCTTTCTTCTTAATACTAGAATCATTGTTTGATAAATCTATCAAATGGAATAAAATCAAAAATATAACAGACGCAATAGCTACATTAAGCTCAATTTACACTACATTTAGAGTTCAAAAGTTTGACAGCTTGTGCCTTAGTCATCACCAATGACAGGCGTTACTGACAAATTTAACTGAAAAATTTAAAAAAAAAAAAAAACATTAGTACTCACGCTCCGGCGCTGATCCTGGCAACCACTCCTCCCCTGCAGGATGTATTTTGGTCATTGGGCCACCAGATGCAAGTCTATGCGATCTGCCTCTGCGTCAGCAGATCGCATAGACGTGCATATGCTGGCCCAACGACCTGAAAAACTAGTGTGGGGAGAAGAGGGTGCCAGGGTCAGCGCCAGAGGAAGAGTACCAACATATACGGTACCTTGTTACACAAGTAGAAAAAGAGGGTTAAGTCAAACCACTACTCAGCCTAGTTGAATGAGTCTTGTGCATTAAAAAAGTGGCCCCAGACCAAAGTCAACTGGTAGACCATGCCATCAGTCCACAAGGACTTGAGGATGGTTAAGAAGTTTAAAGGAAACTGCTCAGGGCCATTACACAGTAAGGTGCTGTCAGGGGTTCAATTACAGCCTCTTGTAGAGGGTGATTGTTTTTGGCATGATTTGAGGGGGTGTGTCAGGGGACTAAACCCGTGTGGCAACAGACTTTGCAGCAAGCGGATCCATGCACATAAGGATGAAATCTACAAGGGCTGAGCGAGGAGAGACAAGATCTGAGGGTCACTATTATAATCATATTCCTTTACATAAGGGACAGTATTTGTAGTTATATTCTTTTCACCTCAGGCAGAAAAAAAAAGCCAAGAATCGGCCCTGTGCAGCAAATAAGCATGAATGAAACTAGCTTGCAGTCATTTACAATTATAATCTGCTGTATGGGTCCAGACAATTTCCATCATCATTAACATCGTATTTGTGCACTGTATTGTAGTCTGCTCTGGGGTCTGTTACCCATTGTACAAATGCAATATTATGCAGAAGTGGTTTCTGGGAGGCGTTTGCCCTGTACATCTAGGTCAATAGTGGGTAGCGGTATGATAATGCGGCCCTCGGACTGAAAAGGGTTGTGCACCTCTGCTCTAGGACATCTGTTAATCTTTATGCAAGCTGCTATATACAAAGGGGAGAGAAAAAGATTTCTTACCAGGGAGTGACACTTGGTAGTGACTAAATACACTATTTCTTAAAGCATCATCTCCTGCTGGATCAAATGAAAGAGGGGCCAAGGGAGCTTGAAGCTCAAGGACCTGAGAAAACAAACAAGGCAATGAGTTTATCCACAAACAATCCATTTCCACAGCAGCATAAGGGAAGGAGAAGAGGGAAAGAGGGGGAAAAAAAAATAAATAAATAAAAAACACTTACTGGATTCAGTCCTTTAAAAAGGCTAAATGGTGACTTGCCCAAAATCCTCTTCCATTTCTTCTCCCAGTCCCGCTCTTTAGCAGCAATTGACTTGTTAAGGGATACCATGTCCTCTCTTTTTATTTTATGTCTGCAACATTTAAAGCCAAGGTTATACAACTGCTTTACCATTAGACCATCAAATACAAAAATGTCTGCCCCGTATCTGTCCGTTACGATTTCTCTCATTTCATCCCGGTCATCAAAAGGCAGGTTTACTGTAGGGAGATTTTGTGACAGACACAGCAAGTTTTAACTGTGCTTGTGTATCAATCTCCCATACTATAAATTTAGGCAAAATAATCCAAATTGCAAATAAACATCAAATGCCTTATACTCACCTTATGCGTTTAAGTCTTTGAAGGATTTCAGTCTCAATTTTCACTTTTGCTGAGATATACTGAATATCCACTTGGAATTCTTTACCACCGTTGTGGATGCTTTCTTGTTTAACTATTTTTAAGGCTTCGTTTAGTAGCTGAATAATTGTCATAAAATTTACTTTTCCCGCTTCATATACATTTTCCAATTGTAACTGCATTTAAAATGAAAAAAATAAAAAATAAAAAAAAATTGTAATTTAGCAGGCAACAAAAGTTCTTGATTTCAGTTAGCAAGGTGCCAGCAATTTAATCTAGTATAATGTCTAGTTAAAATACTAAACAGGAATGGAATTGTAATGACAGAGCTTTTGATGACTACAGAATCATGGATTTAAAGAGCTCAAACGCAGCATGAACTCAAAACTGCAATAGTTGTATTTAGAGGTCACACTAATTTTTACTCCCCAGAAGCATTAAAAGAGGGGAAATGTTCCTGTGGCAATCTTATATTTGTTATCCATGCTTCCTTCTGCCTAAAATTATGCTAATGAGCCCGAGTGGCCAGATCCCCTCAGTGTTGTAGCTTCACAGCCTGTCAAGCATGAGAGAGCGAGACAAAAGTTCTGCTCCATGTAAGTCTCCGAATTTGCAGTACTGAGGGGGTTTGATAAACCCTTCCCAGAGCCCTTCTTGCTTAGATTATAAAAGGAGGCCATTGATAACAAATATAAAATTATCAGTGTCACAGTCCACATTTCTACGAACAAGTATCCACAGTTTATCATACTTTATTTTTATGGAAGATTTTCCTTACCCTAACCATTACATTAAACCACAAATCTTTATTTTTTTTCTTCTCCATTACAAAAAAAATAAATCATACCATGTACATTTCACTCTCTATTCTGGACACTAGTACACTGGGAATGTTTAAGACGATATTAGAACCATCCAACGAGAACTGGTCTACATCTCCCCCGACAACAGAATCGACAATTTCCATTTCTTTATCCATTGCCTTCAAGGTGTGCATGATGGTGCTCCACATACATCGAACCTTTCATATTTAAAAAAAAAAATAAAATAATAATTTAATTGAACATTTTTTCAAAAGTTAAATATGAAGAATTTTAAGCTACTCACATCTGCTATTTTGACATCTCTCTTGGACTTATCAGGCGATGCACTTTGTACATCACTGAAAGAAAAGATTTTAACTATTAAAATGGCTATTTTGGCGTCTAACATTTTTCCACAATGTTCAAACCCCTACAAGACTTAAAATATATCTGTCCGGCAGCGTTTAACAGGCCATTATCTGTAGATCAAACTAACGTACAAGTTTAAAGGTTTCTCTAGAAACCCATAAGAGGTCCGAAAACATAAGGGAATATAATTTTTCAATCCCAAATGTATTGCTTTGTGTCACTCAATGTTTTAAATTAACAATACAATGTATAAATATGTATATATTATATTTGTACATTGGACTGTCAATACAGGTAGGTTCCCTTAAAATAAGCCCACCACCTCTTTATTCCCTCTGTAAAACATCACCCCAGCTACTCATCATCAGTATTACCTACTTTCCATTGCAGCATAACATCATCCCCTTCTGTAGCTGCCTCCAGCTGCCCATCTCCTCACTGTAACATTCTCCACAGCCTACATCCCAACATCTATTCTGTCTCTCAGATCACATCAAGTGCACACAAAGAATGGAGGGGGTTGAGTGAGCACTTCTCACCTGCTGATGTTGAATTCATCTAGTAGCAAATACAGTACCATGCTTTAATATACATACCTGAACTGGGTCTGCAACGATGCAAATTCAGAACGCAAATCTCTTATCTGTTTTACAAGCAACCTTGGGGAAGGTAAAACAATAGTCAGTTATCCATGTACCAAGTATATCCATTTCAATTTAACATACCACAATTGTGATCATTTGAGCCACAGAAACAGATCCAGGCAGTTAAAGACAAAGTTGGGTATGCAAGCTGGAGGTGAAGATATGATACCCAATTACGTCTAAATGACTGGATCTCAGGCTATAAAGCACAAAACCACTACCATCCATTTTCCAAAGGTGAAATACTCTTTAGGCCAAATTCACACGAATCGTAATGCCTGTGGAGATGGGCCTGATCCCACGGTCTGCACATATCATATAGAAGGGGAGTCTTTACATCATACCAATATATGCTGCAAGGACTTCCTATGTGCCAGCCATACTGTAATAGTTACTACAGTGCCATAGCTGCAGTCTGGATGGCTCTTGCATCATATTTTAGTATAGGGCAAAGACTTTTGTACATGATGTGCAATGCGTGGATATCTGCTGGAATCAGGGCCAAACTATTTCATACATTTGACCATACAATGATATTAGAAAAGTGGTTCTACCCTCTATAGATCCCAAGACGCCAACTGAAGTGACCCCCCCCCCTTTTTGTTGAAAAAAAGAAAAATAATATAAAAAAAAAAAAAAAAAAAAAAAAAAAGGGAATGCTAGAAAGGATATTTCACACCAATTGCGCATGGTGTTATTTTGATTAAAGCTGGGATAGGGTCCCTAAAACACCACTATTTTCAGAAGTCAGAGCAACTGCCAGGCAAAACTATTTCTAGCATCATATACAAGTCACAGAAGGTCAAAAATGTTGATGTTGAAAACACTAGTACATTGAGCAGTCTATGCATATAGCAAGGGTTAGAAGCACACACATTTTCTAGGTCATTAAATAGGCATTTAATCCCCTCCAGACTAGTTCTAACATTAGATCCCATGCAGCACAACACCCATTTTACCAGACTCTTCCCCAAAGTATGGCGAAGGCCAACTTTGTCTGCAGAGGTACATTTAAAGTTACAATGCCAGTAATCACAGTCTTGTTCAGGAAGCAATAACGGCTTATTTGATCAGCTTTTGAGATGTGCTCTTAAAGGACATCTACCACCATAGTAGAAAGACTGTATTCAAATGAGCCTGAGAGTCTCCAGGCTCTATTAACACATATGTATCCTGGAGCCCCTCAGGCTGATTTGCATACAGTCATCCTGATGGTAGATGCCTCCCCCCACCCACCCCCCTGACTAGCAAAATACCAACATCCTTATTTGAAACAAATATATTAAACTACTAACTGTGCTTTCTTCTGGTACTCTTTGACTACAAAGTTCTCCTTTTGCAGCGCTTGAAGGTATCTTTGGCAAGCAACTTTGTTTCGGGCTAAACACTTTAGGGGATTCTGAATTCTACACTGGAGTGTGTTGGGAATAAAAGAGTGTTCTTCTGTAAAGGCAAAAAAATACATGTGAAATTGCCAAGGTAAAAAAACAAAAGAAAAAAAAAAAAATTATGAGGCAAGTAACCAGCTTACCATCAACATCTTTTTTAATATGTTGTAACAGAACATATTTTGCAAAGTGGTACAAGAGTTGGACAAACTTGGGACCACCAGGGGACAAAAAAATTGATGCCGCAACTTGAGGAAAACTTCCACCAACTTCTTCCTATGGAGGGAGAAAACAAGGTTTTTTTTAATTTACAAAATGTTGACTAGTTGGCAGAACAGAGTTTGTACAAGACACTTACTGAAATCTTCTTCAGCCATTCAAATGATGCTTTCCTAAACTCTGCATCTTTCTTCTTGTCCAGTGGAGGCCAGCAATACCTATACATGAAAAGCCATGCAGAGAATTAGCATCGACTGATGGGTGCTCTAGAATGGAGGAGGTTGTGTGTGCCCCATATGAAGGCTGCAGCAAATGCTAGCATACATACTGCCAAGCAAGTCAACTGCTAAAAAGAAGATTTGCATCATTGGCAGTCCAGTAGAGATGGAGAGCATCTGACCTACTGACCTATTGATATAAGGGAACATGCAAGACTTTGCTTATGATGTTCTCGCCCATGACCACAATCTTCTGTTTTACTACTACAGCGGTTACTCACCAACAGTGAGCGAATAGATCTCACAAACTAGTGTACCAAGTCAGGTACAATCATGGAATAGAAGAGCTGTTAACAATATAGTCAAAAGGTATGGTTATACGCATCACCAGATCTATTAACCAACTGTCTTCAGGGTTGCAAGTGACTCCCTTTAAACACAAAGCTATAAGAATGAAGCTTTCCCATCAGGTTTACTAATGGTAGACGTCCAAACTTACATGCTAGTCATTCAATTATTGGGATGGCAACGTCTGAACGTGTCAGGAACGGGTGGATTAGCATAGAAAACATCTTTATAAAAATATGTAGAAAAGCAGTAGGTGCTTAGGCTTATAGAGCGCCTCAGCTCTGCCATCTGATTATTTAACCTGTTAACGCTCAGCATTTGATATATCGTACGCAGAGCACGGTGACTTAGCGAAGATCCGAAATCAAGATCTGAGCCAAACCGGCATAGAGAAACACGGGGTGCCGGCTGTAACAAATAGCCAGCACCCCGTTAAATGCCACGCTCAGCTGGACCGTGGCATCTAAAATGCCTCCGGATGAAAGTAGGGGTGCACCGCTTTCTGGGGTGTTGATTGTTGCTATGGCATCTCTGGCAGTGCCTGAAAGATGGCGTCTGAGGGGGGCAGATTTGAAAATGGGTTGATTATATAGGGCGTTTTTGATGCCAAATATGTAAAATTTCAGGCAAAGCAGAAATTTAGCTGCAAAATAGTCAATTCTGAAAATACGGGAAAAAAAAAATGTTCAATTTGTAAGCCGCGCGACAGCAAAATAAATTATCCAAACATTTCAGAAATTATGAACATGTAAAATAGACATATCGGAAATATTATTCAGCAACTAATTTAGGTGGTAAATCTGCCTGAAACCGCAGTGATTGACAATGGCAAATTGTTTTAAAACAAAAAAACTTTTTTTTAAATAAACGCAGAAAACGTATCAGCCAACATTTACCACTAAAATGAAGTACAACATGTGAGGGGAACAAAAAAAAAAACCCCATCTCAGAGTCGTTTTGATAAGTAACAGTGTTCAAAGGTTATAACCATATAAAGCAAGTCAGAATAAAATTAAAAAAATTTAAAAAAACTGGCTGAGCCTTAAGCTACAAAAAGGCTGCGTCCTTAAGGAGTTAAGTACGCAGCCATACTTTGCTGCCTGGTCCTGCCCATCACTTGCACAGACAAAGAGACATCATGGTTTACTGGAGGGACCAGGCAGGAAAGTAGAGAGCAAGAGGTGTAGATAAATAAGCAGATGGTGGAGCCAAGGGGAGCTATGTGGCATAGCCAGTGCTCCTTTCTATTTTTATAAAGATTGTTTCTATACTAATCCTACAGCTATCAAAGACGTTGCCATTCCCAATATTAAAGGACGAGCATGCAAGTTTGGTTATTGTCCATAAGTAAATCTAAAAAGAAAGAACAACAATAAATTGCGGGATCTGTACCAAAAAAAAAAAACCCCAGACATTAATGAGTGTTCTATATATAAAAAAAAAAAAAAAAGGGATCTGGACACTACACAAAAAGGCTAAGAGGGAGAACCATGCAGTACATTATTGGGGTAATTGAACAGAGCAGAAGAGGGGCCGACCTAACACGCAGGCCCCCAAGTATGTTCAGTTTCCAGTCTTGCTCCAGAACACAAGGACAACAAAGATTCGTGCCTCTCCACCTTCTCCTTACTAATACTGCCCTGAATACTCCAGTATAACCTGCTAAATAGTAGAGGCACTGAAGGATAAAATTGGGTAAGTCCTGAGGCTGTAATAAGCAGGAAGATGCTTCGGTTATTTAACCATCTAATAGTAGAGGAGAGGGCTCCCATTGTCTCCATACTGCAGTATAGAGAAGACTCCATGTTACCCCTCACAGGGTGCACACACACTGCCTGCATCATGCCAGACCCCATACAGCTTTACCTGAAGACGTCCTTGCAGCGGCCACCATCTAGCTTGGCAAACAGGAAGTGGAAGACAACATAGAAGGCATCTTTATTGGGTTTGTCGAACACATTCCTGAAAGGTAAAAATCATGCAGGTCAGTAATAGAAGACACAACATTATATACGGGTGTTATACACGGGGCATGGACACGGGTACTCACACTCCGAATGTAACATGGGCGAGGGTTTTGCCGGCAGTGGCCGCCTCCGCGCCAGCCTCAAAGCCCAGCGCCTGCAGTGCCAGCCATAGGTGTTCCTTGTGCCAGGACGGCTGAGATCGCGGGGTGCCCTGCATGGTGCCCGATATGGCAGAACGCTTGTATAACAGATGACTGCGAGTTACCGAGCGCTTGTATCAGAGAATTCGCTGCGATATTCAGTCAGGTCCGCTCTCCAGCCCCAGGATTACGCCCAGCGTCCAAAACCACCCCCATTACATAAAGCCCGAAACTTTTCTCTACAAGAGTAAAAAGGCCTCCAACAAACCGCCAAAACAGCCTTTTCACTTCACCCAATCAGCGATCTCTAAAGCGCCGGCAGTAATTAGGTGAGGCCAGGCGTGGTCTACCGATATAGCCAATGACTAAGCAGGAAAACGCAGGTAGGTGGGGTATGGAACGCCTATATGATTGGTTAGGCTGAGCAGGCGCTAGAGGAAAAAATGAAAGCAGTCCTCCATGTTTTTGTTGTCTTGCTAGGGAAAAAAATGTGTTCTCCAGTCACTATAGGTAATTTTTTAACATGTTATATTCCTCTTCATAGCTCTTCAATCATTATAAACTCACTACCCCTGCGTTTTGTCTTTATTTGATAATATTATTTAGCTTACTCATGACCCGCAGCCGCTACTATCATCAAAGATGGCCGCCACACTCCGTGGAAATACTACATTTCCCATGATTCCTTTTCTCCTCCTTGAGGGCAGTGGCATAGGGCACTTTTCTTGTGTGTTCGTGTCTCTTTTATGAATGTGCACGCGCGTGCAGGGTGTGGGCGCGTTCACAACTACCACGCAGCAACGAGAAGACAAGACACCACTGCGCATGCAACAGGAGAGCACAAACTGGTCGCTACCATAGTTATCGTGGCTTACACAGAGAGAGCTTATGCAAACAGCTATACACTCACGGCCAGGGCCGGCGCTATGGGTAGGCAAAGAGGGGCAATTGCCCAGGGCCCCTGAAAGGCGGAGCATCTCTTCTTCAAATGAATCTGTGATTTTGTTTCTAGGGTGCTATGGACCAGAGATATTCAGGTTTTAAAGTGAGAATATCGAGGATTTTTTTTATTTATATATAATAACTCCCAACAGCAGTTTAACAGTTAATATCTTCGTTTCCCTAACAATTAGAAACACAAAAGTAGATTTCTAGCCATCAGGTGAGGGAGATTTGCTGCACCTCACATATAATGGAAATATACACTTTATATGTTACTACATTTTTAGAAGGGATAATATCAACTAATATTTATGTTTTTAAACCTCTCTATGCAGAACTATTAAGAACACACTTTTTCTCTTATTGCCTTTTTTTGTGATAGTTTTTTTGGGGGGAAAATTGACAGATAGATGAACATTCGATCCTCTTCGCCTAATGTGACTACACTGCGACCAGAACATGTCCATAAAGTTAATTGTAACACCAAAAACACTCACATGTTCTGGAATAAGTTTTTATTTCCCACCATCCTCTATTACTTACACATTGTTATGACGTTTCACTCTCCTCTTATGAAGCGCGGAGGGTTCTGTTATTGGCGGCATATACAATGGCGCACATTAAACATGACTTTTATTCTTCATCAGCTTGGTTTATGGATATAGTTATTTATTTGGATCACCATTGTGTAACAAGATAGATCTGTGTGACGCTCAGTGAAATTTCTGCAGTTCCTTTGCGCATATTTTGGTGAATATATTGGTGTGGGGTTGTATGATCTCCTCACAGCTTACTGTTTTAGGAAAGTATATATTTTCTATTTAAGTATCTGGATTTGTACATATTTAGAGTAAATTTTGAATGTTAATTGCAATGCAATGCAACTTATTTATGTGAACTATCACTATGGGACATTTGTGAACTCTACACATGTCCATATATTACATTTAGGAGATGTGAAGGTAAATATTTTCTGTTTGGAGCACATTTTTTTGCCATCAAAGTCAAATTTTAAGTATTTTTTATAAAATGTTTCAGTTTGAATGAAAATTGCATGAAAGCACCTATGTCTATAAACTCTTTAATGCAATTTTGAAAACGGGGCAAGTGTCTGCTTTCAGAAAATATCAGTCCCTGTCCCCAATGGGCCTCATCAACCTACCAGTAATTTTTTGGAGTGTGTGAGGAAACCGGAGGAAACCCATACAAACTCTTTGCAGATGTTGACCAGTGCTGCAAGGCTGTAGTGCTAACCACTGAGCCACCATGCTGCCCATCAATTTCCCTATGATCTATCTCCTATAAAATTCTCCATATACAGTTTGTTTTACCATACTAAAGGGAGCCTCTTACGGACTGTGACTGTTCATAAAATAGTTTTATTTGGGGCCTTTTTAGTTTTGCCCAGGGCCCCACCTGTGCTAGAAACGGCCCTGTCACGGCCCACTTTATTAGGTACACCATGCTAGTAACGGGTTGGACCCCTTTGCCTTCAGAAACTGCCTCAATTCTTCGTGGCATGATTCAAAAGGTGCTGGAAGCATTCCTCAGAGATTTTGGTCCATATTGATATGATGGCATCACACAGTTGCTGCAGATTTGGCAGCTGCACATCCATGATGCGAATCTCCGTTCCACCACATCCCAAAGATGCTCTATTGGATTGAGATCTGGTGACTGTGGAGGCCATTTGAGTACAGTGAACTCAATGTCATGTTTAAGAAACCAGTCTGAGATGATTAATAATAATAATAATTCTTTATTTATATGGCTCACACAGATTACGCAGCGCTGCACAAAGCATGACAAATTGGTCGATTCCAGCTTTATGACATGGCGCATTATCCTGCTGAAAGTAGCCATCAGATGTTGGGTACATTGTGGTCATAAAGGGATGGACATGGTCAGCAACAATACTCAGGTAGGCTGTGGCGTTGCAACGATGCTCAATGTACCAAGGGGCCCAAAGAGTGCAAGAAAATATTCCCCACACAGACACCACCACCACCAGCCTGAACGTTGATACAAGGCAGGATGGATCCATGCTTTCATGTTGTTGACGCCAAATTCTGACCTACCATCCGAATGTCGCAGCAGAAATCGAGACTCATCAGACCAGCAACGTTTTTCCATCTTCTACTGTCGATGGCTTGTGCAAATTGTAGCCTCAGTTTCCTGTTCTTAGCTGAAAGGAGTGGCACCCGGTGTGGTCTACTGCTGCTGTAGCCCATCTGCCTCAAAGTTCAACGTACGTGCGTTCAGAGATGCTCTTCTGCCTACCTTGGTTGTAACGGGTGGCGATTTGAGTCACTGGTTGCCTTTCTATCAGCTCGAACCAGTCTGCCCATTCTCCTTGAACCTCTGGCATCAACAAGGCATTTCCGCCCACAGAACTGCCGCTCACTGGATGTTTTTTCTTTTTCGGACCATTCTCTGTAAACCCTAGAGATGGTTGTGCGTGAAAATCCCAGTAGATCAGCAGTTTCTGAAATACTCAGACCAGCCCTTCTGGCACCAACAACCATGCCATGTTCAAAGGCACTCAAATCACCTTTCTTCCCCATACTGATGCTCGGTTTGAACTGCAGGAGATTGTCTTGACCATGTATACATGCTTAAATGCACTGAGTTTCCGCCATGTGATTGGCTGATTAGAAATTAAGTGTTAACGAGCAGTTGGACAGGTGTACCTAATTAAGTGGCCGGTGAGTGTAAGTTGATATCATTAAAATAGTGATTTTTTTTTTTTTTTAAATCAAACAACTCTTTATTGGTGCATATACCGCAGAATGTATCACAGGGTCATAGCATGTCAATAATATAGAAAACATTACCAAATCAATAATAATAATAATCGTAATTTATATAGCGCCATCAAATTCTGTAGCGGGGACATATACAAATATAATATTACATTACAGAGTACAAACAGTCATATGGAACAATAGGAGTGAGGGCCCTGCTTTTTATAAGGAAACAATATAAAATAATTTAATAAAGTTAATTAATCAAAATTCTGCTGCTTGAACCAGCCATCAGCCGCCATCTTATTTACATGGTCCAAGGTGAAAAAGACGCAGAGAAGCCTGGAGCTTGGTAAATATCTGCTGTTTGCCGGATAACAGATGGGAGATAGGACATAGGATGAATTAGAAAAGGGAGATTTGACATTTCATTCAGTTAGCGAGTGTGATAGGCTTGTCTAAAGAGATGTTTGAAACTTTGGAGGGTGGATACTAGTCTGAGAGTCTGGGGAAGGGCATTCCAGAGAATTGGAGCAACTCGGGAGAAGTCCTGGAGACGAGCATGAGAGGTTCGAATGAAGGTAGAGATTATTCTAATGTCACTGGCAGATCGAAGAGCTCGGGAAGGGCGATAGACTGAGATGAGAGAAGAGAGATAGTGAGGTGCAGCATTATTCAGAGCTTTGTGGATGAGGGTTATTATTTTAAAGTGAATACGGAAGGAGACAGGCAGCCAGTGAAGTGATTGGCACAAACTGGAGGCAGCCGTGTAGCGTTTGGTCTGAAAGACGAACCTGGCAGCTGCTTTAAGAATCGATTGTAGAGGAGAGAGTTTAGTGAGTGGAAGACCCATTAGTAGGGAGTTACAGTAGTCTAATCGAGAGTGAATAAGTGCAACAATTAGCATTTTAGAAGTTTCAACTGTTAGAAATGAGCGGATTCTGGAGATGTTTCTGAGATGCAAACGGCAAGAGATTGAATATATGGTGAAAAGGAGAGGTCAGAGTCCAGCACAACCCCAATACAGCGGGCCTGCTGCCTCAGTGCTATAGTGATCCCACAGACCGAGATGGAGAGGTCAGGGCTAGGTAAGTTAGTAGATGGTGGAAAGACGAGAAGTTCAATCTTAGAAAGATTAAGTTTCAAGAAGAGAGAGGACATGATGCTAGAGACAGCGGAGAGACATTCACTAGTGTTCTGGATTAAGCTAGGGGTGATGTTACATGCAGAAGTATATAGCTGGGTGTCATCAGCATAAAGATGATACTGGAAACCAAATCTGCTGATGGTCTGTCCAATGGGGGCATTATAGAGGGAGAAGAGAATTGGACCTAGGACTGAGCCCTGAGGAAACCCGACACTGAGAGGAAGATGAGAAGAGAAAGGTCGCTCAGAGAGATAGGAAGAAAATTAAGAGAGTGCAGTGTCCAGAGGAGGAGCTGGTGGTCCACAGTATCGAACGCTGCCGATAGATCCAGGAGAATGAGGAGAGAATAGTCACCTTTGGATTTTGCTGTGAGGAGATCATTGGAGACTTTAGAAAGAGCAGTTTCAGTGGAGTGCATAGAGCGGAAACCAGATTGCAGGGGGTCAAGGAGGGAGTTATCTGAGAGATAGCGGGTTAGTCGAGAATAGATTCAGGCGTTCCAGGAGTTTGGAGATGAAAGGGCGGTTGGAAACTGGTAGTTTAGTAAAGGGGTAACAACAGCATGCTTGAAAGAAGAGGGGATGACACTGGAAAAGAGAGAGAGAGGTTGAAGATTTTAGTGAGGTGAGAAGTAACTGCTGGGGAGAGAGACTGTACCAGATGTGAGGGGATGGGGTCACTGATGCAGGTAGTGGGTCGAGCAGAGGAAAGGAGACTGGACACTTCTTCCTCTGTGACTGGCTCAAATGAAGAGAGTGAACAAGGTAAGGTACCAGAGGGAAGGGGATTAGTGGGGTGAGTGGATTTAGCAATTGTTTCCTGATGAATGCAATCAATTTTATCCTTAAAGTAGGTGGCCAGATCTTCAGCCCCAAGGTCTGTGACCAGTGGCTGCACCTTTGGTGTTAGTAAGGATGGAAGAGTATCAAAGAGCCTTTTGGGGTTGTTAGAGAGAGAGAGAGAGGATATTAGATTAGTAAAATAGACCGATTTAGCAAGGTGAAGGGCAGAGTTATAGGTTTTTAGCATAAATTTGAAGTGTAGAAAGTCTGCAGTGTGCGCAATTTTCTCCACAGACGTTCGGCAATCCTGGAGCACTGCCGAAGGAAACAAGTTTGTTCGGTGTGCCAAGGTTGCTTGCATCTGTGTTGAAAATTTCAGATAGTGAGTGGTGCCATCTCTTCTAGTGTGCTTCTGACGGTATAATTATAGTGGTTAGTAACCAGGTTTGGATAGGTGAAAGAGGAGATGGAGGACAGTGCAGACTGTAAGTTTTCTGTGAGTTGGTGAGTATCTATTGCACATGGGTTCCGGTATGAATGATGGGTGGAAGGATTCTGAGAAGGTGAATGATTATTGAAAGTAAAAGATAGGAACTTATGGTCTGAAAGTGGAAAGGAAGGATTGGTAAAATGAGATATTGAAAATGGTCGGGAGAAGATCAAATTGAGTATGTTTCCCTCATTATGAGTGGGGGAATTGCAGAGTTGTGAAAGACCTAGAGAAGTAGTTAGTGCTAAGATCTGAGAGGCAGGAGGGGAAATGAGAGTGTTAACAGGGAAGTTGAAGTCTCCCTTGATGATGGTTGGAATGTCACAGGATAGAAAGTGAGAGAGCCAAGAGGCAAAGTGGTCAAGGAACTGATAGGGTGAACCAGGAGGACGGTATACTACAGCCACACGAAGAGAGAATGGGCGGAAAAGTCTAAGGGTGTGGACCTCAATAGATGGGAAAGTAAGAGAGGGTACAGGAGGAATGACCTGGAAGGTGCATTGTGGAGAGAGGAGTATGCCTACCCCTCCTCCCTGCTTATTCTCTGGTCTGGAACAGTGAGAAAAGTGTAAACCACCATAAGACAATGCAGCAACCACATGTAAACCCTCCCCCTCCCCGCGATCTGGCCAAATACACCTGTGTAAGAGTTATATTCCTCTACAGATGCCATTTTGGACCAAGCAGACACCATTTTAGTCTTAGCCGGGGGTTATGCGGATCACTGTCAGCCATGTCATGATTCAAACTTCATTTTTTGTGAACTGTTAAGAAATTACTGTGTCTTCGCTATTGCTACCTTCTCTTTTCAGCAGCTTGTCTGTTTGAAGGCCATGTTGTGACTTATACAGAGCTAACACAAGGACAATTAGTATAAACATTCTGTTTATATGAGAACAAGGCCTTTGCACCAAGGACAAAGTCAGAAAATCCCTAGCCTTCCCCTTTAAGACGCTAGCATCCATGGCAGCCATCAGAGACAATGAGCTGCAGAAATTCCTTAAAACCCTTGGACACCATGACTCCGGGTGCCTCCCATCCCCCAAAATGCTGGCACTGCGCTGTTAGGTAGTAGACCCACGCATCTGTATTTTTTTAAAATTTTATTCTATGGTAGGGACCCCTCTTTTCCAAGAAACATGCTATGTATTCTACAAAACCAATATTTCAGAATCCATACTGGTGCATTGTGAACTATTTAGAGTGAATATAGTGAAGAAAATGTAATAGCATGTGTCAGGCTTGCGGGTTGTGGATCCACTGGACCACTGCAGACAATAACTCAAGCCACTACCTGGGACCGGAGTCTAAGTGGTACCCAGTTTTCACCAGAGCCCGCCGCAAAGCGGGTTAGACAAGCTGCGGCGTGGTACCACCAGGTCGTTCCTCAGACGTGACTTGTCTGCAGTGGCGGCCAAGGTTGAGGTACAAGAATGGCAATCAATCTCGTGGTCAAAGTCCAGGCACAGGGTCAGGGCAGGCGGCAGAGATGCAACGTCGGGTTCAATCCGGGGTCAGCAACAGGAGGTCCAAGCAGAGGGGTACGGGAACACAGCACACAGAACAGCAGCACGGAGGATCACTGGTACACGGAAACATGGAGCTCAGGTAACACAGCAACACGGAGGGACACAGGAACGCAGGAGACACAGGAACGCAGGCTAATTGCAGTAAAGCTTTCTCTCAGGCTGTGAGGCACAAAGATCCGGCAGGGCTTGCAGGAAGAGGCAGGCTTATATAGATTTGGCCAATTTGGCCAGCGCCGATTAATGGCGCGCTGGCCCTTTAAATCTTGAGAAGGAGCCGCGCGCGCCTTAGCAGTCGGGGACGCGCGCGGACCGCGGAGGGGAGCGAGCCGGGCCAGGTGGGGGCCAGGTGAGACGCGCTGGTGGGGGCTGGGCAGCACGGGTGAGCCGCGACCCGCGATATGGGTCGCGGGACCACCCGTGACAGCATGTAATTAGGCAATTGTCATATACACATAGAAAATAATGCCCCTTCAAACTGTATTTTGCCCACTTTTCTGTAACTCCCGCAATGCCACCCTCTTTGTAGCCCCTTTTTGATTTATGTCCCCTGTAGCACCCATGTTTATAATTGCACCATTTTGTAGCCTATATGTTCTGTTAGACCATTCCCCTTTCCTTGATCCGCCACAGAAGAGCTGCTTCTCTGTCACAGCTTTGCACGGCTCTGAAGTTGGCTGGAAAGATGACATGATCATATCCACCTGCCAGCCTCAATCAGTCACACTCACTAATGGCAGAGGGTCAATGTTGATGGGGCACTAAGACCACAATGCATCAACATTGCATTCAACTCTTATCTGATACCTCCAGCCAACCCAATCTCCGAGACAGACTAGAAAATCCGGGACTGGTCTGCACAATCCTACAATTTGGATGATATGGCAAACAATCATGTGCCACAGGAGCATTGGCAGATTTCAACTATAATGCACAATAACTGTGTGTGAGTGTGGGTTTGGTGACCTCCAGTTCTAGTGACCAATCACAGAGCAGCTGGGACCTGGGTTTTTTAAAGCTGAGCCTCTGATATAGCTTTAAGATTTTGAAGATGGTTTTCTTGACATTTTCTTAAACCTATCAGACATCACAGATCTAGAAGGTCAGTCTTAGATTTCAAGGCCTCCCACTGTCCCAGACTGTGGTATGTATGCCCGGATTTACACTGACTGCAATGGTTATGTACGGGGCTGCCGGCTGTCCTCTTCACCGCAATTTCCACTGCAACTGTTAGTAGTAGAGGCCAGCAACTGAGATGTATTAACCTCATCTTGAGGAGAAAGCAGGACTGCTGCGTGGGAACATGGAAATGTAAGTATTTTTGTTTTAACCCCTTTATGTCCAGGCCTTTAAAGGCTTTAATGACTGGGTCATTTTTAGCAACTTTTCATAATTATTATTCATAACTTTCTTTTTTGTGCAATAATTTAGTTATTGCAATAATTTCATTAATGGCTCCACTTACATTTTTACCAGGCTCCAGTCAGCAAACTGCATGGGGTCACAAGGTTGTTGGAGCCCCTTCTGTTATGATCTGCTCTGCTAGATCTAACCTAATTTTCCCCCGGCAGACATGAGCTGGCAGAGTTTTGCTTGGAGCATAACTGGCAAAGTCATCATCATCTTGAGCCATTTTGTGTCACTTGATCCTGCACAAGTGCAGGTAAGTAGATCTTCTTTTAATGTTGATTCCTTGTCACACATCTCAGGGGCATCTGTTGAACTTTCATTCTGCACCTTTAACCTTTTCCTGCGCTCTGATACCTGTGATCAGAGCTGTCTCCAATAATGAGTGTTAATCACTTCATCTGCGCACGAGAATGCCTGAAGCGGTCAACGAGAATTCAGGAAAGTGGACATGATGTGAGTAGGTAACGTGTGCGGGTGGGGCGATTTTTTGAAAATCACACGCGGAGAAGCGGTTTCCCGAGGGTGGGGGGAAACTACTTCCCCGCCCAGGGGGCGACTTGACTAGTCACACAGCACATGTCATTCAAAGGTAATATATAAGTAATAATCTTTTGTTCTGTAAAACCGATTTTTCATACAAAAAATGTTTAGCAGTGTATGTGCAATGCTATATGGCAGTGGTGGCGAACCTATGGCACAGGTACCAGAGGTGGCACTCAGAGCCCTTTCTGTGGGCACTCAGGCCATTGACCCCAAGACAGAGCTCACCAAATCTTCCTGCACTATTTTAAAATGACACTTCATTGGCTCTTTGGAACTGCGGGAAAAGTGAGAAGGTGTTGATAGAACTGCATTCGTACTGTACAGAGAGACCCTGGTGAAAAGCTACAATGGTAGTCTGAATGTGCCCTCCTTCTTTCAACTATATTAGTGGCCTCAAATGGCTGATATGATTGATAGATGTTGAATAGCAGGTAGCCAGCGTTAAGGGGTTAAAATGCAATGTTGGCACTTTGCGGTAAATAAGTGGATTTTGGTTATAGTTTGGGCACTCGGTCTCTAAAAGGTTCACCATTACTGCTTTATGGGGACGTGGGGGTTGCTAAAAAGGGGTCTCCTGGTGAAAGGTTCGCTTTAAGGGATTAACTCCCATTTGAGGAACAAATACTTACAGCATATGCTATTTGCTGTGGAGGAAATGTGTAATTTGGAGCAGCTCATACCAACTACATTAATTACAGAAAATGAAGATTTGCTTTATTTACAGATACGTAAACAAGACTGCTACCGAGGCCTCTATGATAATTATAGGGGAGACTATGAGGAATTATCATCTGATAACTGGATTAGGGAGTTATATATCACACATCAGCTTCTAAGGAAAATTGATCCTTGTAATTTATCAGCATATTATAGTCTTAGATGACATGACAGTGACAGACAGAGGAGACATGTGACATGTGGTAGGAGAAATGCAATTTCTATGCAATTTCCCCCACTGACCCCCACCTTTAAGGATGTAGCCTGTTTGTGCATTAAGGCTCAGTCCTTTTTTAAAAAATTTGACCAGTGGTAATAACTTTTCAACACTTAAACATATCCCTGTGATTTTGAGATTGTTTTCTTGTGAGACATTGTAGTTTATGTTAGTAGTATAATTTTGCTGATCAGTTACTTTTTTGGGGGGTAAAAATGAAATAATTTAGGAAAAATTTGAAAAAAATTGTATTGTGGTTAATAAAAGGACCTCTCTCTTGTCCTCGTACTTAACACACAATAAAGAGTTGCTGCATGGTGCCCTGCTCTCTTGCCTTCTATTTTTTTGCACAAGCAGCAACTTAGGGAGACCTCGCTGACTTTTGCGAATAGTGCTGCATGCCTCAGTATTTCTGGAAGCGAGGCACTTGAATAGTGTATTGCTGGTGTAGAAATTGTCCAGGTAAAGGTGGTAGCCCTGATCCAGCAGTGGGTGCACCAAATCCCACACTATCTTTGCAGTAATACCCAGGAAGGGGTGGCATTCTGTGGACACTATAGTGGAGTCCTTCCCTTAATATAACTTGAACAGGTATTGCAGGTATTCCCTGATGTACTTTCACACAGCTTATACATCTTCACGCCATACCTTGACCTCTTGTTGGGCAGGCACTGGCAGAATTGAAGTCTCTCTTTAAATTGTACTAGGGACGCGTCTATTGCCACGTTTCGCGGGTGTATATGCCTGGGCAAACTTGGCACTAAAATGGTCTAATATGGGCCTGACCTTAAAAAACTATCATAACTGGGTTATCTTTGTGTGGGCACTGTGTGTTGTCTGTATAATGCAAAAACCTATGGATGGCTTCAAAGCGCATCCTGCTCATCGCCATGTGGAACATGTGGGATGTGGTACAGAATGTCTGTGCTCCAGTAGTCCCTGATTGAAGGCTTCTTTACAAGCCCCATAAGAAGTATTATGCCCCAATACCTCTCCATCTCTGCAGTGACAGGGGTAAACCTGTGGGGGTTGTGCATAAAATGAAGTGGAGCTCTGCCGTGTCAAATGTAATTCCAGGTTGGCCAAAAAGTAATTATCTGGGGCTACCCATGTGGGGTCATTGGAAGCCTCAGACACTTCCCCCTAGAAGTCCCAGGCACTTCTCCACCATAAACCCTACGGCACCTTCTCAGGGGTTCTTCCAGGTCACTTGAAGATAAGGAAGAGGAGAGGTAGAAGTGGACATCATCCCCACTAGCTGAATCTGTGTCAGAGGCCAGCATGTTGTATGCCTCCAACATGGAGTACCTTTTCTGAGACATTGTACACAGAAAAATGACATGAAGTACACCAGAAAAATTAGATAATGTGCAACCAACTACACAGATAAACTGCCTAGCCGACACAGAAAAAAATAAGCTAAGTGCACAGAACTATGGATACACCGACGGGCGTTCTGGAAAAATATAGCAGGTACCAAAAAAAAAAACAAACCTATGTGCACCGCGCAAGAAGGAGCTAAAAATACACCTAACTACAACGCTAACACGGTGCACTGAAAAGTGCGTTTCGGTTCAGAAGGGATAGACACGAGAAGAGAAAAACGGAGTGATGTTAACACTATAAAAGATCATTTTAACCCCTTACTTTACAATGTTACTAATTGTTATTGCTGTTTTCACTCCCATCACCCCCTAGACTGGTCAGTGCAAAATTCCAGGGTGTGGTTGGGGACTCTCTAAGCAGACACATTATAATACATCTAGTGCTGTGGGGTGACAATGTGGTTAGATTATCAGGGTACAGGTGTATATACACTTTTATCTGGCTTCTAACATTGTGCTGACACATTGAAAGAGAGATGAGACATGCATGAGATTTCTATTACACAGAGGCTGACAGACTTTTACACTGTCAGCCCTGCTACATCTCTGTTCTCACAGACATGTGCCTGCCTCTCCCTTCCCTGGATCACTTACCTGCCTGGAGTTTGTAGCTTGCTGCTTATCTCTGCTCACGATGTGCTGGTAGGAAGTGAATCAGTAAGTGTCTCTGAGCTCCATGCTGACTGCAGGGGGCGTGGCTACAGGCACAGAGCAGAAAGACACAGAAGCTCAGCGGCACCAAGTCACAAAGGAATCCAAGATGGCGGCCACCCCAACTCAGAAGTTACATGGTCGTGTCTAGGGGCAACTGAAATTGTGTACACCAGGACAGATAGGGACAGGTTGGATTTATATCTGTAAAATGCTGTACTTTTGTTAAAGTAAATTAGAGAATGTGTTATTTTGTTATCCCGAGTGCATATAAGAAACTTGTCTTCATGGGAATACCCCTTCAACTATTTAATGGCTTAAAGGACAACGTTTTGAGAGGTGTATCCTGTCAGAAAGAAACCACTGCCCTGTATTCCTACAACACAGTCAAATAAATGTAGGAGTCCTTGCAGAACTACAGTGAAGGCGGTCTAGTACACGCCGTAGTTACTGTGCTGTGGGTATAGTGCATGCGCTGGGGTATTATTTCAGCTTCCCTTGCAGCATAGCGAGAGGAGGCACTAGTGCGGGTTCTGCAGATGCAAGTCAGATGGGCATAATGGGACTCACATCTGAGTGAAAAAAAAATATATATCCCACCTCTAGGTGGGTATTGACTAAACAGGTCAATAGGGACCCATTTAGTTGGTTTAGGGTCCCAATTCAATCCATCAGGTCCTACAAGTGACATGTAGCATAAGTGAGTCTGAGTCTAGAGACATTATGCTGTTTAAGAAAAAGCTTTATACAGGCAGTCCCCGGGTTACATACAAGATAGGGTCTGTAGGTTTGTTCTTAAGTGGAATTTGTATGTAAGTTGAGAGTGTATATTTTATCATTGTAATCCCATTGTAATTTGTTGTCTATGTGACAATTGGATTTTAAAAATGTTGGATTGTCATACGAACCAGGATTAACAATAAAGCTTCATTGTAGACACCAGTGATAACTGTTACAGCTGATCATTGTAGCCTAGGACTAAAGTACAATAAATTACCAATATTCAGAGGTCCGTTTGTAACTAGGGGTCGTATGCAAGTCGAGTGTTCTTAATTAGGGGACCGCCTGTATGGATAAAATACAGCTTTGTGAAGGCAGTGTGCATTTCCTTTGTGATTTTTCATTACATCCCAGCTTAACAAATACTACTTAAAGGGGTATTCCAGGAATCAGCATAATTCATATACAAGTGGGCACTCAAAATATAATGTGTAATTAGTTGTTATTTAAAATTTTGCTCCCCTTAGCAGAAAATGCTGATGACATAGACTGTAATGAAGAATTAAAATGCTACTGGCCCTTTAATCAGTCCGTTAATTTCCTCCGCGCGGTCCGTTGCAGGACAGAAGATGGCTGCTGGTCACATGTCCACATCACATGTCCTGCACCTGCCTGGGCAGGGTCATGTGATCACCACTGCGCTTGGCTGTTGTTGGTTGGTTGCAGTGCATCCAGTATGGCCAGTGTTGTGGTGATGGCAGTTACATATCATTACTATGGTAACAGAGCAAGAAAACCTGTTACATCATCACTGGGAGCAGAGTTAAAATGGTAGGAGGAGTTACTGAGAACTAAAGGATCATGGAACTTGTAGTTTCCAGTGGCGGCCATCTTAGTGATAACTCCACCTACTTTAAATTTTGTAAATCATAAAATCTAATTATTTAAGCTCAGTTTTGTGACTAATGACATTGAGTATTGTTGTATTCATTTATTTATATCATCATGGGTTTTTGTGTCAGACGTTCATATTCCCGGAATACCCCTTTAAACTTTGCTCACTTTATAATAACACAAGCAACATTCCTGTATTTTGCAGCTAATATTTAATATAGAATATTGATAGTCAAATGCAAGAGTTAAACAGGAAAGCAACACTGACCAATAACAAAACTTCTGAACCTTCTAATAGACACTTATTGATGACATTAGAAAACTGTTTAAAGGCAAATTGGTTACTCAGTTAAGGAAACAATTTTATGGTGCATTAAAATAATGCAAGACAGGTTCTGGTTCTTTGTTACCATTGAAACGCATACACGATCGGGCTGAAGCCTGTGAATGCAGCGCTAGCGGTGTGTGTGATCACACCCTAACTTACACAGCAGTTAAATGAATACCTATAATATGTCTACCAATAATAACTCTACCAAGACTCCAGTATCTTCAGTTTTAAATGTAACTATGATTCCAAGGCGAGTTATACCGTGTATGACAGCAAGCCACATAAAGGTTTAAAAAAGACCACGTCTAGTGTCACCATGAGAAAGCTCAAAAGCAGGCTATGAACAAGTCAGATTATTCTTTGTTTATTACACGCCCATTAGATCTGGTGAAATCCTGCAGCTCCTCCTCTTCCAATGCATTTGGGTTGCCATCTGTTTCTGATGCAAGATCATTGATGCTGAAGTCTGGAACCTATTAAAAGACAAGTTAAAATTGATCTTCTGTTTCATAGTAGCAGATTTATCTAAAATGGATTTGTTAAACAGATTTATTGATCATTTAATGGTGGCTTTGTATCATGATTATGCAGCTATAATTTACAGCATACAGAAACACTACACTTTAGAGTTATGCCATTTTTATTTACCACATTGAAATCTGAACACTGTTCCAGCTTTACAGGAAAGCATATGGCAAATATCTGTTTGGTTTGATACCAATATTAAATCCCAGAACACAATCCGTTCAAAGTCAATGGGAGTTTGTAAAGCAATGATGGCCCTAAAGATTGGGAGGGAAGGTAGCCTTCCAGATTAAATTTCCATCTGAAATGCTGTGCAGTCCATTCTCAAGGATGAGTTGTCAGGAAAAGTGTGCATGGCATAACCAAGGCACCAGAAAATACTGGCAGCAACTAGACCAACTGGTGGTCTAAGTCATCCAGCACGATTTATCTGGCATAAACTACAACTAGAGTCAAACTCTGGACTGGTTTATTCAGCAACACTTTAATACATCTCAGTGTCCTGGTTTATGATAAAAGCCCCTTGCCACCCCTCTAGCCTTCTGATAGCTGACAGCCAGCTGCACAATTGGATTTTTTAAAACTTCAGTAGCATTTTTTTTTAATTGATCATTTAATGGTGGATTTGTTTCAAGTTTATGCAGCTGTAATAAGTTTCCTGAGGAAGTCCAACTCATCTAACAAAATCCTCAAGATGTTTTACAAATCAACTATGCTGGAGAGGGTCAATTAAGAAGTAATACAATAGGCTGGCCAAAAAAAGGTCACTAGGCAATAACCTGCAAATGCTGTCAATTGGGCTCAGGCTAGGAGTCACAGCAAGCTCATCTCCATTGCAGAAGACTCATTACACCTACTTAACCCCTACTTGCCCCTCCAATGACAGCTGCCATATTGTACCACCATTTTGTGTGTTATCATCTGTGTTTGACCAATTTTTTTTGTGTACTCCAACTGCTGGAGTTATGTACACCACAATTTCCTAAGGGATTGATGAAGCTTTTTTGTATATTGTATTACCAACAGGTAATGAATGTTAACAGACCAATACATGATGGGTACTAATAAGTGTAAAAATAAAAGATTGTTGGATGCCATGTAGGTGAAAAAAAATTGCTTAAAGGCATAGCACAAGCTAGATTTGGTATATAAAGTGATAATGTGTTAGGAGCAAAAATAAATTCTGTATGCCTTCAGTTTGTTCTGAACAGTGCATCACTGACTACACTTATTTCACGCTTCTGGTGGTTAACTACCAAATTTGTCTGAAGTACAAGAGTTGAAGAATCATTTGGCGAAGTTCTTTACTAAATTTGTGGTCAGGCATCTGAGAAGAGTACCAATCATAAGTGCAGTACTCCTCACCAGCATATGTGGCAAGAGGCACTACCCATTTGTGTAAAGCTCGCTTCATTATGAAGAGGGTTTGTCTTACTGTACAAGCACTGATTTTATTCAAAAACTACCATATAAAAGACAAGTCTGGTAAAAACCAGAGACTGCATCTGGTAGCTTATTTGCATGTACACAAATCTTTAAACACAGACAAGTTGATGCAAGGGTTTTATTAATACAAAAGTGCACATAAGTTTACATAAAGGGGTTAACATCAGTGATGCAAGCAACATTTGGGCAGAATTTGTGAAAAGCATGTGCCCAAGAGTAAGACAAAGTCCAAAGTTCAAGACAAGTGCTTTTACAACCATCATGCGTCTTGTCACCATTACTGTCCTTTGTACTAAAGTGGTAGACAAGGCGTTGGGAAGTGCAATGGTAAATTGTGTTTTAAGGGTTTGCCCATTCATGTGATTAAGTGCAAAGTTACTCCTCCTTGTTGGCAGAGTCTCCCCCATCAACTTCCTGCTCCCCATGTTGGCTACTAGCCAGTTGTGGGTAAAAAGGACCTACCAGCCAATTTAGCGGAGTGTTGTTAACCAAGTAGTCCATCACATCATCCATAGAATCCTTCATTTTTGTGAATTGGTCTTTTGTGGTAATTAGGAGGCTGTCAGACATTTCTTTGAAGGAAGAGGCAGAACGGAAGTTTTGATAGACATCTGCAGCCATGGCACTAACATTTTGAGCTTTGTTCTGAATGTTTTGTGGAAGACCTTGAACGCTGGAGACCAGAGACAGACATGTTGTTTGCAGTTGTTGAGTTAGATTGCGGGATTCAATTTGCTGTTGAGAAAAGAAAGTTTTAATATTTGGTGTACTGATCATCTAGCATGTTAGTTATGTGATGGAAGTTACCTCAGCACTTTCCCCATTTACATCTTGTCCAGTGCCTTTTGTCCACTCCACCCACTTATTGAACATCTTCTCCTGAGCATCATGGATTTTCTGATTGGCGCCATTCATGTTCTTTCTTGCATACTCAATCTTTAATTGGGGGAGAAAAACAAAGTATAAACATCCTGCAACTTAACATAGCATTCAACTGCTACAGTACTCTGGCTGAATTACAACACCAAAGTAGTTATAGCATATTTAATTGCTGCATTTGTCAGGGAGCTAAAGGACAGTCAACAAGTACATGCTACAAATAAAGCATGCTATATGCTGCCATATATTTCCAAATAGTTGGCTGGTGAAATGAAGCACATTTACCAAAAGCATCTTGTAGCAATGTACAATGTTTTTATTCTGTAATAAATGTTTTCTGTAACAGATTATGGGGGCTACCATCTTTTCTAGGGAGTAAATAAGCTTTGATAACTTGTTAGAAACTAATGCAAATTATGGGTCTACCGCTATCCTGAAAAACTTCACTGCACACAACCATGGCTAGTGTGAAACATGATTTACTGACCAGGTCCACTGTGTTTTGAAGCTGGGCAATGGCTTCCTGACTTCTGGACTTTGCATCCTTAATCCGGGTCAGAGCCTGTTGATAAGCACGTTTGCGGGCCTTGGTTGATAGAGATCCCAAGCGAACGTAGTAGTTAGGCTTTTCTTGGGCCACTTCAAAGCCTTCAGTTTTAGTAGCTTCTTTAGCTAATAAAGTTAAAAAATAAAAGAATTAAAATGGAGTTGAATGTTAAAAGTATCAAAGGATCATAGTAGATTGAAGAAAACCACACTGGTTTATTAGGTTCAACCCATTAATTCTACATTATAAAGCATTGATCCAGAGCAAAAGCAAAAAAACCCTGCAAGGCCAATTCAAATTGGCTCAGTATTGTAGTCAGAATAACTCCCTGAATTAACAGAAGCGATTTGCATGAAGTTTCTTCATTAACATGCATTGCTACAAAAGGCATCCAGGCCTCTGCTCTTACAGTAAAGAATCTGTCTATGGTGAAACTGCCTATCCTCTAGGTGTAAAGGAAGCCCACAGTAGGGCACAGGCACCTGTTCACAGGTGGATGTATAAAAATATCCCAGTACTGACAATTCAGATATGTATACATTGTTAAACTTTTTTTCCCCAAGCTGAATAAACCCAAGTTTTGCAACCTCATACTCTTGTACACCCGTTTCAACATCTAGTAGTTGGATTTCTGCTTACCCAACTCTTCGTCTGTTGGTGGTAGGTATTGTTCCAGAAGAGTCTCCGACTTGGTTAATGCAGTGTCCACATGACCGCTCATAGTCTTAACTACACGGCTTCCCAGTACAGTGTTAATGCTGCCATTCACAACAGCCCTAGTCATCTCCACACTATCATGCACAGCACCCTTTGTTTTATCAACAACGCCAGTTATACTCTGAACAACAGCATCTTTGGCACCAACAACTGCTTCAGAGGCGTTAGCCACCACCTAGAAAGGATGATTATATAATCCATTTTACATAACATTAACATTGCATCATATAATCCATTTTCTAATCTACTAATCTGAATGTGAAAGCCTAGCTGTATACTAGCTTACCTTTTCAGTAGGCTGATACAGAATAGGCAGCTTCTCTTCAATCTTATCCAGTCCAACACAGGCAATGTTGTTCGCCAAAGCAACTGAGTGAAAAAGAAAATCTATTATTTTTTTTGTCCCCAGTCTGCTGGCTTGTTTTGTACTGCCGAGTAGGAGTTGCATCAGACTCCCTTGTGACTAATAGTTTGTTCTTCATGACATTTGGCCTACTTCCTTTGCTAGAAACTGCAGAGCCAAGAGCAAGTCCTGGATGTCATCACTCATTGTGGCCGCTATCCAGGACAACTCCTGCAAAGCTTGTAATCTCAGGACAGACTCAAGTGGGTTTCCAGCTTGATTATCAGTATGGATTTGACTTAGAGAACTCATCCATTCAATTTGGGACCCCAAACCAACTACAGGTCCATATGGATGAGTGGTTTAGGGTCTCAAATGGACTTGGATACAAGCTGTACTTGGCAAATCCCATGGTTTACATCAGAGCCTACAACCATGTAGGGGGCGATTTGGAACACTAAACCACTCGTCCATAAGGACCTGTGGGTGGTTTAGTGCCCCAAACCACCCTGACAGGTTCATTTTAAAACCCCCATAATCAGATATACGAAAAGCCCTGTTCTTTGTGCCAATTGACAGCAAATCAGTGTTCATTCAAAAACACAAGAGCTACAGTAACACTGCTCAACCACTATACAAAATAGGGTTTGAGAAACAAGTTTAGAACCCATATTAATAGGTTCAAATTAAGATGATAACACCCCTTAAACAGGTGCAAATAGATATGTAGTTAAAATATTGAAGAAAACAAAAAGGAAAAGCACACTTACTCTGAGGCTCAAGTTTCTGTATGATTGGCATTGCACTGGTAAAAGCCACAGAAGTGATAGTTTTTACACTTTTCTCTGCAACATCACACACAGACTTCAGGTAAGGATGGTTGTCTTTGGTGTTCACATAAACACTGGATACCATTTCATAAGTTGAGCTCACCAATGGTAGGTTTATCAACCTTACCACCACATTCTAAAAGAATAGAAACAAGATCTCCAGTATTTTGAAATTAAAACAGAGCCTATGGTGTACCCTGCTAGGCACTCAAAGTCTAAAGGGAAAGCTATACAGTATAGAGAATGTAGGATTATAACCTGAGACAAGTAATCTGGCACTAAACCTGGACTACATTTCATGAATTCTGCATAAACTGTATGCCCCAGACCTGTAACTTAGGCACAACACACATGGCCTATGCATTATGAGCCTAGAACATCTCAGATCCCTACTGAACTCCTGTGATCTGGAGATTATGGCAAGCCCAGCCCGAACCAATACAATACTGCATTGTCCAATGTAATACCATGTAACAACCCAGTCATAAGGCACCATGGGATGCCAAGAGACTGCAGTTACAGTGCCAGCTGGAAGATCACCCACAAGACTAATACTCCAGATCAGCCATTACATTAAGCCTCAGATACTCAGAATATAACCAATACGGAACCATCATGAACTGGGCATATTCCAATCGGATAATGGACCCACAACATAAAGCACAGCCTATGGAGAAACTGCCAGCTAGTCCCATACATACAACACGGGAGTACTCACCTGTGGCTGCTGCTCCACCATCTCTGCCATACTGCCTTATAATATCCTACAAAACACAAGCCCAAACAAAACGCATGAACTAACAAGCAGCCGCCTACGACACCAGACAACACTAGGTATACAAGGTTAGTGAGCGGCTACTTACCTGCCTTCTACACAACAGTTATAGAACCACGCAGACTCAAGCACAGGAATCGAATGCCTGCTTCAGCGCAGTCTGCGTACTTATAGTGCATGGCCCCGCCCACTCTTCTAGGCGCTTCCCGGCAGTCAGCTGACCGATGATGTCATGCAGAGCACTCTCCTGAAGCATGGACCTCAGTAAGAGGTCAAGGGTAGAAACACGTCTGCATAGCACCGGCGCATGGCTCTACTGTAATGCAGAGCATCAGTCCATTTAGTAGCGTTTAGTGTGGATAAGGAGGGCAGAATGCAACTGCTGGTAATGTCCCTATTATAACAGTAGTTTTATGTACTCCGCAGCTAAGCAGAGTTATGGTTACTATTTTTTTATTTCTTACAGTTCGTTATGTTATGGTGACCCCCAATTACTGCTACTTTGTAATCTTAGTCACAGTGATCTCCCCCAGCAGTCACATACATGCTGCCAGTAGTCATAATGATGCCCCCAGCAGTCACATGAATGCTGCCAGTAGTCATAATGATGCCCCCAGCGGCCACATGAATGGCACTAACCCCAATGGCGATTCCTGCAACTCAGGAACCAGCGGAGCAGCGAAGGGACCCAACATCCAGACTCAGCTCCTTATCCAACTTTTCCTGCACTACTCCCGGACTCACAGCAACTGACTTTAGATTCCCATCAAAAACCCTACCAACCCCCTCCTTGACAGGTATCCAAAACCTGTCCCGGAAACCCCCAAGCAACAGAGCAATCTTTTCCTTATTTGGGTAAATCACGAACCGCAGCATTATGGCGTGTGGCCCCCTTTGTAACTTCCTCCTGCTGTCCTAAACTCTTTCCCCTGTTAAAGCATCAGGACAAGAGGTGGTTAGCGCCTAACTTTAGGTAACGGCAATGCCACTAATGCTCTCATCTGCACCCTTACCCACCCTGGCCTCAGCCTGCTCCTTCATCCTAGCCAAAAACTCCTCCATCTTTGACATGGCGCATAACACTAGCTACCCAAAAATTTTTGTCTGCTGACAAAAGATGGCGTCTCCTTCCTGGCCACCTTTTTTCCCCCCTAACTAGCTCCACCTTACAAGCTCAAAAACCCCTATGACCTCACGCCACACTATCCAGTTTCATGCTCACATAAGCATAATTTAAGTTTATATTAGAAGAAAGGAAGCCATGGATAACAAATATATAAAGATTACCAAAGTCACAGTCCATAGATGTAATAATAATAATTCCTTTAGTTAAATAGCTCACACAGATTACAGAGCTTGCCAAATTGGTCATATGCTTATCTCTGGTTTATCCATGCCTGATTTTAATGGTAGATTTCCTTTAAGCCTCTGCACCAGTAGCCAACACTAGTTTTCCACAAAAACCATGCAAATGTTCAAGGTGAACGATCGCATATTCTAGGTGGTGCACAGGTGCGGGACAAGAAGACCACACACCAGCTCAGTTTTCTGATATACAACACACTTGAGTGAGTATCCCTAGTTTACCGTGCATGATTTTGTTGATTTTTAGTGTGCAATAACAGAGGCTCTGGCATGGAATAAAATTAATTTCTCAAGGGGTATAGTCAGGGGTGCGCCAGCCATGAGGCAAGTTGAGCCCCTTGCCTCAGTCAGCACCACCTGCAGCAATATGGGGGCAGTATCAGTAAGGCCTGATTCTTAAAAAATGTTGCCTCTTCACACTCAGTGTCACCAAAAGTGTGAAACATTGCATGAAGAACCCACAAAAAATTAGCCTATATATTACTATATTATGTGGCAAAGGGTCGTGGCTGCATAGTTTGCCTCAGGCAGCAGATAGTCCAGGTTCACTCCTGGGTATAGTGATCATCTCAACCTCAGTATTGCTTTCCAAAATGGAAAGCCCAGATTATGTTGACATACACTCTTATGCTTGTGAACACTTTGGAGCATGTGTCTCTTATTACATAATCTAGGCAGGACTTCTGAAACACTGAAATGATATACTTTTAATTGTTCATGTGTTCTGTTATTTCTGGAAAATAAATTCAGGCATGTGGGTGGCTGTGGAGATTAAAATTTTCACTGCACCCGTTAGTAAACTCCTCAAGGGTGCAGATAAAAAAGAATGAATTTCCTGTGGATTTCACTATACTGCTTGAGGTTTTATAAAAGCGACATGGCACCATACAAACTGAATGCTAATCTTAAAAGTAGTCTACCTCTTCCTCCAAGCAATATAATCCGCTGGTAGCATGGTGTGTTGAAATGCAGCCTGATTTCCAAAATTCCTTTTACTATTTGTGTCCACTGTGTAATTGCCAAGTTTTTCCCAGTTTAATCTCTATGCTAATAAGGCAGTTGGTGCACGCAGGTCATGTCTTTAGCATTCAGAGCATTATTTTTCCCAACTCAATCACTTCTTTCTTCCAGTGCCAACACATGATTCTCACATGACGTATCTCCTGCTTATGTGAATAAAAGGGTAGCGGTTCAGGTAGGAATAGCAGTGCACTGGCTGTTAAGAACATGACCTCGGTGCACCAGTTGCCTCATTAACATACAGATTTACGATTACATTTCACAGACACAGCATTTTAGACAAAAACAATTGGGGTATTTTTGAAATCAAAGCTACAGACGGCAAATTGACGCCCCCAACAATTAGCCATGGCTATGATTGGCCAGGGGTGTCTGCTCATCTCTAGTCCGCTCTTCACTAATCATAGCATTGCAATTCTTTACAATATTTTGCCACAAAATTATAATGCTTGGGGAGGTAATAGACTCCCTTCCGATACAAGCAATAAGTGAGCATCCAGATGTAATTGGCCATTTTGTGGATGTCATGTGTCCCTGCGGTATCAGAAATGTAAAATCTTCAGCAAAATGACCTTTTTTGGGAATCTACATGCCTCAGTGCTACTACTCCATCAAATTGAAGCAGGAGTCTTCTAATAAACTGCTGTAGTGTGAAATACATTATTATACAGAATTTTTTTTTCTATATAACACATTTTAGGAAGTTTCTTTTATTTCCTGTATAAATAATGTATAAAAACAATGGAATATCATTTTTAAAAGGTCCTATTCTAGTATGGCATGTGGTAGTGACTTTGAACTGATGATGCAATGTGACCCTTATCCTCTTTCAGTACATTGCTCTGGTGCTATTTAAAATTGGTCTAGTCTGTAGCACTTTGTTTTTCGGTGTATTTGCAGTTTATCTTTGCTGTTATTGTATCATTGGTTTGGTGATTTACATCAAAGGAAGTTGCCTCTTCATTAGGCATGAATAGATATAATACCTGTTGCCCTTGGTCCAGCACTTGGGTGACTTTGTTTCTTTTATACACCAATCCTATCAGGTTACTCCTAAAATCCAAGTTTAAGGAAATATTAAATTGTCTGATCTCAAAATACCTATATTTTACAAAACCTTTCAGCTGTATTTTTAAAAATTAGCAACAATTCATAATACATGTACGGAAACACACTGTCACTGGACGATGTAGTCATGGAATCCTGGTGGATGTAGCTGGATTTAGCAGATGCCAAGAGAATGCTACTTTCTGGATAAACGCCCTATGGCTATCCCCAGAATATGGGGCTGCAAGTCAGATGGGCTCCATACTAGCATGACCTATGGGTTTTGACCAATTAATAAGCCCCACAGAACTCATTGATGCATAGAACACATCATTGATTTATTCAGGACTTTAAAAATCTAGAATATCCATTGACATGGGGCAGGTTGAGAGATTTGCAGTACCCTATGCTGCAGATCACCAGGTTGCACCTCCTCAGTCAGCAGTTGGACCTCCAACCTCAGCCCTCAACACATACAATCATTCCATGTCATGTGGATATGGGATTTATGTAAACCTGATTCAACTCCTTTGATCTTTGGAAAATCCCTTTTTTAGTAAGACCAGCTGACCATCTGATGTGTATAGCTCCTCATTACACCTTAACAGCATGATCAGGTTAACGAAGTATCCATGAATTTCAACATGCCCAATTCTTCCGTTATATGGTTTATATGCTGCCAAACTTGTGGTTTACACCGCTCCTGTTAATGCACGTGTGCTGATGCTTTTCTATTATCAGACCATTATGGGACATGGTCACAGCCCTTTAAAAGTGGACCCCTTTCCTTACTACTGTGTCCAAGAATCATTTGTCTCTATGTTGGCGACAGGGACAGACACATACAAGCCTCCTAGCAGTGCCTGTACCTGCTTCATGACACAAACGTCTTTACACAAACGTCTGAAGAGCCTGGCTGAAAAGAAAGGCTTAGTGTGTTATGGGATTGCTGTGGTTTTAGCAAGATTTATTATTACCTATAAACAAAAGAGAGTGGTTTATATATAAATTGAGAGACTCAAATACCACATGCAACACCAATTCCATGTAAACATGATACAAACGTCATGTAAAAAGCAAACGTGTCGAAAACACGAACTGCGCGCAGACGCAAAGCAAATTCCATGTAAACACGATCCAAAAATTACGTAAAATGCAAATATGGCAAAAACGCAAACGGCATGTAAGCATAAACGTTACACAAATGCCATGTAAACGTGCCACAAATGGCACATAACCATAATGGCAAATGCCATGCCAACACCACATAAATGTAAACATGAAAACGCTGCATACACTATGTAAATGTCATCTCTGCATAAGCGGAAATGTGACACAAACACCACATAAATGCAAACAGCATATTAACGCAAATAGGGCGAAATCTCCACTTAAATGCAGACATGACACAAATACCATGTAAACACAAATGCCATGCAAATGTCATATTTTCTCAAATGTAGTGTAAATACTTTTTCACTATGTTTATGTTTACATCGCTTTTGCTGTAACATTGCATTCGCGTTCACATCACATTTAGATCATTATCATATTTGCATTAATATTTTGTTTGCAGGCAGAACCTTACCTCCCCCAGTATGGAACTGGGACCTCCCAGTGTATTCAGTATAAGGAGAATCAATACAAACTACTCGTGTTGTGAAACGATACTCCTATACAGCTCCACCAGATCTACCCAAAAGCCCCAGCTGTCTGTTGGAGGTGTGTGGTGGAGAGACGTGCCTCATATTTTTTGGACCTGTGCATCTTTTTGGCACACTTTAGAACAATTGCTCGAAGCTGTATTAGGTAGTGCAATGCCGCAGAACCTGCTGCGTATTAACTTAAAGGGGTATTCCCATTACAACAAATTAATGTTATTGTTTATATTATAAGAAGTTATACAATTTTCCAATATACTTTCTGTATCAATTCCTGTTTTCTAGACCTCTGTCCACTGGAAGCTTTCTATAGAATAACAGCAAGCAGAGATCTAGAAAACCGTGAGGAATTGATACAATAAGTATATTGGGAAAAGGTATAACTTTTTATCATTTAAATATTAACATTAATTTGCTGAAATGGAAATACCCCTTTAATGTTTTACAGAAGCATATTGCTAAACTCTTGCTTCATCTTTTCTGTTCAATTAAACTTTATTGAAATTAGCAATTAACAAAAAGTCAAGGCATTTCAAATTAATTAAATACAAACCAAAGCAATATATGTAACGTAAAGCATGCAGACACAGGTACAGTATATCCAGTTACACAGCTGGATTGTATACGGGTGGTCTCATCATGGTCAAAACAGTAATAATGTCTGTGTCAAGGCCAACTCCTTTTATGGGATGCCTGAAGAGAGAGTTGAAAACCTCTGTGTCTCTATCAAATTGTATTTTACTTTTTAGTGTCGCTATTTAAAGGGAACCTGTCTCCAGAAACGTCATTTTCACTAAAGAGGGATTGCAGAAGCCTTTGCATTACAATATAGTTGTGTGCAAAAAAACCTTTGGGTTTGCTTTGGTTTGGATGCCTTATCTGTGCTGTTCATTCACTCCTCAACTCTCAGCCCCCACCTCTCTGCTCCTGTACAACTTCTCCTTCCTGCTCCTTCACTCACATAGAGGCAGGGCATGGTGAGTGGGGGAGGGAGGAGTTGTACACAAGCAGAAAGACTGTTAAAGATCAGGCTTTAAGACCAGCCTAGGAGTTTCTAGGAAACTCCAGGCTGTTATGACAACAGGTCAGTGCCATCTAATGACATAACAGGGGGAGCAAATCGCCCATCCAAGAGGTGCCTCAGTCGAGTTTGAGAAGGGATAAAAGTAGGGAACGGTCAGTCGTATGTGACATTTTGAGGTTGGCTAATGGATAATATTGGGAACATTTGGACCCACTGCAATGTGGTGATGTAGAAGGTATTCCTGAACACCATAAAACTAGCATGAATTTACATAGTCACAGGCAGAAACCACTTTCAGTATCTCCTGTAGTTATGTACACCATTATCCCATCATCATCTTATACAAACACACCATAAAAATTGTAATTTTGTGGCCCACCCTGTTAGTTCATGACTCACATAGTTTTGTAAGAGTTATTTTTTCTTTAGTTGATTATTCTGGTTCATTCAACTTTGTACACAGCAATCTTACTGTTATACTTAGAACCTTATTAAGAAATTATGTAGTGTGTGGTAACATCCGTGCAATGAACTACAGTACCCTCTACTAGTCATTTATAAGATCACAAATCAGTCTTTATTTTACGAGGAATGTACATGTATTTCCTAATAGAAAAAGTATACTGTATTCATATCTGTGTTTTCCTCAACAGGTATATCCTTTCCAATCTGAACTTATGATATTATAGAAGAATGCCGGTAAATAGCATCACATGAGACTGTAATAGGTGACCTCCACAAGTTTCCAAAATAATAGAATACAAAAATCTAGTTAAGCTCTTTTCCAAACCCTCCTTCTTTCATCATACGAGAATTGAGAATTTTAGTGTGACACTGAAAACAATTCCACTCCTGTCCGAGTACCTTGCTGCTAGGTCACTTATACCTGCCTTGCCCAGCAAGCACCTGCTTCACACTCATCTCTATTCTTCTCTGTCTAAAGCTTGCTCCCTCATACAGCTCTATGAAAGATCTTTCAGGTCCTTAACCCTTTTGTGGCCAAGGTTCCATTTGGTGCCTGAATGTCCAGGTGAATTTTGCAGTTAGGATCTAATGTTCTTTAACCCCTTAAGTACGCAGCCTGTTTGTATGTTAAGGCTCACTCCTTTTTTTAGAAATTTGACCAGTGTCTCTTCCTGTGGTAATAACTTTACAACGCTTTAAAATATCCCTGTGATTTTGAGATTGTTTTCTTGTGAGACATTGTTGTTTATGTTAGTAGTGTCATTTCGGTGATCCGTTCCTTTTTTGGGGGGGTAAAAATATATATACCCCAACAAGTAACACCGTTACTTAACATCTCAACCTATTCAAATCAGCATTTAAGAAGTCTGTTAACCCTTTAATTATTTTTCCAGAAGCAAATAAAAATGGATTTGAAATTCTGAAATTTTTGATTACCATTTTTTTAATTTGCCCCTAAAATGGACACATTCAGAAGGGATTTGAGGTTAATATGCATCCCAAATTTTTTGCCCTTCTTCTTCCGAGTACGGCAATACCAGACATGTGGATGTCAACTGCTGCTTTGTCGCACAGCGATGTCAAGAACAGAGTTCGTGCTATTGCGTTTTTGGAAGGCCAATTTGGCTGCAAATGTTTTGTGGTGCCACAGTGTAATTGAAGAGCCCCTGAAGTAACAGTACAATAGAAAACCCCCTAAGATGTCACCATGTTGGAAACTAGACCCCTCAAAGAATTTATCTGGGGTTCTGGTGAGCATTTTAACCCTCAACATGCTGGCCAAAATCTAATGCAAAGTAAATGGTGCAGAGAAAAAAATGCGTTTTTATCTCAAAAATGTCATTTGTGCCTAATATATTGTGCCCAACCCATGCCACTTTAGACAAATACCCCAAAAATCATTCTGCCGGTTGTCCCGAGTATGGCAATACCACACATGAGCCAATAATTGACAGGCTGGGCACATGCAGGGCTGAGAAGGGACAAGCTAAAGTTAGCTTTTGGAGCACCCTTTTTACTAGACTGATGTTGGGGTGCCCCTGAGGTACCAGTGCAATAGAAACCCCTGAGTAGTGTCCCCATTTTAGGAATGAGCACCCCTCATAGTATTGATCTAGAGTTCTATGAGCATTTTAACCCCCGAGGTGCTGACCCAAATGTTATACAAAGTGAATGGGCCAGTATAAAAATTGCATTGTTTTCTCAAATGTGTCATTGTTGTGACAAATGAAATCAGACAAATTCATTCCACCCCAAAAATCATTCTGCAGGTTATTACAGGTATAGCATTACCCCATGTGTGACAATAGTCTACAGGCTGGGGACACGACAGGGCTCGGAAGAGAATGGCATTTGGAGCCTAGACATTTACTTTTTTTTTGGCATCATAAAACATTTGTATATGCCCTTAGGGATCAGAACAGTAGAAACCCCTGAGAACTGATCCTATTTGAAAACGACACCCCTCCATGAATAAATCTAGGGGTGTAGTGAACACTTTAACCCCACAGGTAGACCCCAAGGATGATGCATAATGGATAGTGCATAGTACAAATTATCCATCATGTCATCTTGTGCCCAGCTCCTGCCATGGTAGACAAACACCCCACACATCATGATGCAAGTTCTCCCGGGTACGGCAATACACATATGTGGCAATAATCTACAGGCTGGGCACACGGCAGAGGTCAGCAGGGAAGGTGCGGCATGATGTATAAGCTGTGTGCATCAGGGTACAATTATATATCCAGAGACGTGTGGTAAATCCGTAAACAATCCTTCATGCATAACCCTGGTTTCTCGGGGGCACTGATATATGCACTGATATATCGTTTGCAACTAGAAATATTCTGACTTTCAGACAGCTTGATATATCTGACCCACTGATGTAGCACATAAGCATTATATAGAGCCATTTGCATGATGTGCACGGGGTTATATGGCTGAAGTACCTGGTCCGACAAATCCACCCCTCCCATGTACCTATTTAAATCCAAAATACAGGCCGGCTGGGGACTTCTGCACTGGTACCTCATACAGGGGCAGGGGTGGTAGTGTGCCCATGTATTGTTGTTAGTACAAGGACATCCCTCTTGTCCTTGTACCTAACACACAATACTGAGTCGCTGCATAGTGCTTTGCTCTCATGCCTTCTGAGCGTTTCCCCTAGTACCGACTTAGGGAGACTGATCTTTCCTAACAGTGCCGCATGCTGCAGTTTAGAAGCGAGGCACTTGAACGGGGTAGTACTAGTATAAAAATTATCCAGGTAGAGGTGGTCCCATAGTGGGTGCACCAAATCCCAAACTATCTTTCCAGTCATTCCCAGGAAGGGGGGGCATTCATGGGGTACTATTCTAGAGTCCTTCCTTTCATATACCCTAAACCTAAAAGTGTACCCTGATGCACTCTCACACAGCTTATACATCTTCACCCCATACCTTGCCCTCTTATTGGGCAGGTACTGGCGGAACTGAAGTCTCCATTTGAAATGTACCAGGGACTCATCCACTTATATTGTGCCTCTTTGGAGTATACACTTCCATAAATAGGGCACTCAGATAGTCCAATATGGGCCGGACCTAATACAACCTATCATAACTGGGGTCATCTCTGGGTGGGCACTGAGAATTGTTGGCAAAAGGCAAAAATCTATGGATGGCTTCAAAGCGCTTCCTATTCATCACCATGCGTAACATCGGGGTGTGGTACAGAATGTCTGTGCTCCAATAGTCCCTAATAGAGGGCTTTTAGAAGAGTCCCATATAAAGTACTATGCCCCAATACTTCTCCATCTCTGCTGCACTAACAGGAGTCCACCTGTAGGGTTACGCATAAAAAGAAGAGGGGTTTTGGGCAATATATTGTGCAGCGTAGAGATTGGTCTGGGACACCATCAGACCAATTAGGCCCTACCTAATAAAAAAACTAAAATAGTCCACCGGCCCGAGCCCTGCCGTGTCTCTGCGCATCCCAGGACTGGCCGTATAATCAGGGACCTGAGGGGCATAACTACTGGACGTCACCCATGTGGGGACAGAAGTCCCAGGCACTTCAGAAGAAGTCGCTGGCAATCCGGCAGAAGTCGCGGGCACTTCGGCACTACTATGTAAGCTCTTTTCTCGGGGGTTCCTCAGACAAATAAAATGGACACTTGTCCCCACTAGCTGACTCCATATTAGAGGCCATATAATGATACACCTCCAAGTCAGTGTATGATTTTTGTGACATGATGGGGGATAGTATAGAACTTACACAGAAATAAAACTACTCTTCCACAGAATAACACAGAACACCTACTCCTCCGCAGAACAACGCCTAATACACTACACTACTCCACTACACCACTACACCACACCAACTCCGCTCCACTACAACTACTCCGCTCCACTACAACTACTCCGCTCCACTACACCTTCTCAGCTCCACTACACCTACTCCGCCCCACTACACCTACTTTGCTCCACTACACCACACAACGCCTGCTCCTCCACACAACGCCTCCTCCTCCACACAACGCCTGCTCCTCCACACAACGCCTGCTACTCCACACAACGCCTCCTCCTCCACACACCGTGTCCTCCTCCACACAACGCCTGCTCCTCCACACAACGCCTGCTCCTCCACGCTACTCCTCCGCGCTACTCCTCCACGCTACTCTTACTGCTACACGCTACTCCAACTCCTACATGCTACTCCTACATGCTACTCCTACACACTACTCCACCAACTCCTAACAGATCGCACTGAAAAGTGCGGTTGTGGGGGATATGGAAAACGAACAATGGGGGTAATAAAGTATTTTGGGGTACAGTAAAAGGACAAATCACTAGTACAACTCTCTCGAACAACTCCAATACCAAAATGGCAATGTTAGAGAGCGTTGGGCTAGTAAATCAGTCCCCCAGCGTCATAGATCAATGTAATTGGCCAATCTGAATCAATTGGCAAATGGTGGCGATCGACGTCACAGGACCAATCAGATCGGTCCTGTGATGTCAACGGTGGATTAGCTAGCAATGCCGACACCTTCCACCGCAGTGTCACCCTGTCTTGCGACAGGGTCACGTCCGAGATGCAAATAGTGATCGCATCCGATATATCGGGCGCTGAGCGTTAAGTCACGGACATGGACGCGGACATTTTTCTTCCAGCAGCCACATACTATGACGCGGCCGCTGCTGACGTCATAGTATGCAGCGGCCTGGAAGAAAACATGGCCGCGTCCATGAGAGAAGAAAGAAGACAAAAAAAAAAAGAAGAGCCGTGGAGAAGAAAGAAAACAGGACGCGCCGACATCGGGAACATCGGGGAGCCGCGCTGACATTGGGGAGCCGCGCCGACATCGTAGGGTGAGTATATAAGTGGGTTATTTTTTAAGTTAAGACTTTTTATTTTTTAGGTTAAGACTCGTGTATAAGCCGAGGGGACATTTTTCAGCACATTTTTTGTGCTGAAAAATTCGGCTTATACACGAGTATATACGGTAATTTTATATATATATAGCCTTTCTAGGTAAAACAGAATCTGTGATATTACTGTTAAAATTTGGAATTGAGATCTGTAGTTAAAATCACATATTTTACCGCAGCTTCACCGGTGGATATCTCGGATTCTATGTTTCTGTTTCTGTTGTATTTCTCAGGTTCAGGAGAAATGTCCGTTCGATACTGTCTTCACATATACACGGTATGTGCTATCTGCATGGGACATGTGCAAATAGGATGCAGTTGTGAAGTGGTTAAAGAGCCAAGGTGTGCACCATCTTACTATATGTGATCCTAGGCCAAATGCACATGAACATGGTTGCATTTTGCTGACCACAGGCTTTATCCCATTGTTTGCGGCCCATCTGACATTGGTAGGGTAAGTGGCGCTCACCTCTCCAATGTCCATAGTAGGTGACTGTGTGGGATGCAAAGACGGCAGGAATAAGACCTGTACTATATTTTGTGGTGCAGCAGTCGGCATGTCGGCTTATACTCAATTACATATGGTATACACCGAAGATTAAAATTAGAGAACAACCCACAATTTCCTAGATGTCAAGGTCATTGTGTAATCTTATGTAAATATATCTTAACATGTGTATTGAAATTTAAAACATTAAAACAATGAAATGGCCAGCCCAGAGAATACCCAAACCTTTGAAAAATCACTGGTGACAAAATTAAGAGACCCACAGCAGTCACTGAACTGTAGTAGAACCAGAGATGTGTAAGATACTAGTGATGTCCTTTGGCTGCAGATGTAAATCATTCAAAGCAAAGGCTTGTACACTACCTACTGATATAATTTGATTATAATCTTTCTCTGTGCTACATTCATTGTTGTTAGCAATAGCAATATTTAAAGGGCCAACGCACAGGTGATTGGCGCTGGCCACTTCCAGGGCTGTATTTAATCCGGCGGCTACCATCATTCCCCGCCGAATCTTCAATCCATTTCCCTGAAGTGAAAGCACTCCTGCGTTCCTGTGTATCCTGCGTTCCTGTGTATCCTGCATTCCTGTGTATCCTGCGTTCCTGGCCAGTGTGCCAGTCCGTTCCTGTGTTTCTGATCCACGTGCCAGCTCTTGTGTTTCCAGATGTGAGTCCTAGTGTGCCTTCCTGTGCTGTTCTGCCTCTGTCACTCCGGGTACAGTCTCCTGCATTACTACCTTGGCTGCCACCGTTGGCTAGTCGCACCTGTGGAACGACCTGGTGGTATCCCACCGCACTAAGACCCTCACGCTTTGCGGAGGGCACTGTTGAAGGCCGGGTGCCACTTAAACTCCGGTCCCAGGTGTTGGCTAGTACCATCTCCCGTGGTGGTCCAGAGGTTCCACAGACTCACAGCCCTGAAAGAGATTATATTATTTCTGAAAAAATCAAGTGATCATACATTGTTTTCTTGTTTTCTTATTTTGATCAATAATTTAGCATGCAATTTGTGCTATACATGTACACTATAATCAAAGAAGTGGAATAAAAATGAGAAAAGATTGTGAGTAAGCAGTGTTAGTCATGCCTGCTGTCACAATGCATTGCAAGCCTCTTTCCTTATGACCTTTTACCTACTTTCTAGCAACCCAGTGAAATTCTCTATTACCAGCTGCACATTCATCACATCCTATTTATTCATCTCACGTATTTAATAGTGTCTCTTAGGTAGTTTACAAAAAAGCCACTACTTAAAATATAAAATACAATCTTTGCTGCTCTTCTGAGCACCTAGGTAAAATTAATATGATTCTATAGTGTAGCAGGAAAGAAAACTAATTAATTTTAACCTCAGCCCACCTGCCGCATATACCTCCCAAGCTTTGGGCTAGATAAAGAGGACTAAAGCCCATCCCCCTTTTTCCGAAACTATGCGAATTGCCCCACCCAACAAGCATACTATAATATCGATCTTAATGGCCCCCACATAGTATAATGCCCTGTGGCCAACCCCCCTATGGACTTATAATGCCATAACTTTCTGTGCTCCTGCTCCCTCCCCTCTCCCCTTCATATTGTGGTCCCCTGTCCTCCATCCACCTCATATTGTGTCCTCCTGTCCACCATCTCCCTCAAGTTCTGGCAATCTGTCCTTCATCCTAATCATATTGTGGTCTCCTGACCTCCTCATATTGTGGCTACCTGTCCTCCAACCTCCTCATGTTGTGGCTCCCTGCCTTCCATCCTTTTTATATTGTGGCCTCCTGTCCTCCACCCCCCTTATATTGTTGCCTCCTGTCCTCCATCCCCCCTCATATTGTCATCTCTTGTCCTCTACTCCCCTCATACAATGACCTCCTTCACATTGTGGTCCCCTGTACTCCACGTTCCTCATATTGAGCCCTACTGTCCCCCATTCTTCTCCTATTGTGGTCTTCTGTCCTCCACCCCTCTCATATTGTGGCCCTAGTTCTCTATCCCACTCATATTTTGGCTTCCTGTCCTCATACTGTGGCCCCTGTCCTCCATCCTCCTTATTATGTGCCCCTATCCTTCATCCTCTTCATTTTGTGGCCTCTTGTCCTCCATCCTCCTCATGTTGTGGCCTCCTGTCTTCCATCCTCTTCATATTGTGGCCTCCTGTCCTCCACCCTCCTCATATGTTCTCCATCCACCTCATATTGTGGCCTTCTGTCCTCCGTCCTCCTCATATTGTGGCCTCCTGTCTTCCATTCTCCTCATATTCTAGCCTCCTGTACTTAATCCTAATTGTAGCTTCCTGTTCTCTATCCTCTTCATATTGTGTCCTCCTGACATCCTCATATCGTAGCCTCCCGTCCTCCTTTCTCCTCATACTGTTGCCCCCTGTTCTACATCTCCCTCATGTTGTGGCACCTCTCCTCCTGTTGCTGGGTATTAAGCAACAAACTGTTAATTACATTAACCTCGCAGCCAGGATGGGGGCCAGGAGGATGGAGGACAAAGCGGGGCAGTCCGGGACAATCTCCCAACCATTTGGGACTGCGTTTGAAAACCGGGACTGTCCCACCAAATGAGAACAGTACAGAGGAAGCTGGGATACAGTTACAAGTACTTCTGGGGGTTGTGAAACACCCTGAAACCCTGGAGCTGGAGGGATAGGGGCTAGAGGAGAGTGTCATGCCTCTAATACCCTAGTATATAATTGGGGATATTTAACAAACTGTTCTCTTGTAATCTGCATGTTTTCACAGGGTAAAGTCTGCGTGCCAAAAATGAGGCAAATTTGCAGATGTTATGGCATAATTTTCTTCCGTAAACTAGACTTATAGTTGGTGCAAAGTAGGACTCCAGAGTCTTAAACCATGACAGCATCCAGCATCAGAACCAGTGATAAATCTGGGCCACCATAAAACTGTCTAGCCCAGGGCTGGCAAGCTCATTTTCAACAGCTTCATTTGCATTAAAGGGGCAAATGTAATTTTATTACTGTATAAATGTATCTACTTAAGCTGTTTAGTAATTACATTTACACAGAAATACCATCATAATAATCACAATTTGAGGGCAATCACAAATCTGAGAACATTGTTTATAACAATAGCCATAGAACCCCCTCAGCAGCCACAGTGCCCCACCAGAAACCACAGACCCCCCCCCCCCCCCCAGCAGCTACAGGGCACTCGCCACCAACCACAGTGCAATCCCTAACAGCCCCAGTGCCCCCCTGCAGCCCCAGTGTCCCCTCCCCAGCAGCTCCAGTAGGGGGAATGGTTATATTCTCCCTGTCTGTCTGTCTAATTCTCACACCCAAAGATAACCGGTCATAAACATTGGAGCACCAGCAGAGCCAGCACTTAACTTGTGTGTACCAACTATAAGCGCTGTCTTTAAACCTGGCACACTTGATGATGTCATCATTTCATGGGTTCTGGCACGTACAGCAGACACACACAGGAGTAAAGAAGACTGCTGGCACTGCTTTCCAGGAGAGAGGAAAGGTGAGTATCAGAGTACACGCCACCTATGCTCGCTCACGTCTAGCACAGCATAGGGGCCGGATAACACAAACCCACAGGCTGGATTTTATACACCTGCAGCAGTAGGGCCAAATGCAGTAACTAAGAGCTGTGTTCCCATACTTAGTCTATGGTCCATCTGACGTTTGATTCCAGTTTTTTTTTTATAGGAGAGAAACTTGAAAATGTTGCCCCCCCCCCCTCCACACTTGATGATGCTAGCTTACACACTAGTAGTCAGTTATTGACACAGACATTAGATACCTTTAGTATCTAGTACCTTACAGGTGATGATCTACTTCATCATGAAGAGGACTTCTCTACGATTGCTCCCGGCTATGGTTTTTCTCTGCTGAATTCATAGTAAAACGTCTTCAGCTATATGCAGCACAACTCCACACTGCACCCCTAAAAATACTAGTCAATGTAGCATGTTTCTAATATATTATCCTCACAATATGATTGAACACACTATTCCCAACAAAAAACATCCTTTTTATAGTCACCCGAATAAATTCTGGTTTTTAAAGCACCCACAATTTATTAGGTGCCCTATTTTAGCCCCCTCGCCCATAGTACACAGCTTCCCCTACATACACAGCCTTCCTTCTATACACAGCCCCCCCTGTATACACAGTCCCCCCCCCCTCTAAACACCACTTTCCCTGTATACACAGCCTCCTTGTATACACAGCATCCCTTATATACACATCCTCCCCTATATAGACAGCCATGATACCCCCCAAAAGAACCTTGTACTCTCCTTCAGACTACAGTCCTGGCGCTCCCCCGCAGCTCCTCTCCCGCGGCAGCCGTATCTCCTGTATAGTGACACAGGCGTGCGTGATGATGTCATCACACATGTCTCCTGTATAGTGACACAGGCGTGCGTGATGATGTCATCACACACACAATGTTCTGCACCGCTCTGCCTATCAATGACATCAGCGACTTAATGGTAATTGATTTTTTTCATGTAGTATGGACTTGCCAGCCATTGGCAAGTCCTTACTATTGGCGCCAAAAATCCGCCTCTAAAAGGGTGTACAACCTGCCACCTGAGGCAGAAACGGCCCTGATACTACTGTAAATGCATATGGAGATGTACTTTGATTTCAATTAACCAAAAGCACTTGTTGCAATACTTGTAGACATTACTGCGCAATATTAAGTCTAACATCAGAACATGACCTAACTGTACTTACAACATGATTGAGACAGCCAAAGTCTATGATTGCGACAGTAACACAGTAATGTGCACTTTGATACCAGTTCACTGTCAAGTGCAATAAATTAGGTCACTTGCTTTTAATGAGCTAGAACTAAGTTGCAGTAATTTCAATAAGCAACAATTGTGTACTATGAAGTCACCGACAAAAGAATTTATGGATGAAGAATCAATTTATAATCTTAGTCTTCTTTTAAATCTCTGTACTGGAGTTATTGTTGTTTACAAGGTTAATCTATGGATTTGACCAGTTATCTGTGGCTATGAAATTAGACGAAAAGACAGACAGAGAGAATAGCCCCCCCCTCCCCATTGGGGGTAGATGGTGGGGTTAGAGACAGAGACACATGGGGCTGATTTATCAAGCTGTCTGAAAGTCAGAATATTATTAGTTGCCCATGGCAACCAATCACAGCTCAGCTTTCACTTTACCAGTGCTCATGAATATTTTAAAGTGAACCTGTCACCAGGAGACCCATTTTTAGCACTCCCCCAGTCCCCACAGAACATAGTACATGCTCTGCCAAAGTGTTTTTGTATAAAAAATAGATTTTTACAGAAAAAAAGATATGTTATATTGTACCTTTCATTAGCATCTGCTGTGTGACTAGGCAGTTGCCAAATGGGAGGGGCTGGAAAGCAGCAGTTCCCCCCCCCCACCCTTAGGGAACAGCTACTCCATGTGACCTTTTCAAATATATAAAAACACCCATCACTGGGCTTAGCGACGCCCCCTGCTCCGCTACAGCCAATCCTGAGTGTGGGGAGTTATTCATATATTTGAAAAGGTCACATGTTTCCCAAGGGTGGGGGTGAACTGCTCCTTTCCAGTCCCTCCCAATTGGCAACTGCCTAGTCACACAGCAGATGCTAATGAAAGGTACAATATAACATATCTTTTTTTTTTATACAAAAACACTTTGACAGCGTATGTACTATGCTCTGTGAGGACTGGGGGCGTGCTAAAAATGGGTCTCCTGGTGACAGGTCACAGGGGAGCTGTGATTGGTTGCCATGGGCAACCAGAAATATTCTGACTTTCAGACAGCTTGATAAATCTGCTCCATGTTGTCTTAATACTCCATCTCTTCCCTCAGAGCATTTAGGTTACTTTACTGCCCCTAACAAGCTAAAACATGACAGATGACAAATGAGTGCATATATTGACATATTAGTCTTTTACTCCGGGAATATTAGTCCGGGTATTCCTGGAATATGAACGTCTGATACAAAAATCGATGATGCTATAAATAAATGAATATAACAAAACTCAATACAGGCGGTCCCCTACTTAAGGACACCCGACTTACAGACAACCCATAGTTACAGACAGACCCCTCTGACCTCTGGTGAAGGTCTCTGGATGTTACTTTAGTTCCAGACTGCAGACTGTAATGAAGCTTTATTGATAATCCTTGGTCCCATTACAGCAAAAAATGTTTAAACTCCTATTTTCACTGGGGCCAAAATTTTTTTGTCTGGATCTACAATTATTAAATATACAGTTTCGACTTACATACAAATTCAACTTAAGAACAAACCTCCGGACCCTATCTTGTATGTAAACCAGGGACTGCCTGTATCATAAGTTTCAAAATGGAGCTAAAATAGTTTGATTTTATGATTCACAAAATTTTATAGCCTCTCTAAATTAGGTGAAGTTATAACTTAGATGGCCGCCACTGGAAACTACAAGTCCCTTGATGCTTTAGTTCTCAGTAACTCTTCCTCAGTCTTAGTTTCTGCTCCCAGTGATGATGTAACAGATTGTCCTGCTCTGTTACCATAGTAATGATGTGTAACTGCCATCACTGTACAGGCAGTCCCCGGGTTACATACAAGATAGGGACTGTAGGTTTGTTCTTAAGTTGAATTTGTATGTAAGTCGAAACTGTATATTTTATCATTGTAGTTCCCGACAATTTTTTTTTTTTGCCCCAGTGACAATTGGAGTTTCAAATTTTTTTGCTGTAATAGGACCAAGAATTATCAATAAAGCTTCATTGCAGACAATTTTAAGCTGATTATTGCAATCTGGGACTATTTTAAAGCATCCAGAGAGCTTCACCAGAGGTCACAGTGGGCAGAGGGGTCCGTCTGTAACTATGGGTTGTCTGTAAGTCGGGTGTCCTTAACTAGGGGACTGCCTGTACATGGCATCACTGAGATGATGTCTCATTACAACACTGGCCATACTGGATGCATTGTAACCAACCAACTACAGCCAAATGTAGTGACCTGCCATTCGAGCACTTCTTAGTGTTAATCCTTCAGTGCCCGATAAGTTTGTAAATCTTTTATTGCCCTAATATGCAAATTTGTGAAAGAGGCTACTGGGGCATGGAGTAGCTGGAGCTACACGGTGCGGCTACTCCACGCCCCAGTAGCATCTGTTGATCCTCCTACCCTGAGATCTGCAGTGTGCAGCTCCTGGTAGCTGCACACACTCGTCCACGCCCTACATAGACTATCTATGCAGAGCCGCCAGCTGCGCGTATTCGGCTCCTAAGTCGGAGCTACTGCGCATGCGAATACCTCCGGCTTCAGAACCCAGCACGTGCAGCCGCCAGCTCAAGCACAGACGAGTGCTTGCAGCTACCAGGAGCTGCGCGCAAAAGATATAGTAGGAGGATAGAAAGTTGCTACTGGGGTGTGGAGTAGCCGCACCATGTAGCCTTTGCTCCGGCTACTCCACGCCCCAGTAGCCTCTTTCACCAATGGCATTTATTATAGGAACCTGACACCTGATCTACCTTAATAGGAAGACCCGAGATGGTAGGTTTCCTCTAATATAAAAAATATTAGTTCGATTTTGGGATAGGATTGCTTGTCATCATTTTGTTGGTCATTGAAAACTTTAATGTGAAGTGTAGTGTCAATAAGGACTGTTCTGCTTTTCATTTACTCCTTATTTTTATAGATCGTCATGAAAATATATATGATGCCTGCTCACCTAATGTTGCCTTTCAGTCATTAAGGAGCTACTTTTGATTAACTGGGTTGTCCAGGAATGTTAATTGTATCATGTATGGCGCGGGGGGACTTTAAACATAAAAACAAACTTACACTTCACTCTCCAAGCTCTTATTCTCCCATGGCACCCCATACATAAAATAATTACTATTCCGGGACAACCCCTTTAACACAAATGATATCTATTAACAACAAATTATCTAGCTTTTTGTAAAAGGGAACATATCGCTTGCATGCCCTTCATTTGAGTTTTTGTTCAAAAAGTAAAATTCTCTTAAATCATCAATGGTGTTTTAAAGTCTTTGTCCTTGTATTGAACTACAGTCTCCAAGGATATATTTAGAAAAAAACTATATTGTAATAACCATGAACACAGTGCTGAAGATAAAAGCATAAATCATTACCAGTACTTTATCAAGAAAATGAACACATTCTAGATCATTATGTTTTTAAGGATCAGTGTGGCATTATTCAGAAAATCAACTTTGAAGTGAATTGGAAATTAGATATAGTAAATAAAACTCATACATTTTTCTGACTGTTCCAATTAAATCGTTATTCTTTAAAGGAAACCTGTCATCAAAAATGGCCTAATAAAGTATTACCAGTATTTTGTCAAGCACCTGAACAGCTTCTAGATTATGTTGCTTTCATGGCCAAGTGTGGTGATGTCATACAGAAAATCAACTTTAAATTCAGATGAAAATTGATTGTATACAGTCAAGGAGGCGGAGACTTTAACAATCAAGTCAAACTTTCCCCTCCTTTCCTGCCTCTTTCCCTATGATTGACATAATTTGCCAGATTTCAGGAGGTCTAGTTAGTGATGTTCCTGGATGCCAGAGCATTAGTTACACTGAAGTGGCTGTTCTGAGGCGAGGAGAGCTTGACGTCAGTGTTAAACTCTCTGCCTCCTTGACTTTTTACAACCAATTTACATCTCCCTTCAAAGTTGATTTTCTGGATGATGTCACCACACTGAGCCATGAAAGAAACTGTCACAGGTGCTCCTGCGACCCATCACCTGGGTCGCAGGCGCACCCATGCCCCTCTCCGCTGCCCCCGGCGTTCCACTCACCTCCCCAGGATCCAGCGATGACTCCGGCAGTGAGGCAGCTTCAAGAAATTTAAAGGTCCAGCGCGCCGATAATTGGTGCTGGCCGGCCAGCCATACTGCTTAAATTCCAGCCCCTTCCTGTGTCCCCTGCCAGATCTTTGTGCCGCACAGCCTTAGAGAAAGTTCCATAGCGATTATGCTGCGTTTCTGTGTCTCCTGCGTTCCTGTGTTACCAGAGTTCCTCCGTGTTCCTGTGTTACCAGAGTCCCTTTGTGTTCCTGTGTGCCTGTGTTCCCATACCCATCTGCCTGGACCTCCCATTGCTGACCCCTGATTGAACTTGACCTTGCATCTCTGCAGCCTGCCCTGACCCTGTGCCTGAACCTGACCACGAGACTGTCTCATACTAAGGTACCTCGACCGCAGCTGCCAGATGAAGCTGAAAGGGTGAAAGGGTGAAACCTGAGGTCCTCTTGCGTTTTTTAACCATTGTGATATGCGCGCTTTTAATATTCTGTTTGTGAGTATGCTGGAATAAAATAGTTTTTACTCTTATCCTTGGTGATCTGCACCATCTGCCCACATTCTTCCTGATACAGGACCAGTGCTGTGATCGCTTGCACAAGAGTGTAGCGGGGTCGTCCACAGGATATAGTATAGAGAAGTGAACATCGTGACAGGAGGAATTACTGATGAGGTTCCTTCAATCTCCGATCTATAAGGAACTGGGTGAGACCGTTCTGTGGAATTTTCAATCTTAACGTTTTATCGTGGAGTTAGAGCACTAACATTGATTTTTTTTTAATGTGACATTTACTTACCCAGTCCTGGCGCAATCCCCGAGGTGCGTTCACCGAAAAGGATGAAGTCCGGCACAATTCTTCAAGATCGTGCGTCCATTTTCCTGCATCTGTCGCTTCCCCGCTGAGGTCCGCCGGAGTTCACCTTCTTCTTCCCTGTGTATGTGAGTGCATTGTCTTGCGACACAATTTGAATTGTAAATCCCGCACTTAGTCCAAATCAGTCGGGTTGTCTGTCGGTCACGCCCACCCCCCCCCCCGCCCGATTTGTGTCGCATGCAAGTAGGCGCGATTGCACCAAAATTTGATCGTGTGCGACAAAAAAACCCACTTAAATGCGGCCCAAATCGGAAATAGTCGGGAAACCCAATGGAAATGCAGTGTGCGGACCCTCAGTAAATGTGCCCCACTGTTGTCTGAATAACCGGAGGAGTGAGGCTTTCACCAGACACCAGCGCATGAAGCCTCAGCAAAATAATTCTCCCTCAGTATTTCTTTATTAGCTTTTTTTTATGTTTGGTGTCAGTGATTTGTCATTTTTTAACTTTAATGTTTCCTTTATAATATTCATGTAGCTACAAGTATTACAGATATGACAAGTTTTGCAGAATGTTTTTATAAACTTGGGATTAGCAAAGCCTCCCTTTCCATTTGCCCAACCCTACAGCATAATTCTCTTTGGCATAGTTAGCAAAACATTGAAGGCCAACTAACCAATGTCATAGTTGTCTAGGGGAACAGCTTTGTGTCTGGCCTCCTCAGTTGTGAAACCAGACATCTTTCTAATTGGAAAATACTTTGTACTCTGTATATTAACCCCTTCAGGATGCAGCCAGTTTATAGCTTAAGACTCATTTTTTGCCTACTTGCTTCGCTTTACATGGTTATAACTTTTGAGCACTGTGAAAGCAATCAAAGCTATTATGAGATTGTTTTTTCCTCATATGTTGTTTCCTTGCATGTAAATTTTGGCTGCTAAGTTTTGCGTTTAAAAAAAAAGGAAAAAAATCATGAATTTTTTGAAAAATGTGCCATTTTCAAAATTCAAAATCATTGCGTTTTCAAGCAGGTAATTTACCACCCTCCTTTTTTGCTGTATAACATTTCCCTCATGTCTACTTTAGATTTTCATAATTTTTGAAATGTCTGGATAATTTGTTTTGATGTTGCGCGGCTTACAAATTAAATATCGGTTTTCTGTATTTTCATAATTGACTATTTTGGGGATAATTACTGTTTTTCATGAAATTTTAAATATATAACATTAAAACCCCCCTATGTATCAACCCATTTTCAAATCTGCACCCTACAAACTATCAGAAACAAATTTTAACCCCTTGAGATCTTCATAGTAATTAAATCAAAATGGAGGTGAAATTTATAATGATCAAATTTTGACAGTTATACGTTCATTTAGCCAAAAAAAATTAACACATTTCCAAAAGATAAAAAGAGAAAACCCACCATACAATTTGTTCTGCAATTTCTCCTGAGTACAGAGACCCTTGTTTTATGGGCACACAGCGAGAGGCAGAAGGGAAGGAGCTCCCCGCAGCTGCAAGGATTTTAGTTTCCTCATTGGCTTCTTTTGTAGGCTATAACATTTTAGCTTTTTCGTTATTGGGGCCATGTGATGGAATTTTTTCTTTTTGAGGGATGAGATGCTTTTTCTAGTGTTACCATTTTGGGGTTGGTATTACTTTTTTTTTTAGTTTCACCATATAGCCCAATAATCATGTTATTTTTTTCTATGGGTCATTACAATTACAGGGATACTTCAATATTTTTACTTACGTTTTGCTAAATTTGCCAAATAATACCCTAAAGTGGGGAAAAATCTTTTTTGCATTGCCATCTTCCAAGTGGCATAACATTTTTACTGTTTTGGCTACAGAGCTGGTTGCTGGCTTTTCTTTTGTGGGAAATGTTGTACTCTGCAATAGTATTATTCCAGGGTACATATGTTTTTTTTATCACTTTTTACTGCATTTTTTGTGGGATGGAATAGGTAAACATCTGATTGCTTGTTCATGGCAATACTGATGTATTGCAGGGTATTAACTGTGTCAGCCTATGCATATGCATTGGCTGACACTGTGCCTTTAAGATGGCATCTTACAGGCACTGCCTGTGGACAGCCCTTGTAAGGGAGAGACCCCTGTCAGGCATGTTGCATTTAACGGGTTTAACAACCGTGGTTAGAGTACACTCCAACTGAGGGTGTTACACTGGGATGTCAGCTGTGAGTTACAGCTGAAATCCAGTGTACTCCAATGCTGGCATCATGAGTTCTGTTATATTTTTTGTTTCATTTTTTATTTTATTATTTAATAAACAAATTATTCATGTTATCCTTACTTGTATGTATATAAGAATATAGCAGCATTTAGATGTGCTAAATCTTGGTGCTCTGAATACTTCACAATAAATTCTTTATGCATTTTCTCTGTCTAAAGATATTCTAGACCACTCAAGTAGCACAGATTTTTTACCTCACCTGGTAGGTAGGTTAGTAGAGTAGCCCCATATTATTATATATTATTACCGGAATATATTATATTATATCTGTTTGTATATGAAATGTCTGGGAGTTACTGTATAACTCACAGCCGTCCTGTGGTAATGAACGCTGAATCCAGGAGGTCAGGCAGGACTCAATAACGCATGTCTGGCCACTGCGGCCAAAATGTGAGGTGGTCGTATCCGAGGAAGTCATCTCGTTTCTAAAGGACAACATGACTACATTTATGAGAAATTATACATTTTACACGTGATTCCTTATATTTAATGTCTTTTGTTTTCTAAAACAACACTGATATACACTCACTGGCCACTTTATTAGGTACACCATGCTAGTAACGGGTTGGACCCCCTTTTGCCTTCAGAACTGCCTCAATTCTTCGTGGCATAGATTCAACAAGGTGCTGGAAGCATTCCTCAGAGATTTTGGTCCATATTGACATGATGGCATCACACAGTTGCCGCAGATTTGTCGGCTGCACATCCATGATGCGAATCTCCCGTTCCACCACATCCCAAAGATGCTCTATTGGATTGAGATCTGGTGACTTTGGAGGCCATTTGAGTACAGTGAACTCATTGTCATGTTGAAGAAACCAGTCTGAGATGATTCCAGCTTTATGACAGGGCGCATTATCCTGCTGAAAGTAGCCATCAGATGTTGGGTAGATTATGGTCATAAAGGGATGGACATGGTCAGCAACAATACTCAGGTAGGCTGTGGCGTTGCAACGATGCTCAATTGGTACCAAGGGGCCCAAAGAGTGCCAAGAAAATATTCCCCATACCATGACACCACCACCACCAGCCTGAACCGTTGATACAAGGCAGGATGGATCCATGCTATCATGTTGTTGATGCCAAATTCTGACCCTACCATCCGAATGTCGCAGCAGAAATCGAGACTCATCAGACCAGGCAACGTTTTTCCAATCTTCTACTGTCGATGAGCTTGTGCAAATTGTAGCCTCAGTTTCCTGTTCTTAGCTGAAAGGAGTGGCACCCGGTGTGGTCTACTGCTGCTGTAGCCCATCTGCCTCAAAGTTCAACGTACTGTGCGTTCAGAGATGCTCTTCTGCCTACCTTGGTTGTAACGGGTGGCGATTTGAGTCACTGTTGCCTTTCTATCAGCTCGAACCAGTCTGCCCATTCTCCTCTGACCTCTGGCATCAACAAGGCATTTCCGCCCACAGAACTGCCACTACCTGGATGTTTTTTTCTTTTTCGGACGATTCCTCTGATCCGAGAGATCAGCAGTTTCTAAAATAACGCAACCAGCCCTCCGCACACAACCATGCACACGTTCAAGGCACTCAAATCACTTCTCTCTTTCTCTTCGCCCATACTGATGCTCGTTTTGAACTGCGAGATTGTCTGAACCAAGTTGCCGCCACTGATTGGCTGAATTCGAATTAAGTTTTTAACGAATCAGATTGTGACAGGTGACCTATAAAGTGGCCGTGATGTATGTGTGTACATTTATTCTCTGTCAGCCCCTACAGCTTGGATCTCTTAAATCTCTGAGTAGCCATTTTGAAATCATTTTCCCACGCAAAGAATTTGGTGGCAGAACTACTCAACATTTTTTATTTTATGTTTCTATATTGTTTGTTTTATTTATTAGAACACTATTTTTACCCATTCTATTTACAACATGTATTTAGAATTTTGCTGCATACTTGTCTGATGTCATATACTGATGTGACCCCCCCCTGGAATTCATTCCTGCTATAACTCAGGTATACACATCCGTAAGAATACAGACCCCATGGAGGGCATTATCATGACTTGTACACCAACTTTTCTGGCATACCAAGCATGAAAAACACTAACCAATTCCAAGTATAATACTAACTGGTGGATGCGAGTTCTGAAATTAAAGGGGAGGTCACTCCATATACTGCTTATTTGGAAAAGCCCTGTGTTATCTAATCAGAGGATGGTGCGCATCTCTACCACTACTGACATAAAGCTATTCGCCTTGAGACATTTCCACTTGTGTGTCAAGCAGCCTCTTCTGGACACATGTATAAATGATGCACATATCTGCATGAAGAATATATTGTAATGAAATCATGTATTGAAAGTCATATCAACTGTATAAACCGTTAAAAAAACACATTTTTGCATTAAACTGTTTCCATGGGCCGACATTGACAGACCAAAGACAAACTGAATGGACGTTGACACTGATCTTATCTGTTAGAGACTGTGACCATTGTGCACCGACATTTGCCTTGCTGTAGTCACTTTCACCATAACGCAGTCATAGTGGGGAATCTATAGAAAACATGGGGTGGCAACAATAGCAGTTTAGCATTATTTTATTGCCTCACTCCCTCCACATGCTGCTTTTTTGTTATCCACCACCCACCTAAAATGATCAAATTTTGCAGCCATCCTCCTTCAATGAGTGCCCCCATTTTCTCTGTAGTTCTCCCTCACACTGTATAATAAGCCATCTTCTCTATCTCCTCCGCACTGACTTGTGCACATCCTTACTTTACACTCCATTTACAATTACTTCATTTACGTAGGGCATCTCCCCACCATTTCTTAGCCATTTAGCTATCCTTTTTAAACCAATAAATATCAGAAATATTGTTTCAATCGATGTCCCCAATTCAGATAGCTTGAATTATATAAAACAACAGTAAGATTATTAATCATTATGTTTTGGTGTTATTTGTCTGTTTACTGTCCCCACTGGTGGGTAGGGAGGAAACATTACAGGGCCACTGGTTCAGTGTGGACACCATGTAAGTAGGCAGTGACAGTTTTGGAGGGTTCAGGTTTTAGAGTCACTCCTGTTGGTCACTGGGCCATCGCTTTCCCGTTAGTACCCATACTTTCCGATTGTCCATACCAGCCGATTGGGCGACGACTCTCATTGTTCATCCGGCATCATCGACGCTTTTAAGAGTACGAAACCCTACTAATTTGTAAACTCCCGATGCCGGAATTAACAAACCTAAACCCTGGGAAATAACCTCCTGTCGGTGATCGGATGCGATGACCTCAGGCACGCTCACTGTGAGCGAGATCTCTTAAGCCGAGAAACAGCGAACGCGCGCTGGGAGTGCAATGGGCCTGTGTAAATTGCGATGTCCTGTTGTGCAACAGGCTACCTACTCAGTACGACCGCAGTAACAGCCTATTCAAAAGGGAACCTAACTGATTAAGCGAGGATCAAGCACCTCCTCCGCTATCGTCTACCCACATTAGTATACAGTCAGCCCCTATAGTATACAGCCAGCCAGCCTCCATGATAGTATACGCCAGCCCCTAGTATATCGTGCAGCCATAACAACGCTTCCCCGTAGTACACCTCAGTCATGTAGTATAACAAGCAGCCCCTAGTAGTAATACAGCCTTCCAGCCCCCATGTATGTATACAGCAAGCCCCCTAGTAGTATACAGACAGGCCCTCTTTAATCACAGCCTAGTAGTATACAGTCAGCCCCTAGTATATACTAGATGATACTCGAGTATAAGCTGACCCGATTAAATCCTATGACACCCTAATTTTAAGACCACCACAAAACTGGGAAAAGCTCTGACTGGGTATATAGCCGAATCTGTTGGAATGCATTGGTTCACAACACCCCCCCTCCCAGCCGCCTTATTCATACTCACCTCCAGGCCATAGTATAACGCAGCCCCACAGTATTATAACAGAGCCTAGATACAGCCATCAGTCATGTAGTAAACAGCGCCCCTAGTAGTAACCCCCCTCATAATCCGCCTTCCTGCCAGCCCCCATGTAGTATACAGCAAGCCCCTAGTATATAACAGTCCCAGCCCTAGTAGTTATACAGCAAGCCTCTAAGAGTATACATCAGCCCCTAGTAATCAGATAATACTCGAGTATAACGACCTGGGGGGAGTATAATCCGATACCCCTAATTTTAACCACCAAAAACTGGAAAAAGCTACTGACTCGATATACAGCCGCGCTGGTGGAAATGCATTGGTCAACCCCCCCCCTCAACGTATAAAAAACAGACCACGCTTCCAGCCCCCATGTATATACAGCAGCCCCTATTAGTATACAGGCCTGCCAGCCCCCATGTAGTCTACAGCACCCTAGTATATACAGCACCCCTATTAGTATAACGAGCCCCAGCCCATAGATAGATAGACCCCTAGTAGTATACGGCTAGATAGTATAACTCGAGATAAGCTGACCGCGAGTAAAAGCCGAGACCCCCTAATTTTACCACAAAAACTGGGAAAGCTACTGACGTCGAGTTATAAAGCCGAGGGTGGAAATGCATTGGTCAAACCCCTCCCCCCAGAGTATGACAGCCTGCCAGCCCCAAACAGTAGTATAAGGCCTGACAGCCGGCACATGTAGGTATACAGCGCCCCCAGTATTATAACAGCCAGATGCAGATGACGATCGTCGTTCCCGTGAAGTCATCTGGGGAATGGGGGGGGTGACGATCCGCTGCCATAACAGCCTTGGTTCTTCCAAAGGCTGTCTCGTTTTAACCTATTCATTACAATGTACGATGTAGTATGGCATTATATGGTAGGATCAATCAGACAACCTAGGGTTAAAGTACCCTAGGGGGTAAGAAAAATAGTTTAAAAAAGTAAAAAAAAATTATAATAAAAAAACCTAAAAATTCAAATCACGCCCTTTTCCCTAGAAGTCCTATAAATATAAATAAACAGTAACAATTTTAACAACATTAGGTATCCCCGTGTCCTAAAAAATTCAACTAAATCAAAAAATAATAAAGTTTTTCATTGTGTTTAAAAACCACGTATAGAAAATAGTCGCCCACTTTTTTGCCATTTTGAAAATATTAAAAATTCAAAAAAAGTATAAAAAGCTGTGTCAGTTCTAAAATAGAAGAACGTTAAAACATCCATCACAAATAGTCGGCAAAAAATTCACAACCCACAGCTCCGTACACAAAAGAGTAAATTTTATAAGCGGCCAGAATAAGCCCAAATTTTTGTAACTGTATGAAACATAAAAAATCTATACAAAATTTGTTATCCGCTGTTCTTGTATCGATCCCAAGAATACTTTAGACATGTAATTTGGGGACACAGTGACAGCTGTAAATCCAAGGCCCACAAGAAACATCGGCATGCATTTTTTTCACCAATTTCACTGTATTTGAATTTTTTTTTGTCTGCTTCTCCATTACCTAACGGCATGAATATTAATAATCGTCAATGTGAAGTGGCAATTTGTTATGGCCGAAACAAGCCATCACACAGCTCTTACTGTAATGCAAAAAGGGGCTGCGGCGTTAAGGGTTAAAATAATCCTTTTTGGAATAGTTCATATGTGCCCCCAGGTAGGTATATTATTGCTATACTTCCATATGACTTGTTATGTATTCACGTTCTCTTTATCCTTACAGATACAGTATTTGGAATTATATGAAGATACATAGCTCTAACAATCTCTCTTGTGTTTCATTCTTGAACTGTATGCTATAGCATGATTTTCACCTGTGTGGCCGCGGCACACTACTACATGGGGAGTGTGCCGCTGGGAAAATTCCCGAATCATATGGTGCCCCGGTGTAATGCTGCCGCCGGCGCGGCCACCGTGTTTCACTGCGCGCAACTTACTACTTAGCCCGCACGTCGGCGGATCACGCCCATCTTCCTGTAGCTCTGCACCGTGGCGGGCGCTCATGTCCATGACTACGGCAACCTACGTCAGGGTCGCGTAAGTGCCGTGACTCAGTAGGCGCGCGGTGGCGGAGCTAAAGAAGATGGGCGGATTGCCGACGCGGGTGGGCGATCGCCATTAAGAGTGAAGGTACGCGGAAGAAGCATCAAGGTATTATAAGGTCTTATTTGTATAGGGAAGGAGCAGGGTCTTTTTTTTATTAGTAAATGGAGGGCTGGGGCTTTTTATTAGCTAATGGAGGCCTCTAGGAGGGCCTTATTAATTAGTAAACGGGGGGGGCTCTGGGCCTTTTAATTAGTAAGTGGGCCTCTGAGGGCCTTTATAATATTAGTAAAGGGGGGCCTCTAAGGCCTTTTAAATTAGTAAAGGGGGGCCTCTAGGGCCTTTTAATTAGTAAAGGGGGGCCTCTCGGGAAGAGGGCCTTTTAATTAGTAAAGGGAGCCGCTAGTGGTCTTTAATTAGTAAGGGGGGCCTCTAAAGGCCTTTTATTAGTAAAGGGGGACTTCCTGGGCTTTTAATATTTAGTAAAGAGGGGCGCGTAGGGGTCTTTTACTTTGTAAAGGGGGCCTCTAGAGGCTTTTATTAGTAAAGGGGGTGCCTCTAGGGCCTTTTAATTGTAAAGGGGGGGCCTCTAGGGCCTTTAAAATTAGTAAGGTGGAGCCTCTAGGGCCTTTTAATTCGGTAAATGGGGGCCTCTAAGGGCATTTTATTAGTAAAAAGGGGGGCCTCTAGGGCCTTTTAAGTTAGTATGGGGACCTCCTAGGGCCTTTTAATTAGTAAAAGTGGGGCGCTAGGGTCTTTTACTTAGTAAAGGGGGCCTGCTAGGCCTTTTAATTTTGTAAGGGGGACCTTCAGGGCCGTTTCTTAGTAAAGGGGGGCGCTCTAGGGCTTTTGAATAGTAAGGGGGGCTCTAGGGGCCTTTTATTTAGTAAAGGGGAGGCTGCTAGGGCCTTATTAGTAAAGGAGGCGCTAGGGGCTCTTTAATTATAAAGGGAGGCCGCTAGGGGCTCTAATTAGTAAATGTAGGCCGCAGTGGCCTTAATTCGTAAAGGAGGCCGGCTAGTTTCTCTTAATTAAGTAAAGAGGCGCGCTAGGCTCTTTACTTTAGCAAAGGGAGGCCGCTAGGGTGCTCTAATTATTAAAAGGGAGATGCTAGGGGCTCTTAATTAGAAAGGGAGGCCGCTCGGTCTTTTAATTATAAAGGTAGGCCGCTCGGGTCTTTTAATTAGTAAAGGGAGGCCGCTGAGAAGAGTTTTTAATTATAAAGGGAGGCCGGCTAGGGTTTTTATTAGTAAAGGGAGCCTTTTAAGACTGGTTTAGTGTTATTTTGTCTATTTTGGGTTGTTTGGTGTTCGCCTGGTCAGGGATTTTCTAAAGTATAAAAAGTGTGCCGCGGCTCAAAAAGGTTGAAAATCCACTGTGCTCTATTACACCTTGTTTTTATATGGCCCGGTCTCAATTTTATACTGTTATTTGTTTTTTTTATTTACTGTGTTTTTTAATAAATCAGATAACGGCATAAAATATCCCTTTTCTGTAGTGGACGCTTTTGATCACTTTTTATTCAAATTTTTTTTTTATATTTTTATAATGTGTTAAGGGATTCTTGCCAGGAATAACCATTTTATATTTTGATAGATCGTACATTTTGGGACACAGCAATACCTAACATAGTTTATCATTTCATTTGTTTATTTTATCAGTTCTAAGGATAGGGGGTGATTTTTTAAATGCTTCTATTTTCTTCTTACTTAATACCGTTTCTATTTTTAACTTCTCCTAGGTTACTTGAACCTATCTCTGAACTGATCCTAACATAATACTGCAATATTAATTTCTTGGCAACTATGTGGATTTTCTTAAGATCTAAACATGTGTCATGTACCACTTCAACATGCTTTTTGAGGCCCCGACTCAATATGACCAATTTGTGTAGCCCCCTCCTTTATAATGCCCCCATTTTTCCTTATGGCCCCCCAATACTTATAATGGCCATCTGTATCTCCCCCTTGTGCGCCCCTTACTTTACACATTTGCAGCAACACGGCCAACCATATGAAGAATGACGCAGACTTGAACCTATCACACCGCTCGCTGCTGGCCCCACTGACATTGTGGACTCAGGTTTTGGTGGGGCGCAAGGATTAATCTTTATTCTAATCATTTCCCCTCTGTTTATTTATAAGAAAAAAGCACATGCATCAATAAATCAATCCTAATTTGTCCTGTATCTCTTTATTCCATAGTAGACCTAAGCGCAGTACTGCTTCAAAGGTCAAGCATCCTGCACATTGTACCTAGCCTATCTCCTGTTACTGTCCCTAGGCGCTATCATGCAGGGGGCCCATTTTTTCACTTCATTGATTTGACTGTTTCTTGCAATTCCTCTCGTGAAATCAGATTCGGGTCTAATAACTGTCACACATATCACGGATTTGGTTGCAGCTATGCTGGCTTTCCATGCGACAGAATTGGTGGGTGAGCTCGACGATCCGACTGATTCAAACTGAGGGGGCGGGATAACTTTCAAATTTTAACTTTCAAGTCACTTACATCGCGAAACGGTTAACAGGAAGAAGGTGAACTCCGTAGACCTTAGGGTTGAAGGAGACACAATGCAGGATATCATGGCAAGTGGGCATGATCGTCGGACAATGCACTCTGTGAACTCCTCCGCACGGGTAAGTAAAGGTGGCCGCATTTTGTCTTATCATATACCCACATTTTTGTTGTGCCACCCATTAAAATTCCCTTTTTAATCTAAAAAATAGAATAAAAAATTGGTGTGCAGGTAAGGGCATGAAACAAACATAGAACACAATATGAGGCCATGAGAACATTGCAAACAATGATTTAAAGAGAATCGAGCATTAGTGACGGCGACATTACGCACAGTGGACAAGGCGTCTTATATTCTGATCAATATACATAAACCTTGATTAGGTTTGTCGGGGGCCCATCTGGGCGCAAAATCTGTCGAGGCCGGCCCACTGAGTGTAGCAGACATACACGTTCCTCTTGCGCACTATCCACTATCCCAGCAGTATACACTACATAGCGGCCGCCTCAATCCCCAGTAACACAGCTACATCAGCCCCTCGCCCCAGTAAACAGCCGCTATCATACACGCGCCTTCCCCTCCAGTAACACCTGCTAACCTTACAGCCGCTCTTGCCCGCAGTAACACAGCTACATACAACGGCCCCTCGTTACAGTAGCACAGCTACATAAGGCCGCCTCAATCCAGTCAAGCAACACGCTACCTCAGCAGCTCTCCCAGTAACACAGCTACATCGCTGCCTCATCCCAGTACCACCGCTACTACAGCCGCCGTCGGTACCCCAGTAACACGCTACATACAGCCGGCCTCATCCTGCATTAACACAGCTACATAAGGGCGCCTCATCCCCAGTAACACAGGCTACATACAACCGTCTCATCCCAGTACACAGCTATATAACAGCCGCCTCGCCCCAGTAATCACAGCTACATATAAAGCTTCTCTATCCCTCAGTAACACAGGCTACACACAGCCGGCCGCCTCACGACCGGTAACACAGCTACATACGGCTGCCTCATTCCCGTACACGCTGACATAAACAGCGCCTCATCCCGCAGTAACACCGCTACATACAGCCGCCTCATCCCCAGTAACACCGCTACATATACCAGTCTGCCTCATCCTGCTAGTAACACAGCTACATACAGACGCCTCAACCCCCAGTAACACCGCTAGCATACGGTGGGCCATCATCTCCAGTAACACCGCTACATAGGTCGCCTCATCCCCATACAGCCTACTATACCACGTCCTCACCCGCAGTAACACAGCTACTACAGCCGCCTCGCCCTAGTATCACAGGCTACATACCACAGTCTGGCCTCATCCGCATTACCTCTTAATATCTACCGTCACCCCACCAGCCATACAGTTCCGCATGTACATACACCTCATCCTGCACCAGAACCATGGGGGCAGTCCGCATTTAACATACACATCTCAGCCACACCAGCCATGCATCGCCATGTAACATACAACTCAGGCCACACCAGCCATACAGTCGCCTGTCTACAGCCACTTACACTTCTCCACGTGTAGTTTGTTTCATAATGGATATGGATAACATCAATAATGGAGGACATTTATCATGCTTCTGGCGACAGAAAACTAGCTTAGAATCGCCTGAAATAATGCAATTACTTGTGGCAAAGTCTGAAACGGTAGGTTGTTGACAAGGCGGCTACAACAATGGCCTTTTACAAGTCAGTTCAGTTAGAAGGAATGGGCCGCACCTGGATTTAAGCTAAAGATATAACAATACAATGCAATGTAATGTAAACTTTTGACCTTGAGTAACGTAATAAAAATGCTTAATTCCCACAAAGACCTACATGTCTGTACTCCGGATAACACAATAACCTTCTCTAAAAGGGTTGTTCACTGTTATTACAAAAATACCAGAATTTCACAGATAAAGTCCAACCTGATCTCATCAGTCGCTAGGTACACCATTTCGTTGCTCCTGATCCGACCGTCTGTATTTTCAGTTTCAACCTTTACGGTCATGAGGGCCATCTTGGTTTTCCTGTCTGATGGCCGTGGAAAATGATTTTACTAATCTCTGCTCCTCCTCTATCCCCTCCCCCTGGCATTTCAGGAAGGAGTTCCTACTGATACTAGGAGGCTCCATTTACTAAGGGTCCCACTTTTTGTCGGGTTCCTGAATATTTCCGTTTGCACCGAATTGCCCCGGATTTTGGAGTCATGCATCGGATTGTGGCCATCGGCGCCCGGCTTTCACGCGTCACAAATCGGGGGGGCTATGGCTGTCAGACACCCTAACAGATTTTGGAAAAACTGCAGATTTGCAAACGATTTGTGTCCGGCAGTCAAGCACTCACATGCACCAGAAGTAGAGGGTGAACTCCGGCGGACCTCGGCTGCAGCAGCGACACTTTCTGGATCTCGGCGCACGACATTATGCATCCCGGCAGACTCGAATCCTCGAATGATCAACGCGCCACGGATCGCGTCAGACCGGTAAAAGTACATGTGGGCCCATAGTTCTCAGTTTTCCGACCCACGAGTTCATGCTGGCAGAGGGCATGGATGAGACCTACAAACTACATATAGATAAGTTCTATTATCTGGGGAGGGGGAGGAAGGCACGGCAGATTTATCAGTGTGTTGTGGAATAGCAGAATGGAGAGCTGACTGTGTGTCTTGTGTGTACTATGCATATTCATGGATCTTATCATCTCCGATCTGTCTCTCTCTCTTCTATGTGTTAGAATACTAGTAGATGTTCAGAAGGTAAATGAAAGTGTAACTGTATATAAACCTGTACCCCCTGATACATCTAACCACATTTCAGCTCAGCAGTAGCTAGTGGATTCATACTGGGGCAATTTACTTACGCCGGACCCATTCGGCGATCCAGCGCGCAGTTCTCCTGCGCTGATCTGGACTGCCGTGATTTATTTCATGGTATTTCTCCGACGTCCACCAGGTGGGCGCTGCTCTGCGCTGATAGCACGGAACGCACTGAATCACCGAGCTGGGCTGAGTTAAGTTAGTGCAATTTTCGGGCGACAGATTATGTAATTTGGGGAGCACAGTGAAAGCTGTAAAATCCAAGCCCACAAGAAAACGGCGCAAATGAATTTTTTCACCAATTTCACTGTATTTGGAATTTTTTTTGCTGCTTCCCATTACACGGCATGGTATATTCAATATCGTCAATGTGAAGTGCAATTTGTTATGCAGAAAACAAGCCATCACACAGCTCTTTACATGTAATGCAAAAAAGGGGCTCGGCGTTAAGGGGTTAAAATATCCCCTTTTGGAATAGTTCAATATGTGCCCCCATGTAGGTATATAATTGATATACTTCCATATGACTTGTTATGTATAATACACTGTTCTCTTTACCTTACAGATACAGTGGGGCACATTTACTTACCCGGTCCAGTCGCGATCCAGCGGCGGGTTCTCCGACGCTGATTCGGGTTCTGCCGGGATTCACTAAGGTCCGTGCGCCGATATTCACCAGGTGTCGCTGCTGCGCCGAGGTCCGCTGGAGTTCACCTGCTTTTTTCTGGTGTATGTGAGTGCTTGATCTTGCGACACAAATGGCTTTTTAAATTCTGCGGTTTTTCCGAATCCTTCGGGTTGTCCGGTGGCCACGCCCCCCGATTTCTGTCGCGGGAAAGTCGGCGCGACTGCGCCAAAAATAGATCGCGTGCGCCACAATCCCGTGAAATACAGCGCAAAGTGGAAATATTCGGGGAAAACCCGACGGATTCGCGGCTGCGGACCCTTAGTAAATGTGCCCCAGTATGTTTGATTATATCAAAGATACATATCTACTAACAATATCTATTGTGTTTCATTCTTGAACTGTATGCTATAGTACACCTTGTTTTATGCACCTGTCTCAGATTTTATACTGTGATTTGTTATATTTTTTATTTACTGTGTTTTTTTAATAAATACAGATTAACCATAAAATATCCCTTTTCTGTAGTGACCTTTTGATCACTTTTTATTAAAATTTTTATGTTTTTATATTTTTATAATGTGTTAAGTGGATTTTCTTAATGATCTATAACAGTGTGTCATGTAACGCTTCAACATGCTTTTTTTGTTGCCACCACATCAAATATGACCAAATCTGTGTATCCCCCTCCTTTAATGCCCCATTTTCTGTAGTGCCCCCCAATACTTATAATGGCCATCTGTATCTCCTCACCTTGTGCTCCCCTTACTTTACACATTATGCAGCAAACACCCAATCCATATGAAGAGGACTCAGACTGTGAACCCTATCACACTCTCGCTGCTGCACCATGACATTGTGGAACCTCCTGGTGCGGCAAGGGGTTAATCTTTATTCTATCATTTCCCCTCTGTTTATTATAAGAAAAAAGCAACATGAATCAATAAATCAATCCTGTTTCTAATTTGTTCCTGTATCTCTTTATTCCATGAGTAGACCTTAAGCTACAGGACTGCTTCAAAAGGTAGAGCATCCTGCACATTGTACCTAACCTAATCTCCTGTTACTGTCCCTAGCGCTATCCTTATCATTTTTATCACTTCATTGATTTGACTATTTCTTGGCAATTCCTCTAAGTGAAACAGAGTCGGGGCTAATAACTGTCACACGAGATCGGATTTTGGTGCAGCTATGCTGGCTTTCATGCGACAGGAATTGGTGGGTGAGCCGTTGGACGATCCGACTGATTCAAACTGAGGGCAGGATTTAACTTTCAAATTTAACTTTCAACACTTACATGCACCAGGAAGAAGAAGGTGAACTCCGTAGGACCTTAGCGGGGAAGAGACACATGCAGGATATCGTGGCAGAGTGCATGATCGTCGGACAATGCACTTTCTGTGAACTCCTCTGCACGGGTAAGTAAATGTGCCCCATTTTGTGCGTTACATATACCCACATTTTTGTTGCCACCCAATTAAAATTCCCTTTTTATCTAAGTAAAGAATTCAAAATGGGTGCAGGTAAGCATGAAACAAAACAGAGAACACAATATGAACAGTGAAAGCTGTAAAATCCAAGCCCACAAGAAAACGGCGCAAATGAATTTTTTCACCAATTTCACTGTATTTGGAATTTTTTTTGCTGCTTCCCATTACACGGCATGGTATATTCAATATCGTCAATGTGAAGTGCAATTTGTTATGCAGAAAACAAGCCATCACACAGCTCTTTACATGTAATGCAAAAAAGGGGCTCGGCGTTAAGGGGTTAAAATATCCCTTTTTGGAATAGTTCAATATGTGCCCCCATGTAGGTATATAATTGATATACTTCCATATGACTTGTTATGTATAATACACTGTTCTCTTTACCTTACAGATACAGTATGTTTGATTATATCAAAGATACATATCTACTAACAATATCTATTGTGTTTCATTCTTGAACTGTATGCTATAGCAATGATTTTCAACCTGTGTGCCGCGGCACACTAGCACATGGTTGAGTGTGCCGCTGGGAAAATTCCCGAACTATGGTGCCCCTGTGTAATGCTGCCGCCGCGCGGCCCCGTGTTTCTGCCCCATACTTACCTACTAGCCCCGCGTCGGCGATCCGCCCATCTTCTGTAGCTCCTGCACCGTGCGGCCCATGTCACATGACTGACGCAACCTGACGTCAGGTCGCGTAAGTCACGTGACCAGAGGCGCGCGGTGCAGGAGCTAAAGAAGATGGGCGGATTGCCGACGCGGGGTGGGCGGATCGCCATTAGGAGTGAAGGTACGCGGAAGAAGACATAGGTTTTTATTAGTAAAGGGAGGCCGCTAGGGGTTTTTTATTAGTAAAGGGAGGCCTTTTATGACTGTTTTAGTGTTATTTTGTGCTATTTTGGTTGTTGGTGTGCCCCAGGATTTTCTAAGTATAAAAAGTGTGCCGCGGCTCAAAAAAGGTTGAAAATCACTGTGCTATAGTACACCTTGTTTTATGCACCTGTCTCAGATTTTATACTGTGATTTGTTTTTTATTTACTGTGTTTTTTTAATAAATACAGATTAACCATAAAATATCCCTTTTCTGTAGTGACCTTTTGATCACTTTTTATTCAAATTTTATGTTTTTATATTTTTATAATGTGTTAAGGAGTTCTCTGCCAGGAATAACCATTTTTATATTTTGATAGATCGGACATTTTGGGACACAGCAATACCTAACATGTTTATCATTTCATTTGTTTATTTTTATATCAGTTCTAAGGAGAGGGGGGTGATTTTTAAATGCTTCTATTTTTCTTACATTTTCTATTTTTAGACCTCCTAGGTTACTTGAACCTATCCCTGAACTGATCCTAACATATACTGCAATATTAATGTATTGCACTATGTGGATTTTCTTAATGATCTATAACAGTGTGTCATGTAACACTTCAACATGCTTTTTTTGATGCCACCACATCAAATATGACCAAATTTGTGTAGCCCCCTCCTTTAATGCCCCATTTTCTGTAGTGCCCCCCAATACTTATAATGGCCATCTGTATCTCCTCACCTTGTGCTCCCCTTACTTTACACATTATGCAGCAAACACCCAATCCATATGAAGAAGACTCAGACTGTGAACCCTATCACACTCTCGCTGCTGCACCATGACATTGTGGAACCTCATGGTGTGGCAAGGAATTAATCTTTATTCTATCATTTCCCCTCTGTTTATTATAAGAAAAAAGCAACATGAATCAATAAATCAATCCTAATTTGTTCCTGTATCTCTTTATTCCATGAGTAGACCTTAAGCTACAGGACTGCTTCAAAAGGCAGAGCATCCTGCACATTGTACCTAGCCTAATCTCCTGTTACTGTCCCTAGCGCTATCATCATTTTTATCACTTCATTGATTTGACTGTTTCTTGGCAATTCCTCTAAGTGAAACAGATTCGGGGCTAATAACTGTCACACGAGATCGGATTTTGGTGCAGCTATGCTGGCTTTCATGCGACAGGAATTGGTGGGTGAGCCATCGGACGATCCGACTGATTCAAACTGAGGGCGGGATTTAACTTTCAAATTTAACTTTCAAGCACTTACATGCGCCAGGAAGAAGGTGAACTCCGTAGGACCTTAGCGTTGAAGAGACACATGCAGGATATCATGGCAGAGTGCATGATCGTCGGACAATGCACTTTCTGTGAACTCCTCCGCACGGGTAAGTAAATGTGCCCCATTTTGTGCGTTACATATACCCACATTTTTGTTGCCACCCAATTAAAATTCCCTTTTTATCTAAGTAAAGAATTAAAAATGGGTGCAGGTAAGCATGAAACAAAACAGAGAACACAATATGAAGCCATGAGAACATTGCAAACAAATGATTTAAAGGAGAATAGAGCATTAGGACCACATTACCACAGATGGGACAAGGCAGTCTTTATATCTGATCAATACATAAACCTTGATTAAGGTTGGTCGGGGCCCCTGGGCGCAAAATCTGGTCGAGGCCCCCACTGAGTGTAGCATACATACACGTCCTCTTGCTCACTATCCACTATCCCAGCAGTAATACAACTACATACAGCCGCCTCATTCCCAGTAACACAGCTACATACAGCCGCCTCGCCCCAGATCACCGCTACAAACACGCTCCATCGCATCAGCTACAGACAGCGCGCCCCCAGAACACAGCTACATCTTATCCGTCACATCGTAAATAAGCCCTCACGTAGGCAACAAGCTACATCCAGGGCTAGCCTCATCCCAGTCAAACACCTACATACAGCCGCCTCATCCCCCCCAGTCACACGCTACATACAGCCTGCCTCATCCCCAGTAACACCGCTACATACAAGCCGCCCTTCGCCCCCAGTAACACTGCTACATACAGCCGCCTCATCCCCAGTAACACAGCTACATAAGGCCGCCTCATCCCCAGTAACACAGCTACATACAACCGTCTCATCCCCAGTAACACAGCTACATACAGCCGCCTCGCCCCCAGTAACACAGCTACATAAAGCTGTCTCATCCCCAGTAACACAGCTACATACAGCCGCCTCACGACCGGTAACACAGCTACATACGGCTGCCTCATCCCCAGTAACACAGCTACATACAGCCGCCTCATCCCCAGTAACACCGCTACATACAGCCGCCTCATCCCCAGTAACACCGCTACATACAGCTGCCTCATCCCTAGTAACACAGCTACATACAGACGCCTCACCCCCAGTAACACCGCTACATACAGGTGCCTCATCTCCAGTAACACAGCTACATAAGGCCGCCTCATCCCCAGTAACAAGCTACATATAACCGTCTCATCCCCAGTAACACAGCTACATACAGCCGCCTCGCCCCTAGTATCACAGCTACATACAGCTGCCTCATCCCCAGTAACACATCTTTATATCTACCTTCACCCCACCAGCCATACAGTCCCATGTAACATACACCTCAGCCTGCACCAGACATGCAGTCCCATGTAACATACATCTCAGCCACACCAGCCATGCAGTCCCATGTAACATACACCTCAGCCACACTAGCCATGCAGTCCCATGTATACAGCCACTTAGATTTCTCCACGTGTAGTTTGTTGTCATAATGGATAATGGATACATCATAATGGAGGACATTTATCAGGGCTTCTGCGACAGAAAACTAGCTTAGAATCCCTGAAATAATAGCAATTACTTGTGCAAAGCTGAAAAGGTAGGTGTGAGCAAGGCGGCCTACAAACATGGCTCTTTTACAGCAGTTCAGTTAGAAGGAATGGGCCCACCTGGAGTTTAAGGGCAAAGATACCAAATACTAATGCAATGTATGTAAACTTTTGACCTTGAGTAACGTAATAAAAATGCCTTAAATTCCCACAAAGACAAGACATGTACTGTACTCAGGATAACAAAATAAAACATTCTCTAATTCACTGTTATTAACAAAAATACAGAATTTCACAGATATAAGTCCAACCTGTATCTATCAGTCCTAGTGTACACCATTTCAGTTGCTCCTGGATCCCGACCCTGTATTTTCAGACTTTACGGTCAGAGGCCATCTTGGTTTTCTGTCTGATGGCCGTGGAAATGATTTTACTATCTCTGCTCCCTCTATCCCCTCCCCCTGCAGTTCAGGAAGGAGTTTCTACTGATACATAGGAGCTCATTTACTAAGGGTCCGCACTTTTGTCGGGTTTCCTGAATATTTCCGTTTTGCACCGAATTGCCCCGGGATTTTGGAGCATGCAATCGGATTGTGGCACATCGGCGCCGGCTTTCACGCGTCAGAAATCGGGGGGCATGGCTGTCAGACAACCCGACAGATTTGGAAAAACTGCAGGATTTGAAAAACGATTTGTGTCGCAAGATCAAGCACTCACATGCACCAGGAAGTAGAAGGTGAACTCCGGCGGACCTCGGCGCAGCAGCGACACTTGCTGGATATCGGGCGCACGACCTTAGTGAATCCCGGCAGACTCGAATCCTCTAAGGACAACGCGCCACGGGATCGCGTCAGGACCGGGTAAGTAAATGTGCCCCATAGTTCTCAGTTCCGACACTGAGTTCCTGCTGGCAGGAGCATGAGGAGAACTACAAACTACATATAGATAAGTTCTTTATCTGGGGAGGGGGAGGAAGGCACAGCAGATTTATCAGTGTGTTGTGGAATAGCAGAGATGGAGAGCTGACTGTGTGTCATTGTGTGTAATATGCATTTCATGGATCTTATCATCTCCGATCTGTCTCATCTCTCTTTCTATGTGTTAGATACTAGTACAATGTTCAGAAGGTAAATGAAAGTGTACTGTATATAAACCTGTACCCTGATAATCTAACCACATTTTCAGCTCACAGTACTAGATGGATCATAATGGGGCAGATTTACTTACCCGGCCCATTCGCGATCCAGCGGCGCGTTCTCTGCGCTGGATTCGGGACTGGCCGTGATTTATTAAGGTAGTTCCTCCGACGTCCACCAGGTGGCGCTGCTGCGCTGAAGAGCATCGGAACGCACTGGAATACACCGAGCTGGGCTGAGTGAAGGTAAGTGCAATTTTCGCGACAGATTCTTTTTTAAAATGCGGCGGTTTTTCCGAATCCGCCGTGTTTTCGTTTGGCCCCCGATTTCCGTCGCGTGCATGCCGTGCCGATGCGCCACAATCCGATCACGTGTGTCAAAATCCTGGGGCAATTCAGGGAAAATCGGCGCAAATCGAAAATATTCCGGTAACATGTCGGGAAAACGTGAATCGGGCCCTTAGTAAATGATCATCACTGATCATCACTGAGCAAAATTGTAAAGTAAAGGGTTAAAAATTATCTATATTGTGCTAATATCATTAGGGGATTGAAATTTGAGAACTTTCTTTCATGGGAAAGGCCTTTTAAAGCAAACCTACCATTTGATTAGATACATTATGAAGCAAACATACCTTGAGAATGCTGTAGCTACACTGATACAGGATCATATCTTGGTTAATCCCTGAGCTGAGTGGTTTTGCTGAAAAAACAATTATAACATTCAGGACCTTGGGAAAGCTGGGACAGCATGGCTGCCAAGATAAACACATTACACACAAGACCTAGGAATTACAAATGGCGGTTAGTCAAGCATGACTAATAGAGATGAGCGAACACACTCGTCTGAGCTTGATGCTCGTTCGAGCATCACTGTACTCGAAACTGCTCGGACGAATATTTCTCCAGCTCGAGAAAATGGCATCTCCCACCGTTTTGATCTTTGGCGGCCAGAAACAGAGCCAGTCACAAGCCAGGAGACTCTGCACTCCACCCAGCATCACGTGGCACACTTACACGTCGATAGCAGTGGTTGGCTGGCCTGATCAGGTGACCCTGTCACACACTAACATGTCCACTCTTGAAAAAACAGGTAAGCCCAAACCCTATTCTAATGGGATGCTCTCCGACTATAGGACAGACAGTCCGCTAAAGAGAGGGATTTTCAGAGATAGAAAAATTTATCTGTTGCTGCCTTTCCATCAGCATAAACGTAGTAGCACTCGGAAAAAAAGTTGTACAGATTTCTGCTGTAGATTCATGAACAAACACTGTTATTCTATTTGCTGCTGTCCAGTAACGCACTCATGTATTACCTGCCGATTTGCCAATGGCCATTTACTAATGGCCAACATAGCAGTGTAAGTAGCTTTAGTGTGGGCATTTATGACCACTCCCATCTATTTTGTTACATCGCTGCATAAGTGACACGGCCGTTACTACTCGTGATGACAATGCGGCACATCAACCTTTGCTATGTGCACTTTGCCCCAGGCCATGGCAAATCTGTTGCATTATAAGCATCATAACCAGTCAATTGCTGCTTGTTTCTGATGCTTGTGGAATGGGATGGATATGAAACCTGGGCCTTGTCAGATACCTTTAGGGTACTGTCACACAATGCGATCTCGGACCGTTTCAAAAACAGTCCAAGCACGCCCCGTGTGGCGCACACCTAAGGTACAGTCGCACAAAACAATGCAAGACACGGGTTTCTGGTAACCGATCGCATGCGGTTTCCATACTTGCGTTTAAACACGTATGTCCAAAGTTAGTTTAGTCTTAAGTGCATAGACTACTTAGACTGTCAGCATAATTATTGCATAGTTATGTACACAAATTTTTCCGCAAATGCCAAATCTATCAGAAATTTAAAATAAAACAAAGATTGGCAGTTGAAGAAAAAAACCAACAACTTATGCTTTGTGTCAACCATACCACAAAAGTGGCGTACTTGTCAAAATAAAAAGCGAAAAAGCGGAAATATTTTTTTGTTATGTAATTGAAGCAAATCCCAAAAAGTGCTATGCGTACCATGCCTGATGAGCTGTAGTATGAATGGTAGATAACTGTTATTCCGGGGAAATCATTGTATTCATTTTAGTAGTACAAGAACAGCCTTCAAACACGGATCAACTAGATCCTCGCTCGTGGCTGGACTTGTCCCGATGCTTTTATCCCTGCCATTTCTTCAGTAACGGTGACCAGTCTTCCAGGAAGCTCAAGTGTAAACAGGATTTACAGAAATGAACGTTATGAAAAGAGAACTCCAACCAGTCTGTATTGTCGAGACAATGGTATTCTTAGAGGGTTCACCACTTCGGAAACTTCCTCGAATAGAATGCTTTGTAGTCAGTTTTCCACATGTGGGACATTTTGCCACTGATGTGGAATCTGTGCTAAAATTTATCAAAATGTCACACCCTATTGGGAGATATGTTATAACATGGCATATAAAGGTTTTCTTCTAATAGACACATTTGACCAAAAAGATCTTTCAAAACATACAAAAAGAAGAAGACCAACTCCGGAATTGTGTAGATCAAACTGAATTATTATCAATGGTCTATTCTCAGATAACATTATTTTAATTGATAGTAATATAAATCTTTTGTTGCATTCAGTGGAAAAGATGCTGACATTCAGTACCGTTATCTGCCAACCTTGCACAGAGCAACTCCGTTTCCACTCCAGGACCTAATGTTACTGCCATCTGAAGGGGTACGGCTGTCCCACCACCTCCTTCTTCTAAAGATGGCATTAGTTCATAATCACCCTGGAAAAACCTTTATTCAGTGAAACAGACGTTACCGATCCCCATGATAACAAAGAGAGTCACAGCGCCATAACCGCAATGTACCACGCTCCCATTCATGTAGTTAGTTACAACTCCCGGCCACATTGTAGAAGCAGGCAGATATTACATGTGAATGTGCATGCAATAACCGATTGCAGTTAACCATTAGGGGGCATGTTTAAGGAAACCTTGGGCACATTCATCCTGTAAACTAGGTGCTGTGGCTTAATGCTATTATGGGATATGGGCTGAAGAATTGGACAAGTGCAGAATAAGTGTCCCAGTCTGTATGTGACATACTGAACATGGGCTTCCTGTGCCATCTCCACGGGGTTACGAGGACACCGTTACTGGGGGCAACATGTCGGTAACCCAGTCCACACAAACAGCCTGCGCTCGCCACAGCTACAAAGAAACAACAACACAGTGTAGCAGAGCTGGTTTGTCATGTTTTATAACCTGAGTGATTATCCCTAGTATTGCATGGAAGGTCCAGAGAACCACAATACACAATCAATAACAGATTACAAACCTCGACATAGTAGTGCTTTCTGCATTACCGTCGCAGTGTGAACAGGTTGCCACTTGTCATATGCCCCGTGAGGAGCTGCAGCCGTACGTGTTACTATGCAGGTCATGGAAACTTTACCAGTGACAAGCCACTGCCCTCACTACACCCCAAGTCCAACCCCGCCCGCCCCCTGTTCCGCACTACCAGGCCACAGGGCAGGCCAAAAGTCAAGTCTTGATGGCCGCAGTTACCTTACAATATCACATGTGACTTGTCATGACATCTCGGCCGTCTCCAGTTACCCTGAGCCCGATTTTACTTCAGCCCGGAGAATACATTCGGGCTGTAGCCCCGTTGACGCCTCCCGTGACCCTACCGGCCATCCTGGTACTGTAGTGGATAGTTCCCCTTAACGACTTTCTGACTTCGGTACATTAGGTTGACAAGGAGAGGAATCAGACCACCCGCCTCCCCCTCCACGACCTCCCGCCCCACCGGTCCCCGACCCACCCCCCTTGGCGAGCCAGGCTGCTGCTAGGCCAGGGAGGAGGTGAGATGTTGCTTTGTACTCTGCCACATTGTCTGACTGAGAGAACCCAGGACTGCCTTTAAAGGTTTCAGTCATGAAGAGTATTTATACAATAAAAGGGCATCATAATATGCACTCGCTTTTGTTTGCGTTCCATTTTCACTTTACTTTCAAACCAAAATCCACATTTTTGGTAGTTTCCTGTGTAACAACTTGTACTTCCTAGTTATGGTATTAAAGCGGGTTTCCAGGGCTATAAAAAACCAGTGGGTGCGGTAGATGGGGACAGGTTTAAAAAAACATGTTAATTACTCCGCAGTCCCTACGCTGTGTCCAAGCACTGTCTCACAGTCTGTGCCCCATGTAAAACAACCGTGGGCAACGAAAGCCCAAGTTCCGCTTTGGTGACTGCACATTTTGGGGATACCTAACATGTTTATGATTTTTACTATTCATATTTATACAGAGTCAGGAAAGGGGTGATATCATTTTTTAGGTCTTTTAATATGAGATTTTTTTAACTTTTTTTTTTTTTACAGATTTTTCCGAGACCCCCTAAGGCAGTGGTGGCAAAACCTATGGCATGGCAGGCAGTGCATCCTGTGGGCAACCAGGCTGTCAACCCGCACAGAGTTTACCATCACGTCACTTTGCAGTATTGTGTAGCCCTCCTGGGTTTAAGGATCCCTTCTGTTCTTCTATACTATAGGCTCAGCCAATTGCCACATAGGCATTTGTTTTGCAATATTGCCCTCCCCAAATCTTGATGTGTGGCTCCGCCCTTAAAGTGGTTTACAGCACTGCTGGACGTATTACTAGAAATTAACACAACATATGAGCTTTGTTTTTGTCTCATGAACGTGTACATTTAGGGCTAAATAAACATTTTATTGTCAAAGTTTGAAAAATCCGATAGAACCCCCTTTTTGTTTTTTTCAGTTCCCCTGCTTGAAACCGTAAGAAGCTTAACCAAGAGCTTGTTTGGAGAAGTGTTAAGGGTAAAGTTTCCAGGGCCGGATTAAGGGTGGGGGACTCCCATGGGCGCAAACTGGGGGGGCCTCCACCACCCAACTCACCCATAAATATCCCCCCCTAATATACATAAGCCCCGTTAATATATCCAGCCACCCTATAAAACATTTGACCCTCATAATATTCAACGCCCCCCCTATAATATTACAATGCCCCTTATATATACCTGACCATATAATCCAGCCCCTTTCTCAACTATTATCTAACCCCTCTATCAACTTAACCTCCATTATTAAACTGCTCTATACATGTCGTCCCTTATAACATCTAGACTCACCTATAGACGACTATATATATCATCCTTCCTATAACAAACATTATACCAATCCTCTAATATAACTATATCGGCCCCTATAACTATAGACAGCCCCCTCATCATAACTGATCACACCCCCTATACCTATAGACAGCCCCCTGATAATACATAGTAATTCCCCTATAACTGATCAGTCCCCTATAATAACTATACACATCCATATATAGATTACCCCCCCATAAGAAACTATTTACAGATCCTTTATATAACTAATCAACAGTCTGTATAATAAAACATATACCCCCCTATACTATATGCACCCCATACATAATATACCTATATAGTACTACTATAATAACATGCGTACATCCCCTATAATAGCTATTATACAGCCCCTATTAGTAAGTATACTACACCCCCATGATAATCATAGTATACAGTTCCCTATCAATAACTATATAAGCCTCCCTATAATAACTATATACAGCCCCTTATAAGAAATAATACACCCCATAATAACTATACAGCCCTTATAAAACTATATACATACCCCCCCATACCCGCCTAGGATAAAATAAAATTGTACTCACCTCCTTCGTTCTCTGGTTCGCATCGATCTTCAACTTCTTCCCTTCAGTGTCAGAACAATGAGTCTGGCACGGCATGTGCGACATCACTAGCGCCGCCAGCAGCGAGCGCCGCCCAGTTGGCCACCTCCGATCGTCCATGGCAGAGGATTGTACCTCGTTGCATCGATAAAGGTCGGAGAACTTGGTTACTGAGCATCCAATATAATGTGCATTTAGCAACCTTAATTGTTGGGAGTCAATAGACTAGTAACTATATAACACCCTATAAATCAGAATAGGCCTCGATAATAAATTGGCACATGTTAAATTTTCGGAAATTGGAAACAAATGATTAGGTGAATAACGAAATAAATACTAAAATATTTGAATAAAGCATACTAAGTTAATGTACTCTGCAACCAATGTGCAGGTGAAGATGTATGAATGGTTGGTCACTTACAGTCCGCAAATAGAGTCCTTAAGAACTATATCATGATTTACCAAGTTAAATGAAATTTCAACCTACTGAGAAATTGCCTTTACGCTACTGATTAGGATCCAACTATTTGAAAAATCGGTAATCCCTTGTGTAAGTGTTAATTGCATTGACATTATGCTCATACACTGACCATGAAGTGAAATGGTTGTCCTATGCAGACTGAGCTTATAAGGAACACTCTGCCTTGATTGTGACTCCTAGAGCAAATTCCTTCGCGTGTCTCTAGCAAAGTTTCTCTGCGGCAGGATAAATTGGTTCCATTGGTTTTGATCAGGAATCGTGATCTGGATCTCCTACTATGGCCCATGTCGTTTACCGCAGAATATTTCTTGCATGATTGATCATTTTCCTGCAGACCAATCGTCGACCATCCTCCAGCTGCTGTGTAAGCTGATCCAGCTCAGGTTGAGTAAGTGCTTAAACTAGTCAGCTTAGTCATTAGAGATGATCGAGCACTAAAATTGATCGGGTTGCCTCAGTTATATCGTAGGACAAACTTTTTCTGACGATGCTCCAGGGCTCGCCTCGATAACGTAACCCATTGAAGTCAATGAGGATGACTCGAGAATTTTCAAGGGGACCAAGGGTCTGGCACAGGAAGCTTGGGCCAACACCCGAAAACTCAAGCACAATGATGGAAACACCACGGAAAACTGGACAGGAAACAGCAGGGGCAGCATCTCTGGTTGGCATTGAGCTGCTTAATCGCACCATATGCCAAATTATGGGCAACAGCAGGGCTGTTGGCGAGGATAACGTCTCCTTAAGTATTTTGCCTGTTAAGCTGGCCAGAGAGGAACAAAGGAGGTGAAGAAGAAGAACTGCAATTGCTCATAATCGTGTAACAATGTTGACGTATATTACGGATAACACAGGCATGGTGGCGACCATAGTGGACCAAGTTCCATAACGTATCGGTGAACACCCGAAAAACAATTGGAGCCTGACACCGCTCGTTTAATAAGGGCGAATAATGTTGTGATGGCAGCATGAGACAACTTCAGGCTCCGCCATGGCGGCGAAGATGCGCCGAGTTCCACTTATGTATCTGGTGATACCACCTAAATTTCTTCCTGACGCAGCTCGTTGATAAGGTGGATGATTGCTGTATTTCCCCTTGCGCTCCAGCGTCTGGGGTATTCAGACGTGACAGTTGCGCATGGAGACATTGGTGGATGCTGTGGGGTATTGTGGAGGCGAAATGGACAGGAAAACGCAAGGGGCCGTAAGCAGGATGCCTTCGAGACTCCTTCCCACCCAAAATGGGCCTGGGGGCAGGAAGCGTTTAATTTGAAACAAATTATACTTTTCAAAGCAGGCGGGTCGTGGAAATATTTCATCTAGGAATATGGAATCGCATAGCGGTTCTATTTTACTTGTTTTTTTTCGGAAATGGTTCCATGATTTAAGAGCGGAAAGTTGGGGCATTCATATTGCGCTGCTATGCTTGAAACTTCAGGTTCGCGCATGGCGGCGACAGATGGGCCGAGTTCCATTAGGATCTGTGAAAAACACACCGACAATTATGCCTGACACAGCTCGTTGGCGAAGGGACGCTGTATTGCGGGCAGTTAAGGGAGTAGTAGTAGATTAACGGTGCTGCAGTTAAAACTATGTGAGTTGGATCTGTCTTGGGATGGAGCTGGCTGTCGGCTCCAGGCGAGCTTTATCTGTCCAAGCCCATGCTGAATAATTTGGCGAGTGGACGTGAGGGCCTTGGGTGTGTGGGTTGCACGTATTTCCTCTTGCGTCCAAGTCTGGGGTATAGGACAGCTGAACTCTGAGAAATGGAGGAATTGGTGGAGGCCTGTTTTTCTGGAGGATAGTGGAGGCGAAGGGTGGTGTTCGCACGGGAGGTGTTTGGGCCGGGGTCCTGGCAGGGTATGAATAGCAGAGGCAGAAGATCGATACAGGGCGAGAAGGAGCAGGGGTGTGCGCGGAGGAGGTAAACGGCCTTGGTTCCATGAGGTCGGGTGTTTAAAGAACCTTCAGACTTCCGAACATCTCGCCCCTCGCCCAACGGGAGCTTCATTCCCGAAACATTTGGCGGCTGATGCACCAGCTATGGTGCACTGCCTCTTCCAACCTGTTCGCGTCGAGGACTCGCCTCCGTCTACAGAAGCACGGCGGTCACCCGGCCTATCAACCCAGCTGGGGTCTGTCACCTCATCATCCTCCGATCCCTCCCAGTCCTGACAACAACTTCACCACTGTATGACAAAACCGTTGTCTCCTCATCGTCCGACACCTCTTTTAAACACTTCTTCCACTAAGTCAACAATGTAATCATCACACACAGTGACTGCGACGGGGCAACCTGGGCATCGGGAACGAGCTCAGCAGCCAAACCGGACAATTGGTTTGTGACTCTGTGGAAGGGTCCAGAAAACAGTCCAAGAGTATTGCCGGTCACAATGGCTCAAATGTACCGGGAGGGCCGACTTGGGGAAGGAGCGGCTGAGGAGGAGGAGCGGAAAAAGAGCTGATTTGGTGACATGGGTGGACTGCGTGGAAGACCGCCATCACGACATACCTGTTCGCACATTCTGGGCTCCACAGTGCTTTTTTTTTGGTGTATTTTGTAATTTTTGTGTTTTTTTTTTTAACAAAAAGATCAGAAGAAATTACACAGAAAACCACAGAAGATGATGATGATTGCATGGCTAGTTTCTAAACCTAATGAAAGCAACACAGGATTTTGTGCGGTGTCACGGGTGTCCCGCGATCGCCCGTCACGGATCGGGGCTCACCGTGCCGTCGGTTCACCCCGCCAGCGCAACGCAAAGCGCGACTCACGGGTCCCGGCTAACTGCCCTCCGGCTTCGGCTCCGTCTTTGGCAGAGTCCCTTCCCTTCGGTGTGCCGCGCGCGTCCGCCGACGCTCGGGCAGCGGCGCGCGGCAAGTTAGTGTAAATTTAAAGGGCCAGCGCGCCACAAATTGTAGCGATGGCCTTTTCCCTTTACTTATTTAAACCCTGCCTTCTCTGTTACCATTGCCGGGTCTTTGTGCCTTGCGCCCTAGAGAAAGTACAAACGGTTTTTGATGCCTTGTGCGTTCTTGAGAGTTCTGTTGTGACCCCGTTCCGTTTCGACTACGCGGCCCTTTGCCGCTGTCCGGACATTGTTGATACGACTCTGACTACGAACCGCGTGCTGCCCGTGCCTTGAATCCTGCCACGACCCGACCTACGAGATTGCCTGCCCGATTCTGTACCTCGAAACTTGGTGCCACTGGGACAAAGTCCGCCTGTGGAACGACGGTGGTCACGCCGCAAGCAGTCCAAACCGATTTGCGGCGGGGATTATGGTGAAACGGGGGTGCCACTTAGACTCCTGGTCCCAGGTGCGGTCTTGTGTGCCATTCGTCCGCCGTGCGGTTCAGAGGGATCCACACAACCCTCTGTAAGCCTGGACAGTAAGATCCGGCAACGGATTCCCAGCTGAGGTGCCGCTTCCTATCGTCGGCCGACTCGGGCTGCCATGTGGGTCAAAAACTAATCCCGAGAGATTGTCGCTCAACGGCCAACAGCTGGACAGGTACCGCCATGCTGCGCAGCAGCTCTGGCACCCAGCAAGCAAACAACAGGTGCCTGAGGACGCTCCAGTGGATACCGCTTATCACGGATTTCTAATCACGCCGCTGACACCGAGGCTAGGGCGGCAGCCCGGGAAGTATGAGGGTGATCCCAAGTCTTGCAGGGGCTTAATAAACCCAGTGCCCTCCCTGCATTTTGAGTTGATGCGTCCCAATTCTCCACGGAGCGTCAACGTGGCATTCATCGTCAGCCTTCTCTCGGTAAGGCCTGGAATGGGCTACTCTCTCGCTTCCTGGGACAGAGAGGACCCGGTCACAGACAATCTCACTGCAGTTTCTGGCGGAGTTCCGGTCGTTTTTGGGAACCTGCAGGGCCTCTTCGCCGAGACTGCGTGTTGTGAATATCCGCCAGGGGGGCTAATCCTGGAGAAGTATGCGGTCCAGTTCCGACCTGGCCCGGAAACTCTCCGGAACGATTGCGGCCCTGTCCGCAAGCCTTTAAGAAGGGGACGTGCCCCTCATATTAAAGACGCTCTGGTCCGCCTCGGGATCTGCCGGCACCTGGGTGGGTTCTTTATAACCTTAGCCACCGGATGTTATGTGCGATTTAGAGAACGTGCGAGGAATTACGGCCTAGAGCAAAAGCAAGTTCGCCCACGACGGCTTGCCTCTCCGTGGCTCCCAGCTTTTCAAAGACCGGCTCCGCCCACAGACTTGTACAACCCGTGGGAGGAGCCTATGGAGGGTGGACAGGATCAAGATCTATCCCCAGGAGGTACAGAAGGGTTCAGGGAAACTCTGCTTATACTGTGCCAGTCCTGGACACTTCCTTGGTCTTGCCAATCCGTCCCCAACCTTCGCAACGCCAGACATAGGGTTATTGGAGAAGCGTCCATAGGTGTGAGCAACGCTATCAACGTTTGATGATACCGGTGTTCTCAGCGTTGGGTCCGGCACCCAGATCACGGTCCTGCCTTATGGGAATCAGGCTCCGCGGGGGACTTCGGGATGCGCCTGGTCTGACCGGCCATCACCTTCCTGTGGTCCGTCTTTTTTGAAAGGCCGTTGGTTCAATCCTCCGTCAGTGGACCCAAATCCTTCTGACCCGGTTCCCCTACGCACCAAGCAACTGTCTAGCAATCGGTGTGTGCCAAAGGAGAACCTTGTCCTTTTATGTGCTTCCACGTTCCCCATCCTCCATCGTTGGTTTTCTACCTTGGTTGCCGTGAAACGCACCCGTTCTTGACTGGAAGGAGGGGCGATCCTTCGGTGGGGACCAGACTGCCAAATTCGTTGTGTGGATTAGCCTCGTCCGTGCACAGTTCTGAGTCTCTTCGGTGGTCCCTTAAGGCCCTGGAGGGTCTTCCGGCATTCATGTTTAAGGACTTTGTGATGGTCTTCTCCAAAGAAGCAAGCTGCGACTTGCCACCTCACCGCCCCTACGATTGTTGTGGATTCTGTGCCGGCACTTCGCCCCAAGGGGCGTGTGTTATCCGCTTTCGCTCCAGAAACCTAGCCATGTCGGCCATATCCGACGAAAATATGAGAGGGGATTTGATAAGCAAGCTTCCTCACGGTGGTGCAAGAGTTTTCTTTCGTGACCAAAAAGGACGGGTCACTCGACCATGGCATTAGACAGCGCGGTCTTAACAAAATCACGGTTAAGAAACCGTATCCGTTCGCCATTTGTTCATGAGTTGTTTGGACCGCCTTGTGGAGCCAAGATATTCTCAAAGTTGGATATCGTGGGGCTTACAACCTCCTTCGTATCGCCAAGGGGACTGAATGGACAAGACCGCTTTAATACCCGTTGATGGACCACTTCGAATATTGGGATGCCGTTCGGGACTCTGTAATGCCACCAGCGTATTTCAGGATGTTCGTGGAATGACATCTGTTAGGTAGACCTGCTTTATGTCTGTGTGGTGTCTAATATGGACGATATCTCGCTGTTTATACGGACTAGACCCACCAATGAGTCCAAGTACGACAGGTACTCAGGCGATTAAGGACACAATCGCTCCTATGCCAAGCTGGAAAAGTGTCTGTTTCCATCAGGAGTATTCCATTTCGGCTTATGGTCACTCGGACAAAGGGCCTTCTATGGATCCTGCCCAAGCGTCGGCGGTTCTTCAGTGGCCCGCCGGTGCGGACTGCGCGCTATACAGACGATTTCTGGGCTTTGCGAATTCTACCGCCCGTTATTCCACGTTTTTCCTCTCTGGTGTCTACAAGTGTGGCACCTTACCCAAGAAGGGTGCCAATCCCCGACTCTGGCCTTCGGCAGCTGAGGCGGGACTTAGAATTAAAATCTTTGTTTGCCTCGGATCAGTCTGGTGCGTCCCGAAGTTGCACAGCCCCCTTTTCATCTGAGAAAGTGGATGCCGTCCTTCTGAGGGGCCGGAGCAGTGCTCACGCAGAAGGGTACAAAGGGCCGCACAGTCACCTGGGGATTCTTTCTCCAAGTCTTTTTCCTCCGCGGAGAGGAAATTACGGGATAGGACCCGATCGAGAATTATTGGCGATTCAAGCTTGCCCTAGGAAGAGTGGCGTATTCTCAGGGAGGGAGCTCGGTCCGGTCAGCATCTACAGACCAAAAAAACCTTCCTATATCTCAGGACTGCTCAGCGATCAACCCACGCCAAGCTAGTTGGTCCCTCTTCTTCCCGGTTCGATTTTCTCATATTTTCGTCACGGCCGAGGAATGAACATCAGGCAGACGACCTTTCTAGTGCTTCGAGATGTCGTCTGGGCAGGAACCGGTTCATCGTAATGTATCTCTCCTGCACCGTCTTGTAATGGCCGCGCCAGTGGAATCTTCGTCTATTACCTCATGGCAAGACATACGTAAGAAATGCGCTAGGAGGAGAATTCGGTCTTGGTGGGCCATGCTCCGTGTGGGCTGGGCCATCCTAGGGATGCAGAGTGCTATAGCCATCATTACCCGCTTCTACTGGTGGCCAGACTGGCCAGAGATGTCCGGGATTTTGTGGGTGCATGTACATCCGGTGCCCGGCTAATCATTCACGTCTGACGCCTGCTGGTGTATGTCTGCCGTTGCCAATACCCAGCTGTCCTGGACTCATATTGCTATGGATTTCATCACGGATATACCATCTTCTTCCGGCAATATGTCATCTGGGTGGTGACTGAACGGTTCTCTAAGTGGCCCATTATTTTATTCCTCTGCGGTTGCCAGCTGCTCCATGTATTGCCGAACAGTTCTTCACCACATCTTTCCGACTCCATGGACTTCACACACATAGGTCTATGAACGTGGAGTACAGTTGTCGAAAATTTGGCGTTCTCTTGTATAACCAACTAAGGTGAAGTTGGATTCTCTTCTGATATTCATCCCCAGTCGAAAGGGCAGGTGGAGAGAGTTAACCAGATTTGGGCTGCTATCTAGCCCTTTGTTTCTGCAAGTCAGGGACGTTGGTCCCAATGTTGACCTTGGGAGGAGTTACTCCTATAACTCCTTGGATCTGGCATCCGCAGGGTTCCGCTCATTTTTTGTCAATATGGACTCAATCCGCGCCCGCCATTACCTTCTACCCGTGGCTTCTGATGTTCCTGTGTTGAGGCAGTTGGTACAGGCCTGAAAAAACCATCTGGGAGCAGTACCCGCATTTCCTTATTACAAGGCTTCGACGCAAAACTAAGATTCAAGCGTAAAAGAAGCAAGACCTTCCCCGTTCTCTCTCCTGGTTGACAAGGTTTGGCGGTCTACACTTACGTACGGCTTAAATTCCTGGCTGACAAGCTCGGTCCTCGTTTAATGGGTCCCTTCGAGGTGAGGAATCGCATCCAGATACGTATCATATAAGCTGCTGCCTTTCTCCTACCATGCGCATCCCGAACTCTTCTCAATGGATACATGCTCAAGACTGTAATCTTGAACGCCTTCTCCGACAAGTGTTCCTCCGGCTCCCAGTGGCCGGACTCTCTGACCTCTATGAGGGGTTGGTAAAGGAGGGATCCTTGATGCTAAGGACTGAAGAGGTAGCGGTTCTTCTGGTTGATGGAAGGGTAGGGCCGAGGAGAGATCATGGAGCCCGAGGACAAATCCGGACCAGGATCTCCTGCAGAGATTCCCCGCCAGAAAGAGGGGGAGGCCGAAGGGGGGGGTACTGTCACGGGTGGGCCAGCTTTTTGTTATACCCGGAACGGATAGCGGGGCTCACCGTGACGTCGGTACCCAGACAGCGCACCGTCAAGCGCTACTCAAGGGTTCTCCGGATCCTGCCCCTCCGGCGTCGGCTCCGTCGGCAGTTCTCGTTCCCTTCGCGTGCGGCGCCGCGTCAGCCGACAGCTAGCGGCGCGCGCGCGGCACGTTCTGTAAATTTACAGGGCCAGCGCGCCACTAATTGGCGTGGCCTTTTACCTTTCCTATTTAACCCCTGCTCTTCCTGTTACCACTTGCGGATCTTTGTGCCTGCTCCCCTAGAGAAAGCTTGTATTTTGATGGGCCTTGTGCTGTTCTGAGATTTTCCTGTTGTGAACCCAGTCCGTTTCTTTCGACTACGGCTCCTTTGAGCCTGTCCTGAACTGTGCACGCTCTTACTACGAACATGTGCTGCCCGTCCTGAACTACTGCCTGACCGACTACGAGATGCAGCCGATTCTTACCCCGACCTGGCGGCCACTGCGGACAAGTCCAGACTGTGGACGACGTGGTACCAGCCGCCAGCAAGTCCAACCCGCTTTGGGCGGGCTCTGGTGAAAAAACCGGGGGGTGCCACTTAGGACTCCGGTCCCAGGTCATGGCTGTGCCATAGTCAGCAGTGGTTCAGAGGATCCCAACAACCTTAAGCCTGACACTGGCCTGTGATGGACTTTACAGTTTTAAAAAATAAGAATCGGCAAGACTGTGCCTAATCTTCAATCAAACCCCTAATAAATTGTCCCACTTCGGGTGTTTGGAAATGGAATATGGTGCATAAGAGCTAAGAGAACGTTCGCAAGTATCCTGCAAATTCATCACAAATGGTACTAGCTGCACTACAGTGCCAGCAAGCCCAGCCACAGCCCCAAAGAAAAAAAACTATTTCTCGCCCATAACAAGGGCTGTTGGGTTATGGTAGACTCATCCCGACTAACAGTAAGCTAATTAGTAACACCTAACGCTATCCCTGCAGCAGCTCTCTCCTCATTGCATCCAGACAGAGTATTGTGCTGCGAGAAGCGAGGGCAGTGGCTGTCTATTCTCCGGCATACTCTGAGGAACTGTTTTCTGGACCCTTCCCAGAGTCACAAACCACTTGTCCGGTTGCTGCTGAGCTCTTTCCCGATGCCCAGGTTTTCCACCGGTCGCAGTCTGTGGGTGATGATGACATTGTTGACGTAGTGGAAGAAGTGTGTAAAGAGGTGTCGGACGATGAGGAGACACGGTTGTCAGACAGTGGTGAAGTTGTTGTCAGGACTGGAGGGATCGGAGGATGATGAGGTGACAGACCCAAGCTGGGTTGATAGGCCGGGTGAACACAGTGCTTCTGAGACGGAGGCGAGTCCTCGACGAGAACAGGTTGGAAGAGGCAGGGCCAGAGCTGGTGCATCAGCGCCAAATGTTTTGGGAGTGAAGCTCCCGTGGCGAGGGCTAGATTTTCGGAAGTCTGGAGGTTCTTTAAACACCCCACTCAATGGAACCAAGGCCGTTCACCTCCGGCCGGGCACACCACTGCTCCTTCCCCTGTGTCATCTGCTGCCTCTGCTAGTCAGACCCTGCCCAGGACCCCGGCCCAAACACCTCCCGTGCGAAAACCACACCTTCGCCTCCACTATCCTCCACAGCATCCACCAATGTCTCCATGCGCAGAGTTCAGCTGTCTATACCCCAGACTTTGGAGCGCAAGAGGAAATACAGTGCAACCCACACACCCAAGCCCTCAACGTCCACATCTCCAAATTATTCAGGCAGGGGCTTGGACAGGATAAAGCTCGCCTGGCAGCAGACAGCCAGCTCCATCCCAAGATCCAACTAACATAGTTTTAACTGCAGCACCTTTAATCTACTACTACTACCTTACTGCCTCCATACATCGTCCCCTTAGCAAACGAGCTGTGTCAGGCAGAATTTTCGGGTGTTTCACCAGATACATAATGGAACTCGGCCCATCTGTCGCCGCCATGCTGGAGGTCTCCATGCGCAACTTTTAACTGTCTATACCCCAGACGCTGGAGCACGAGAGGAAATACAGCACATCATCCCCTTATCAAACGATCTGTGTCAGGAAGAATTTTCGGGTGTTTCACCAGATACATAATGGAACTCGGCCCATCTGTCGCCGCCATGCTGGAGACCTGAAGTTGCAATCATAGCAGCGCAATATGGATGCCGCATACTGTCGCTCTTAATAATGGAACCATTTCCGAAAAAACAATTAAAAATGGAACCGCTATGCTATTCCATTATTCCTAGATGAAATATTCAAACGACCCCGCCTGCTTTGAAAATTATAATTTTTTCAAAGTAAACGCTTCTGGCCCCCAGGCCCATTTTGGGTGGGGAGGAGCCGAGAGACAGGGGCTTGGACAGGCGAAAGCTCGCCTGGCAGCGGACCGCCAGCTCCATCCCAAGATTAGGCAGCCTCAGAGGCATCCATGCATGCTGCCCCTGCTGTTTCCTGTCCATTTCACCTCCACGATCCTCCACAGCGTCCACCAATGTCTCCATGCGCAACTTAATTATAATTTTTTCAAAGTAAACGCTTCTGGCCCCCAGGCCCATTTTGGGTGGGGAGGAGTCTCGGAGGCATCCATGCTTACTGCCCCTGCTGTTTCCTGTCCATTTCGCCTCCACAATCCTCCACAGCATCCACCAATGTCTCCATGCGCAACTTTCAACTGTCTATACCCCAGACGCTGGAGCGTGAGAGGAAATACAGCACATCATCCCCTTATCAAACGAGCTGTGTCAGGCAGAATTTTCAGGTGTTTCACCAGATACGTTATGGAACTTGGTCACTATGTCGCCACCATGCTGTGTTATCGACTAAATATACCGTCAACCTTTTGTTCACATAGGAAATCAATTCAGTTCTTCTTTCTCACCTCCTTTGGTTCCTCTCTGCCGCCTTAACCAGGCAAAATACTGATACATACACGTTATCCTCGCCAACAGCCATGCTGTTGCCCATAATTTTGGCATAATGGTGCGATTAAGCAGCCTCAGATGCAACCATGCATGCTGCCCCTGCTGTTTCCTGTCCATTTCCGTGGTGTTTCCATAATTTTCTGAGGTTTCGAGGTGTTTGGCCAAGCTTCCCTGTGCAGACCCTTGGTCCCCTTGAAAAATGCTCGAGTCTCCCATTGACTTCAATGGGGTTCGTTATTCGAGGCGAGCACTGGAGCATCAGAAAAAGTTTGTCTCGAATAATGAGCACCCGAGCATTTTAGTGCTCGCTCATCTCTAATGACTAAGCATGACTAGTTAAGCACTAATCAACCTGAGCTGGATCAGTCATACACAGCAGCTGGAGGATGGTGCAGCACCTGATTATTCTGTCTGGCAGGGAGAAAAGTGATTGCATCATCAACTGCTGCAGAGAAAAACTTCTGCTACTAGAAGCGCGGAAGCAAGCACTGGAGCAGCCATAGAAGGGGCAGAGCTTCATTATCATAATGATCATATCTGTTTTATCAACAAAAACACTCAGCACAGGGATTAACCAAAATATGATCCTACATCAGTGTAGCTACAGCATTCTCAAGGTATGTTTGCTTCATAATGGATCAAATCATATAGTAGGTTTCCTTTAAGGACTCAGCTCTTTTGCACCTTAAGGACCCAACCCAATTTTTCAAATCTGCCATGTGTCAGTTTATGAGAGCATAACTTTAGGATGCTTTAACTTACCAAGGTGCAGTGCTACACGTTATCCTCACCAAAAGGAATTTTTAAAATTGGTTTGAAGCCTGAGTCCATTTGGGGTATGTCACCATGCCACTGCTGCCGCTGCCTCTGCATGCCGTCTTCTATAGCGTCAGGGTCAATTATTGGATGTTTTAGATGCTATCTAGCCTCATTCGGTCACTCTGTCATGGCTATGCTGTTGCCCATAATTTTGGCATAATGGTGCGATTAAGCAGCCTCAGAGGCAACCATGCATGCTGCCCCTGCTGTTTCCTGTCCATTTCCGTGGTGTTTCCATCATTTTCTGAGGTTTCCAGGTGTTTGGCCAAGCTTCCCTGTGCAGACCCTTGGTCCCCTTGAAAAATGCTCGAGTCTCCCATTGACTTCAATGGGGTTCTTTATTCGAGACGAGCACTGGAGCATCGGAAAAAGTTTGTCTCGAATAACGAGCACCCGAGCATTTTAGTGCTCGCTCATCTCTAATGACTAAGCATGGAGGATGGTGCAGCACCTGATTATTCTGTCTGGCAGGGAGAAATGTGATTGCATCATCAACTGCTGCAGAGAAAAACTTCTGCTACTAGAAGCGCGGAAGCAAGCACTGGAGCAGCCATAGAAGGGGCAGAGCTTCATTATCATAATGATCATATCTGTTTTATCAACAAAACCACTCAGCACAGGGATTAACCAAAATATGATCCTACATCAGTGTAGCTACAGCATTCTCAAGGTATGTTTGCTTTATAATGGATCAAATCATATAGTAGGTTTCCTTTAAGGACCCAATTTTTCAAATCTGCCATGTGTCACTTTATGAGAGTATAACTTTAGGATGCTTTAACTTACCAAGGTGATTTTCCAATTGTTTTTTCTTAACATGTTTTACTTCACCTTAGTGGTATATTTTGGTTGAAAATTTAAAATTTAACATTTGGTGAAAATTTTTGAAAAATTATCGATTTTCTGATTTCTAAATGTTATACTCATCATAGAGTCATCGACCTCCCAAATTGGTTGCTAACTAACATTAACCATATATCTGCTTTATGTCAACATAATTTTTTATGTTATTTTATTAATCAATCAGCATTTTCAAGATGTCCGGAAAATTTAAGATTCCATATTTTACAGGCCTATTCATATTTATAGGGGTTTTAAAAGTTCTATTTATTAGGAACTCCCAGAGCCAGATTATAGGGGCGTGCCCAAATCGCCCACAGTATATTTGGGTATTGCTTCCCGAGCAGTACCCACAGGCTTCTTACCCCCATAGACTTTAGTCTATGGCAGAGCGAGGTAACAATAAGTTCCCTGCTCTGCCATGGACGATCGGAGGTGTGCCAACTTGGCGTCGCTCTGCTGCTGGCGGCGTAGTGATGTCGCACACTGCGCTGCCAGAGCCAGTATCCTGACACTGCGAGGGAAGAAGATGAGATCGATGCGAACCAGAGGAACGAAGGAAGGTGAGTACAATTTTATTTTACCTAGGCGGGTATAGGGGGGGTATGTATATAGTTATTATAAGGGCTGTATATAGTTATTATGGGGGTGTATATAGTTATTATAAGGGGCTGTATATAGTTATTATAGGGAGGCTGTATATAGTTATTATAGGGGAACTGTATATCGTTATTATGGGGGTGTATATACTTATAATAGGAGGCTGTATATAGCTATTATAGGGGACTGTACATAGTTATTATAGTAAGACTATATAGTTATTATAGGGGGCTGCATATAGTTATAGGGAGGCTGTATATAGTTATTATAAAGGACTGTATATAGTTATTATAAAGGACTGTAAATAGTTATTATGGGGGTGTATATACTTATAATTGGATGCTGTATATAGTTATTATAGGGGACTGTACAGTTATAGGGGGACTATATAGTTATTATAGGGGGCTGTATATAGGTATAGGGGGCTGTGTATAGTTATTATAGGGGGCTGTATATAGTTATAGGGGCTGTATATAGTTATTATAGAGGGACTGTATATCGTTGTTATAGGAAGGCTGTATATAGTTATAGGGAGGCTGTATATAGTTATTATAGGGGGACTGTACAGAGTTATAGGGAGCTGTATATATTTATAATAGGAGGTTATAGTTATAGGGGGTTAGATATAGTTATTAAAGGGGGCTGGATATAGTTATTATAGGGAGTGCAGTGTATATTATAGGGGGATTGTATATATTATAGAGGGGGGCAGGAAATAGTTATTATAGGGGGGCTGGATATATTATAGCGGGGCTTAATGTAGATATTAGGGGGCTGGATATTTTTATTGTGGGGAGGGCCCCCACCAGTTTGCGCCCAGGGGAGTCCACCACCCTTAATCCGGCCCTGGAAACTCCCCTTCAAACTTCTCAAAACAGCTCTTGTTAAGCTTGCTTACTGTTCAAGCATTGAACATGAAATAAAACAAAAAGGGGGTTCTATGGGGAATTTTCAAACTTTGACAATAAAATGTTTATTTAGCCCTTAAATTTACACGTTCATGTAGGACAAAAACAAAACTCATATTTTGTTAATTTTCTAGTAATACTCCACATGCGGATGTAAACCACTTTAGGGAGGAGCACCATCAAGCTTTTGGAGGGCAAATTTTGCTAAAACAAATGCTATGTGGCATTTGCTGAGCCTATAGTATAGAAGAACAAGAGGGATCCCTTAAACCCAGGAAGGGCTACACAAGACTGCAAGAGTCGTATGGTAAACTCTGTGCTGGGGATGACAGCCCGGGTGCCCACAGAGATGCCTCTGCCTGCCGTGCCATAGGTTTGCCACCACTGCCTTAGGGGGTCTGAAAAATGGTTTAAAAAAAGAAGTAAAAAAAAAATTCATATTAAAAAGACCTAAAAATTGATATCACCCCTTTCCCTAGAACTGATAGAAATATGAATAGTAAAAATCATAAACATGTTAGGTATCCCCAAAATGCTGCAGTCAAAAGGCCGGAAGCTTGGCTTCCGTGCCCCTGTTTGTTTACATGGGGCACAGACTGGAGACAGTGCTGGACACCGGGAGGGACTGCGGAGGTAAGTACATGTTTATTTTTTTAAACCTGCCCCATCCCCGCCACCCATGGGTTTTTTATAGCCCTGGAAACCCCTTTAAATACCATAACTAGGAAGTACAATTTGTTACACAGGAAACTAGCCCAAAAATGTGGATTTTTGGTTTGAAAGTAAAGTGAAAAATGGAAACGCAAACAAACTGAGTGCATATTTCTGCATGCCCTTTATTGTATAATAACTCTTCATGACATGAATACCCTATAAAGCAGTTCCTGGGTTCTCCCCAGTCAGTACAATGTGGTCAGAGTACAGTACAGCACATCTCCCCATCCTCCCTGGCAGCAGCAGCAGCAGCCTGCTCGGGACCTCAGGTCACGTGACTCTCCTGTCACCTGATGTACCGAAGTCAGAAAGTCGAAGGGGAACTATCCACTACAGTACCAGGACTGGCCGGTAGGCGTCAACAGGGAGGCGGTCACCGGGGCTAAGCCCGGAAGTATTCTCCGGTCTGAAGTAAAGATCATGGCGCCAGTGGAACGGGAGACGGCCGAGATGTCAGGGACAAGCAGCAGTGTGATATTGTAATGTAAACTGCGGCCATCAAGACTTTGACTGTTTGTGCCTTGCCCTCTGGCCCTGGTAAGTGCGTACAGGGGGCGGGCTGGGCTTGAACTTGGGGTGTAGTGAGGGAGTGGGCTGTGTCACTGGTAAAGTTTCCATTACCTGCATATGTACAAGTACGTCTGCAGCTCCTCACGGGGCATCTGACAAGTGGCACCTGTTCACACTGCCGCGGTACTGCATGAACAGACTACTATGCGAAGTTTGTATCTGTATTGATTGTGTATTGTGTTCTCCTAGGACCCTTCCTGCAATACTATGGGATATCACTCAGGTTATAAAACATGACAAAGCCAGCTCTGCTACATGTGTTGTGTTCTTTGTAGCTGTGCGAGGCAGCAGTGTTTGTGTGGATCGGGTTACCTGACATTGCACCCAGTAACGGGTGTCCTCTTACACCCAGGCTGGAGCTGGCACAGGAAGCCATGTTCAGTATGTCACATACAGACTTGGGGACACTTCTTCTGCACTTGTCCAGATTTCTCATGCCATTCCCATACATGAGAATTAAGCACAGCACCTACGTTCAGGTGAATGTGCCCAAGGTTCCTGTAACATTGCCCCTAACGGGTAACTGCAAATCAGTGTAATGCATGCACATTCACTGTAATACTGCCTGGCGTCTACAATGTGGCCAAGAGTTGTAACTACATTGAATGGGAGGCGCGGTTACGTTGCTTATGGCGCTGTGCTCTTCTTTTATCATGGGACATCTGTTCACTGAATAAAGAGTTTTCCAGGTTGTATAATGACTAATGGCCAATCTTTAGTGGGAGGCGGTGGTGGGACAGCCCTTACCCCTTCAGCATGTAGCTACATTAGGTCACTGTAGGAAACGGATTGCTCTGTTCAAGGAGTATTGGCAGATAACGGGACTGAATGTCCAGCTCATATCCACTGTGATGCAACAAAATGAATTACTATTGATATGTTATCTGCAGAATAGACCATTGATAATAATTCAGTTAATCTACAAAAATCCTGTGTCTGGTCTTTTTTTTGTATGTGTTGAAAGATCTTTTTTGTCAAATAGTTGTCTAGTTTAGAAATAAAACCTTTAATATGCCCATGTAATAACATTCTCCCAATAGGTGTGTGACATTTTGATAAATTTAGCAGAGATTCCACATCAGTGGCAAAATGTCCCACATGTGGAAAAACTGACTACAAAAGCATATCTTATGAGGAAGTGTCCGAAGTGGTGAACCCCTTTAAGATACTTGTTCTACTACAATACAGACTGGTTGGAAGTTCTCTATTTCATACGTTCAGTTGCTGTAAATCCTTGTTTATCACTTGAGCTTCCTGGAAGACTGAGTCACCTGACTGAGAAATGGCAAGGGATAAAAGCATCAGGGACAAGTCAGCCACGAGCGAGGGATCTACGTTGATCCGTGTTTTGAAGGCTGTTCTTGTATACTATAAATGAATACAATGATCGCCTGAATAACATTTATTCTACCATTTCATACTACATGCTCCTAGGCAGGGTACGCATAGCACTTTTTGGGGATTTTCTTAATTACATAACAATAATAATTTTCGCTTTTATTTTGACAAGTACGCCACTTTTGTGGTATGGTTTACACAAGCATTAAGTTGTTTTTTTTTTCTTCAACGTGCTCAATCCTTTGTTTTTAATTTTAAATTGATAGACTTTTGGCATATGCGGAAAATATTTGTTGTAAACTATGTCAATAATTATGTGACAGTCTAAAGATGCACTTAAGACTAAACTAACTTTGGACATACGTGTTAAACGCAAATATGGAAACGCATGCGATCGGTTACCAGAACCCAGTGTCTTGCATTGTTTTTGTGCGACTGTACCCTTAGGGTGCTGCCACACGGGGCGTGCTTGGACTGTTTTGAAACGGTCCGAGATCGCATTGTGTGACAGTACCCTAAAGGTATCTGCACAATGGCCCCAGGGTTTATATCCATCCCATTCCACAAGCATCAGAAACAAGCAGCAATTGACTGGTTATTGATGCTTATAATGCCACGATTTTGCCATGGCCTGGGGCAAAGTGCAACATAGCAAAGGTTGATTGCCGCATTGTCATTCACGAGAGTAACTGCCTTGTCACTTATTTGCAGCGGATCAAAAATAGTATGGGATTGTCATAAATGCCACACTAAGAAGCTACTGTATTACACTGCATATTTGCCATTTAGAAATGCCATGTGGCAAATCGGCAGGTAATACATGAGGCGTTACATGTGCAGCAAATAAATAACATTTGTTGTTCATGAATCTACAGCAGAAATCTGCTACACATTTTTTTCCGAGTGCTACTACCGTATTATGCTGATGGAAATGCAGCACAGAAAATTTTCTATCTGAAAATCCCTCTCTTATAGCGGGACTGATCTTTCCTATATTCTGAGAAGCATCCAATTAGAATATAGGGTTTGTGGCTTACTGTTTTCAAGAGTGGACAATGTTAGTGATGGGTGGCTCCCGAATTAGCCTGCACTAAAAGTCTGCTTTTTAGCAAGAATGACCGGAGTCGGCTACCTTCACTTAACCCTGCCTCCTATTGGCTCACCAACCCCCCTTTAACCTGATAAAATCGGGTTAAAAATGGTGTAGAGGGGGGTAACTGGCTAGCCTGAGGCTCCCTATGATACAGGGAGCCGTTCAGGAGCCAGAAAAGCCTTTTCTTCTTAGTGGGCAGAGCCTAATGATCCAGCTCACTAATAAGAGCTGGACTTCCCATCACTAGACAATGTGCAACAAGCACATTGATTTCCATGGTTTTGGCACAGATTTTCCCAAACTGAAATTGGTGCCAAAATCCTCTATTAACTAGCCCCTAGGCCTTATTGAGTTGACAATATCCTGGTCAGTATTTTCTTTTTCTGTTTTTATGAGCCAAAACCTGGAGATGAATTTATGTAGAGAAAAATGGAAGCATTCATTCATGTTTGTGTCCTGCCGTGCAGAATACGGACACCTGCATGAGGCTCGCTTCGGATAAGCGCATCTGGTCTGTGAAATGCAAACGTTTCGCCAGCTGTAATTTCCAGGCTGAACACTGCTCCAGGACCTAGACTCCAGCATCCTACAAATCGTGCTCTCAGTACAAGAAATTAGCTTGCTTCATATGACCAGGTATAGTCAGTCCAAGACATGCATCTGACATGTAGTGGATTGCTAAAGGCCCTGTTCATACCACCATTAGTGGTGTCAGTCACTTTTTTCTACTATTTAGCATGTCATATTTTTGGTTATGAATAACAACCTATAGTTTGCGCCTTGAGAGCCTGTATAAAGCTGGCTTTTGGCTGGATTCATATTTGCAGTTTCTGGAATAGACCGAAAAGTAAAGAGGAAATACATCTTTATGCTGGCTCATATATTTCTTTACATCTTATTTGGCTCATATATTTAATATTTTTCTTTTTTTTTCCCAATGCTAGTTTTATTTACCAAGAAGGCTGCAAAAAAAAAAAAAAAAAACTGCACCAAATTGCTGTGTGTGGGCCTGACTATAAAATGATATAGCAAATAAATATTCTCTGTCTTGTAAAAAATAATCCCTTTTTCTAATACATTTTGCGTTTTTTTATGTTATTTTATTAATCAATCAGCATTTTTCCAGATTTTCCGGAAAATTTAAGATTCCATATTTTACAGGCCTATTCATATTTATAGGGGTTTTAAAAGTTCTATTTATTAGGAACTCCCAGAGCCAGATTATAGGGGCGTGCCCAAATCGCCCACAGTATATTTGGGTATTGCTTCCCGAGCAGTACCCACAGGCTTCTTACCCCCATAGACTTTAGTCTATGGCAGAGCGAGGTAACAATAAGTTCCCTGCTCTGCCATGGACGATCGGAGGTGTGCCAACTTGGCGTCGCTCTGCTGCTGGCGGCGTAGTGATGTCGCACACTGCGCTGCCAGAGCCAGTATCCTGACACTGCGAGGGAAGAAGATGAGATCGATGCGAACCAGAGGAACGAAGGAAGGTGAGTACAATTTTATTTTACCTAGGCGGGTATAGGGGGGGTATGTATATAGTTATTATAAGGGCTGTATATAGTTATTATGGGGGTGTATATAGTTATTATAAGGGGCTGTATATAGTTATTATAGGGAGGCTGTATATAGTTATTATAGGGGAACTGTATATCGTTATTATGGGGGTGTATATACTTATAATAGGAGGCTGTATATAGCTATTATAGGGGACTGTACATAGTTATTATAGTAAGACTATATAGTTATTATAGGGGGCTGCATATAGTTATAGGGAGGCTGTATATAGTTATTATAAAGGACTGTATATAGTTATTATAAAGGACTGTAAATAGTTATTATGGGGGTGTATATACTTATAATTGGATGCTGTATATAGTTATTATAGGGGACTGTACAGTTATAGGGGGACTATATAGTTATTATAGGGGGCTGTATATAGGTATAGGGGGCTGTGTATAGTTATTATAGGGGGCTGTATATAGTTATAGGGGCTGTATATAGTTATTATAGAGGGACTGTATATCGTTGTTATAGGAAGGCTGTATATAGTTATAGGGAGGCTGTATATAGTTATTATAGGGGGACTGTACAGAGTTATAGGGAGCTGTATATATTTATAATAGGAGGTTATAGTTATAGGGGGTTAGATATAGTTATTAAAGGGGGCTGGATATAGTTATTATAGGGAGTGCAGTGTATATTATAGGGGGATTGTATATATTATAGAGGGGGGCAGGAAATAGTTATTATAGGGGGGCTGGATATATTATAGCGGGGCTTAATGTAGATATTAGGGGGCTGGATATTTTTATTGTGGGGAGGGCCCCCACCAGTTTGCGCCCAGGGGAGTCCACCACCCTTAATCCGGCCCTGGAAACTCCCCTTCAAACTTCTCAAAACAGCTCTTGTTAAGCTTGCTTACTGTTCAAGCATTGAACATGAAATAAAACAAAAAGGGGGTTCTATGGGGAATTTTCAAACTTTGACAATAAAATGTTTATTTAGCCCTTAAATTTACACGTTCATGTAGGACAAAAACAAAACTCATATTTTGTTAATTTTCTAGTAATACTCCACATGCGGATGTAAACCACTTTAGGGAGGAGCACCATCAAGCTTTTGGAGGGCAAATTTTGCTAAAACAAATGCTATGTGGCATTTGCTGAGCCTATAGTATAGAAGAACAAGAGGGATCCCTTAAACCCAGGAAGGGCTACACAAGACTGCAAGAGTCGTATGGTAAACTCTGTGCTGGGGATGACAGCCCGGGTGCCCACAGAGATGCCTCTGCCTGCCGTGCCATAGGTTTGCCACCACTGCCTTAGGGGGTCTGAAAAATGGTTTAAAAAAAGAAGTAAAAAAAAAATTCATATTAAAAAGACCTAAAAATTGATATCACCCCTTTCCCTAGAACTGATAGAAATATGAATAGTAAAAATCATAAACATGTTAGGTATCCCCAAAATGCTGCAGTCAAAAGGCCGGAAGCTTGGCTTCCGTGCCCCTGTTTGTTTACATGGGGCACAGACTGGAGACAGTGCTGGACACCGGGAGGGACTGCGGAGGTAAGTACATGTTTATTTTTTTAAACCTGCCCCATCCCCGCCACCCATGGGTTTTTTATAGCCCTGGAAACCCCTTTAAATACCATAACTAGGAAGTACAATTTGTTACACAGGAAACTAGCCCAAAAATGTGGATTTTTGGTTTGAAAGTAAAGTGAAAAATGGAAACGCAAACAAACTGAGTGCATATTTCTGCATGCCCTTTATTGTATAATAACTCTTCATGACATGAATACCCTATAAAGCAGTTCCTGGGTTCTCCCCAGTCAGTACAATGTGGTCAGAGTACAGTACAGCACATCTCCCCATCCTCCCTGGCAGCAGCAGCAGCAGCCTGCTCGGGACCTCAGGTCACGTGACTCTCCTGTCACCTGATGTACCGAAGTCAGAAAGTCGAAGGGGAACTATCCACTACAGTACCAGGACTGGCCGGTAGGCGTCAACAGGGAGGCGGTCACCGGGGCTAAGCCCGGAAGTATTCTCCGGTCTGAAGTAAAGATCATGGCGCCAGTGGAACGGGAGACGGCCGAGATGTCAGGGACAAGCAGCAGTGTGATATTGTAATGTAAACTGCGGCCATCAAGACTTTGACTGTTTGTGCCTTGCCCTCTGGCCCTGGTAAGTGCGTACAGGGGGCGGGCTGGGCTTGAACTTGGGGTGTAGTGAGGGAGTGGGCTGTGTCACTGGTAAAGTTTCCATTACCTGCATATGTACAAGTACGTCTGCAGCTCCTCACGGGGCATCTGACAAGTGGCACCTGTTCACACTGCCGCGGTACTGCATGAACAGACTACTATGCGAAGTTTGTATCTGTATTGATTGTGTATTGTGTTCTCCTAGGACCCTTCCTGCAATACTATGGGATATCACTCAGGTTATAAAACATGACAAAGCCAGCTCTGCTACATGTGTTGTGTTCTTTGTAGCTGTGCGAGGCGCAGTGTTTGTGTGGATCGGGTTACCTGACATTGCACCCAGTAACGGGTGTCCTCTTACACCCAGGCTGGAGCTGGCACAGGAAGCCATGTACAGTATGTCACATACAGACTTGGGGACACTTCTTCTGCACTTGTCCAGATTTCTCAGGCCGTATCCCATACATGAGAATTAAGCACAGCACCTACGTTCAGGTGAATGTGCCCAAGGTTCCTGTAACATTGCCCCTAACGGGTAACTGCAAATCAGTGTAATGCATGCACATTCACTGTAATACTGCCTGGCGTCTACAATGTGGCCAAGAGTTGTAACTACATTGAATGGGAGGCGCGGTTACGTTGCTTATGGCGCTGTGCTCTTCTTTTATCATGGGACATCTGTTCACTGAATAAAGAGTTTTCCAGGTTGTATAATGACTAATGGCCAATCTTTAGTGGGAGGCGGTGGTGGGACAGCCCTTACCCCTTCAGCATGTAGCTACATTAGGTCACTGTAGGAAACGGATTGCTCTGTTCAAGGAGTATTGGCAGATAACGGGACTGAATGTCCAGCTCATATCCACTGTGATGCAACAAAATGAATTACTATTGATATGTTATCTGCAGAATAGACCATTGATAATAATTCAGTTAATCTACAAAAATCCTGTGTCTGGTCTTTTTTTTGTATGTGTTGAAAGATCTTTTTTGTCAAATAGTTGTCTAGTTTAGAAATAAAACCTTTAATATGCCCATGTAATAACATTCTCCCAATAGGTGTGTGACATTTTGATAAATTTAGCAGAGATTCCACATCAGTGGCAAAATGTCCCACATGTGGAAAAACTGACTACAAAAGCATATCTTATGAGGAAGTGTCCGAAGTGGTGAACCCCTTTAAGATACTTGTTCTACTACAATACAGACTGGTTGGAAGTTCTCTATTTCATACGTTCAGTTGCTGTAAATCCTTGTTTATCACTTGAGCTTCCTGGAAGACTGAGTCACCTGACTGAGAAATGGCAAGGGATAAAAGCATCAGGGACAAGTCAGCCACGAGCGAGGGATCTACGTTGATCCGTGTTTTGAAGGCTGTTCTTGTATACTATAAATGAATACAATGATCGCCTGAATAACATTTATTCTACCATTTCATACTACATGCTCCTAGGCAGGGTACGCATAGCACTTTTTGGGGATTTTCTTAATTACATAACAATAATAATTTTCGCTTTTATTTTGACAAGTACGCCACTTTTGTGGTATGGTTTACACAAGCATTAAGTTGTTTTTTTTTTCTTCAACGTGCTCAATCCTTTGTTTTTAATTTTAAATTGATAGACTTTTGGCATATGCGGAAAATATTTGTTGTAAACTATGTCAATAATTATGTGACAGTCTAAAGATGCACTTAAGACTAAACTAACTTTGGACATACGTGTTAAACGCAAATATGGAAACGCATGCGATCGGTTACCAGAACCCAGTGTCTTGCATTGTTTTTGTGCGACTGTACCCTTAGGGTGCTGCCACACGGGGCGTGCTTGGACTGTTTTGAAACGGTCCGAGATCGCATTGTGTGACAGTACCCTAAAGGTATCTGCACAATGGCCCCAGGGTTTATATCCATCCCATTCCACAAGCATCAGAAACAAGCAGCAATTGACTGGTTATTGATGCTTATAATGCCACGATTTTGCCATGGCCTGGGGCAAAGTGCAACATAGCAAAGGTTGATTGCCGCATTGTCATTCACGAGAGTAACTGCCTTGTCACTTATTTGCAGCGGATCAAAAATAGTATGGGATTGTCATAAATGCCACACTAAGAAGCTACTGTATTACACTGCATATTTGCCATTTAGAAATGCCATGTGGCAAATCGGCAGGTAATACATGAGGCGTTACATGTGCAGCAAATAAATAACATTTGTTGTTCATGAATCTACAGCAGAAATCTGCTACACATTTTTTTCCGAGTGCTACTACCGTATTATGCTGATGGAAATGCAGCACAGAAAATTTTCTATCTGAAAATCCCTCTCTTATAGCGGGACTGATCTTTCCTATATTCTGAGAAGCATCCAATTAGAATATAGGGTTTGTGGCTTACTGTTTTCAAGAGTGGACAATGTTAGTGATGGGTGGCTCCCGAATTAGCCTGCACTAAAAGTCTGCTTTTTAGCAAGAATGACCGGAGTCGGCTACCTTCACTTAACCCTGCCTCCTATTGGCTCACCAACCCCCCTTTAACCTGATAAAATCGGGTTAAAAATGGTGTAGAGGGGGGTAACTGGCTAGCCTGAGGCTCCCTATGATACAGGGAGCCGTTCAGGAGCCAGAAAAGCCTTTTCTTCTTAGTGGGCAGAGCCTAATGATCCAGCTCACTAATAAGAGCTGGACTTCCCATCACTAGACAATGTGCAACAAGCACATTGATTTCCATGGTTTTGGCACAGATTTTCCCAAACTGAAATTGGTGCCAAAATCCTCTATTAACTAGCCCCTAGGCCTTATTGAGTTGACAATATCCTGGTCAGTATTTTCTTTTTCTGTTTTTATGAGCCAAAACCTGGAGATGAATTTATGTAGAGAAAAATGGAAGCATTCATTCATGTTTGTGTCCTGCCGTGCAGAATACGGACACCTGCATGAGGCTCGCTTCGGATAAGCGCATCTGGTCTGTGAAATGCAAACGTTTCGCCAGCTGTAATTTCCAGGCTGAACACTGCTCCAGGACCTAGACTCCAGCATCCTACAAATCGTGCTCTCAGTACAAGAAATTAGCTTGCTTCATATGACCAGGTATAGTCAGTCCAAGACATGCATCTGACATGTAGTGGATTGCTAAAGGCCCTGTTCATACCACCATTAGTGGTGTCAGTCACTTTTTTCTACTATTTAGCATGTCATATTTTTGGTTATGAATAACAACCTATAGTTTGCGCCTTGAGAGCCTGTATAAAGCTGGCTTTTGGCTGGATTCATATTTGCAGTTTCTGGAATAGACCGAAAAGTAAAGAGGAAATACATCTTTATGCTGGCTCATATATTTCTTTACATCTTATTTGGCTCATATATTTAATATTTTTCTTTTTTTTTCCCAATGCTAGTTTTATTTACCAAGAAGGCTGCAAAAAAAAAAAAAAAAAACTGCACCAAATTGCTGTGTGTGGGCCTGACTATAAAATGATATAGCAAATAAATATTCTCTGTCTTGTAAAAAATAATCCCTTTTTCTAATACATTTTGCGTTTCTCTGTCTTGTAAAAAATAATCCCTTTTTCTAATACATTTTGCGTTCCAAATCATCACCGCAAGCTTTGATGTCATGTGATAAAAATACTGGTACCAATCCTTCACCAGCATATCCACCACATGACCAGGGCAGATTCTTATCACTGAGCGTTATTTAGTATCAGCCAGTATATGCCATATAACAAGAGAAATTGTAAATGAGAAATACTAAGTATGAGGCTGGAGTACTACAAGTACCAGCTCATATGCTGAGTATATAGCTGCATTCGTACTATGGCAACATGGCCTAGTACTCTCATTGTACCGCTTCATATTGCAGTATATGGAGCCATAATAATCAGCACCATATACTAAAAACAGGGAGAAACTGAGAACTGTTGAGGAAGAGCTCGTGTGTGTCTTTCCACCATTCCTGCAGGATCTCCCTTTTGTGTTATCGAAACAGGCCCAGGTGTTTCACCACTGAGTGAGTTAAATAATTTAGAATCTATATTATAACTATAGGTATAATATGCTGTTTAGTGTCATTGTGCTATTTGGTGGTGGTGTGCCCCAGGCTTTTCTACGTCTAAAAAGTGTGCCACGGCTCAAAAAAGGTTGAAAAACACGGTCTAAGATATCAAGAGAATTTGGGCTACCACCAAAGACAGGAGTTCAATACGATCAGCTAAAAGAATTAGCGATGCTAAATTACAGAATCTAGTTGAGGATTCATGGCGAACAGGTTTGATTTTATGGTCATTGGAGGCCCAAACTCAAGACGACGATATACATCTATAACATATACTCCTAGACAAAGGGAGAGGATCAGACAAGACTCTACAATTTCATACTGGTTAAGGAGGCTATGGGCCAATAAAGTGTTATCTAGAATGCCGAGGGGTGGGCAATGGTGGGAAAACAGTGACTAGTGAAAAATGGAGAGAGGAGTTCTTCAAATTAATGCACTCAGCAAACCATTGCCTTTTTTATATACCGCATCGAATCCCACCGGTAGAATTATTTCACGCCCCAATTGTCATATTCTGCTAACTGCCTTATTTCACTCAATATGGGCGTGACCCATAGTACAATATTTTGGAAGACTCCCAATATTGATTCAGCTCACTACAAGGTGATGATACCACTACTAGGGAAAAGAAGAGGAGGAAGTTACCATAACCCCCCACTCATAATTAGGCTAGATTTACACGGAAAGTGTGCCTCCGTATACCACTGCTCACCCCGCCCCGTTCCATGCAATGTATGGCACACGGCAGCCCTGTCCTGGTGGACGTCCTCACTCCCATCAACAGAGGGAGATAATTTTTGATTCTAGGAAATTTTAGTTTGTACAGATAGGAACGAGGAGAAACGGTAAGCAAAGTTTTCTGGGATGGTGAAATTGTTGGAAACCACCTTTCCCTAGTGAAATCCATGAAATCATGAGAAAACTAAAAAACTTCCACATGTATATGACTGAAGACCCTGTAAGGCACATTGGCAGGCTTTAAAGTATGAGATATTGAGGCGAGGGACCGGTATCCACACAATGATAACCCCTAAGGCGGAGGGTTTTTCGGCTAATTTCTCGCTCTCCAACTTCAAAAATCCATAAACTTTTTATTTTTACGGTACAGACCTGTGTGAGGGCTTTTTGTGCGTAACAAATTTTACTTTCCAGTAATGTCTATTTATTTTAACATGCCGTGTACTGCGAAGTGAAAAAAATTCCAAAGTGGAAAAATTGAAAAAAACCGCCACGTACGTTCTGTGAGCGGTTTTTACGACTTTCACTCTTCGCTCCAAATAAACACGCCTATTATCTTGTTCGGTGCGACTAGCGGTGATACCCAGATTTATATAGGTTTTATTGTGTTTAATAATTTTCAAAAATTAAACGAATGTGTCCAAAAAAGAAAAAAAAATTCTAGATGAGCCGTGAGCACTCTTCATACATCCCTTATAACTCTGCCCAGTGAGAGCTACGGCGAAGAAGCGTTAAGGGTTAAAAGCATTATCCAGTCACTCTTTTGCTGAGATTCCTGGATTACTCCCTTTTTGGCCTGAGGTTACCAATTTTATTTGTTATGTTAAGCATGTTAAATTGTTGGTTTACTTAAAAGCTAATAACTTGGGAAAAGAAACCTTGATTCATCATGCATAGGGCCTGAAATATTTTGAAGGGGTACATGGAGGCACACTCCTTGAGATGGTGTTCATAGTCATGTGTAAGGAAGGGGTTCATTTGTTTTCTGTCCCCAGGGGTTGACAGTTTTGCGCCCATTCTATCTGTGTTGTTTCTGCAAAGCTCATGAAATAATGGCACATGATTGGTGGGTAGTAAAAGATCAGCTGTGATGGTAAGCAGCTGGGTCAATGGCATTTCGTCAACAGGTGAAACTATTATCAGGCGTCAGCTGATGGCAGTGGCCACTCTCAATTACGAATATAAGGAGCCACAGCTGGGGTTGTGGGCCAGTTCTTCAAGTTTTCAGAGAGTAGCGGCAAGCCTCAAAATTAATCATTTGCCACTACGCGCACCAGGGGTTTCACGATACTTCCTGAACAGGGAATTCAAACGTCCCGCTCTGGTCACTGGCTAACGAAAGGAGCCGGAAACCAAAGGCAGCGGTTGCCAGTGTATAGTTATAGATGACACGCGCTCTAACGCCCGGATCGGGACCTTACAGGTTGAATCTAGACTGGCTGCGATAAGTATTGTAGAGCAATGTATGGGACTTGAACGGAGACGTCAGAGACATAATATAGGATCCATATGGGTATCAGCAAAAGTTTTAATTTCCACCAAAATTGAATGTATGTCAAAAAATAGTACAATTGTAGACTGCACCTAATTTTGTTTTAACACTACATAAACCTAGAGGAGTTAACAAACTTTTTAAGTGTTTTCATACGTTAAGGGGTTTAGTCTCATAGGCTAATTTACAAGTATCGAGATATTAGGCCTCTCACAGTCAATTAAAAGTTGGGAAGGCCCTCTAAATACATGTTTTTCTGATTTCCCAAAAATTTGAAAAATGCACCCAAAGCTAGACTCTTAAATTCTAGTAAAAGATGTAGAATCTTAAAAACCATCAATAAAGCGACATTGGAAATGTAAGTTATGAATTGGGGCTATGGACGATCTGGAAACAAAGTAGAAAATAGAAAATAAAGAGTTTTATTTTTTTGCCAAATTAGTTTTTTTTATAACTAAAACACAAAAGATTCATCCAAATTTTTTAACTAATTTGAGTACCAGTGTCACAAGAAAATCTCAAAATCCCCTGGATATCGCTTGAGTTCCAAAGCATAAGTATAAGCGTCCTAAGGCCAAAAGAGGCAAATCCCGAAGGGGTTAAGCCTGGTCGTGAGTGGTTGTTAGTGGGGGGGGGGTGGTCTCCAAGCTCATGCTTGGGGAGACTCAGTTTTTCAACCTATATTTATTATTTGATGAAATGTTTAAAATGTTTTAAAATTAACAGTTTTAATTATTTAAATTTATTCAGATTATTAGCATAGTATGATTATATTATTAATGTTGGAAAACTATTAAAATATTTATCATGATACCAATAATAATACATTGCAGCCATTTTCTGCATGAAAACACATAGGTGTCTTGGTAATGAAAATATGAACAAGTTAACAACGGATGTACTGCTTTCAACTTCACTTGTGTGACTCACCATATGACGGTATAATTGTATTCACTGCTGCTGTCCCAAGAAAAAATGATAAAAAACACATAAAAGGACCAACTCTAACTACTTTCTACATACTAGATCAGGAGTTTTAGTCAACAAAGTATTACACAACTAAACTAAGCATGTCAAGCCTCCTTCACAGACACGCAGAAAATACTGTAAGTAATCTCACATTTAGGCATGTAACCTCAAAATATATATTAGAAACAAGGAAACCTGAACATGGGGAACAGACTAATTACACCAAACAGTACTTCATCTTTAACCTTAAGGACGGAGGGTTTTTCGGCTAATGTCTCGCTCTCACCTTCAAAATACATAACTTTCATTTTTACGTGTACAGGACCGTGTGAGGGATATTTTGTGCGTAACAAATTTTACTTTCCCGATAATGTTATTTATTTAACATGCCGGTTCTACTGCGAAGCTGAAAAAAATTCCAAATGTGAGAAAAATTGAAAAAAAAACGCACGTGCGTCACGTTCTTGTGGGCTGGTTTAACGGACTTTCACTTTAGCTCCAAATAAAACGCCCTACTTTATCTTTGGTTCGGTTGCGATAGCGGTATACCAAATTTATATAGGTTTTATTGTGTTTTAATACATTTTCAAAAATGACAACGAATGTGTACAAAAAAGAAAAAATTTTTTTGCCATCTTCTACGCTACAACTTTTCATACTTGAGACACGGAGAGTGTGAGGGGTCTTTTTTGCAAAATGAGGCGACGTTTCATTGCTACCATTTTGAGGTCGTGCGACATTTGTCATTTTTTATTTCATTTTAGTTATGTAAAAAGGTGTAAGTCGCATTCGGACACTTGGCCGCCAATTTCCAGCCTCGGAGGGTCACCGCCGCCGTAACCGTTTTTTTATTGTGATAGATCGGGCATGTTGGGACGCGGCGATACCTAATAGTCGCTGTGGATTTTTACTGGTTGTTATGTTTTATACCGTTCTAGGGGAAAGGGGTGATGTGAACTTTTTAATGTATTGTTATGTCCATTGTTTTTATTTTTTAAACTTTTTTTTTCTTTTTTTTTCATACTTTAGACATTAGGGTAATTAACCCAAATGGTCTAGATCGCTCCTGCCAAATACTGCAATGACTAAGATCTGAAATATATGGCATTTTTTGCAGGGCATACATTACAATGCAGCAACTGGCTCATGTGTAACGAACCTGCATAAACCATGTAGCCTCGTGTCAAAAGAAGACCCGAGGCGACCAGGTAAAAGATCGCGCCCCCGTGCCGTTCGGGGCGTGGCGATCGAAAAAAGATGCCGGTGAACGCGCGCCGCCGTCTTTAAATGCGCGGCGGACTTTGCCGGCGGCGTTCGTTTAGAGGGTTAATAGCTGCGATCGTTGCAAGCACCGACCGCGGTTATTAGCGGGGGGGTTTTGTGCAAAATGCAAAAACCCCCACCTCTGTATGAAGAGGATAAGCCCGTGAGCCCTTCATACATCCCTTAGACCTCTGCCGCCGTAGAGCTACGGCGGCAGAGCGTTAAGGGGTTAATATCAATGTTTGATACATGGGGAAAACCTATCCTAGATCAGTGATGGACGAACCTTTTAGGAGACCCAGTGCCCAAACTATAACCAAAAATCCATATTTACCCTATTTGCCAGATGGCATTTTAAGCAGTAACTTATTGCTACCTTCTTAATGTATCAGCCACCTGAGTCCACCAATACAGTTGAAAGAAGGAGGGCAAATTCAGCTTATTGTCAAGCTTCTCTCCAGGGTCTCTCTGTTAATATTAATCTATTGATAATGCACTTCTTTCAACACCTTCTCAGTTTTCAAGCAGTTCCAAACAGTCAATGAAGTGTTGTCGTAAAATAGTGCTGAGACGCAGCATTTCATAAGTGGCCTAGGACTGCAGGAAGATTTAATGGATTTGTCCTGTTTGGTGAACATCTGTCCTAGCTGAGGCATGAGTGCTCACCGAAAGGGCTCTGAGTGCCACCTTTGGAACCAGTGCCATAGGTTGCCATCACTGTCCTAGATAATTCATCAGAAGACATGGTATATAAACCTTTGTTCAGGATATAACTACACAATTGTATTAGAAAATGTAGGCCACGGGTTGGTAAAAATAAACTGGCAGAGGTTTTTTTTAAGGAATCGGTTTAAGAGAACAGGATATAAAGGAACCTCCCTTTGCTATGACAAACTGACACGTCCATACATCTGTCTGGAGGAATGTAAGGCTGAAGCAAGGCTGGAGGCTATAATCAAACAGCTCCGCAGACACCAGACTGCACGTACCTCCCTACACACAAACCTCAAGCCAGCGAATGGTGGTATTTTACATTTGTGATTGGAGAGAATGAGAGAGACACACAGAGTGAAAGAGGACGATGCAGTGAATGGTTAGCATTCAAGGGGAACACAGGATCTGAACTTTATACCATCACTGTATCTTGCTAACGGTTGGTATTTATGTGACATATTACCCACACCGCGAATCCCAGGTTCCATCCAATCAGTGCCCGGACAACCTAGGGGCCAAGTTGTAGGTATACATGGGACTAATTAAAAAAAAAATCACCTCTAGACAGTGTACATGCATCTTTCCATAAGCCAGAAAACATTTCTGTTAATACCTGATGTCTTAAGTAAGAGGTAGCATATCCTACAAAGAAATAGGCAAACCAAAAACTCAAGAACAAGGATACTGTATAACTTGCATGTTCAATAAAGTGGCACTGATGGCATTTATACAGAGAACATTTTAATAGGAACACACAAACCATAATTCTAAGCAATGACTTCCTCTAAATCCCAAACATTACAATAAGTAGTAACTGATGGCAGGCGTCTGCGCTATTTTCCCACAATAATAACAGACATGTGGAAAGGAACTTGGTAATAGAAGGTGGCTCAGCATTATATGTTTGCGGTTGAATTTTTCACCCTTGTATAATAATTTTTTATATGACTATAATTTTTATGATTATTATGCCCCATAATGGCCACCGAGCGTAAAAAAAGCCCAATAACAGGAGAATAAATTACAGTGACTGCATGTGTGAATAAGACCCAAGCGCTCCTGTAGGACACCTTGTCAGGCAAGCAATAAGGCCCATGCTACTTCTGTCACATAGCAATTGCATTTCAGGACTCTGGGCACCGACGGGACAAGGCGAAAGGCATGCTATAGCATAGTGCATTATGATCCGCCACTTCACCGGGGCTGAAGGGCGTGAAGGGGCGTCGGGAGTAGCGGGTATTCTCCGGCCTGCGCATATCCCGCGCTTACAAAGTGCTGGTTAGTTTTCTACGCCAGCCCTGCGTAACTGGTGGACCCGCACTAGGGGCGAGCAGTAGAACCCTTGAGGTATCTAAAATAAAAAGGAAGTCAGAAGTTATCAACTGCTTCCTCTTACTCTGCTCCTACTGGATGTGCCCATAATAAGTATCATGACACTATAAAACTTAGAGGGCGTGTAAGAACTGCATGATTTTATTTATAGTTGATAAAGACATTAGAAATCAAATAATAAAAAATGTACATAAAACCTATCAGGATGTAATTGTGCTTGGTTTACAACTTGATCCTGGTGCTAGATGCCTTTAACTGCCCATTGTAATAATCACTTGTAAAATACTATATCTGAGCCATTGTGCATCTACAATTATCCAATAAGACTTGACACAAATGTGGGAATAGAAACAAAAGAACTCACCCAACATCTATAAGTGGTGCCTTCCTTTGTCTCGTTTGTAACAAATGAAGAGCTCTGGACTCTTTAGACTGCCATGATTGAGTTCGCCTGAAGGCCACCTGGTGTAAGTTCGATACATGTGTATCCCTCTGGTACCGTCTCACCAGCTGCCGGTTAAATGGCTATATCTGTGATTGGAATTTGGGGCGTCCAGCTTGGTCTCTAAACGGGCACATCATGATCCAGAAGTTTTGAGGTTTCAGTCAGTCCTGCACTACAAAGTAGTCTGCAACACGGGGACCTTTATCTTCCATCCTGTTTCTGTATATGGATGCCTAAAATATAAAGGTAGATAATCCTTCAATAAAGAACCAATTCACATAGTTCATAGTTTATACGGTTGAAAAAGACATAACTCATCAAATAAACACGAAGGGAAGGAATTGGATGAGGAAGTGAATTAGGGGGAAACAATTCTATATAACATAACCTCAATATTATTTAGGTGTAAAAAGGCATCTAGATCCTTCTTGGGCTCTCCCTACCGTGGCCAGTCCTGAGGCAGGTTATTCCACAGATTCACAGTTCTTACAGTAAAAAAGCCTGGTCACCTCTGGTGATTAAACCTCGTTTTCTCAGACGAGACAGTGGGCGGTTTCCACAGTCCTCCCTATCCGCTCAGCAGAGGCTGAAGTTCCCATAGGCTTCAGTTGCCTCCACTTAGTGTATTATGTTGCCAGCAGGAGGGAGCAGGATGGAAAGACATAACTTGCAGCATCTTTCCATCCCGTCTTAACGGTAGTCACAGTATACGTTGTATACTGACAGATGAAGGCAGCAACTATGCCTCCGTCTGCCAGTGTAGTAATGGATATGCTCAGCGTATAAGTCGCTGAGCGTATACTGAAAATGAAAGTGAACCCAGCCTAACCTTATACTAAATACAAATTGTACTTTTGCGGAAGCACAACACATTGTCAATTCTCTAAGTTAAAGTTGTTACATGTATTTATCTGGCTTGGACACACACAGATCATCCTCAATCATTTTTACAAAAAGAAAGAAAAGAACTTGATGTCATTGACACCTCCATCTCTGTATCTCTACAACTGCAGAGCTCATGATAAGGATCTAACCACATGCTGTACACAGATCATAAAGCAGCAGTTACATATGACAATAGAGATGGCTGCTTCTAACGTTACACAAAGAACATTTAGTGCTCAGCGATTGTGAGATGATAACGATGTAAAGAAAATGAGAACAATTCATATTAGTGAGTGTAAAAACTTTAACCTATACTTATACCGTCACCGCTGTCTCCGTTTGTATGCAGCTTTAACAATGCGCACTTACCACAGCAGTACTGTCTATGTGGTTACCATAACCTCTGTATACAAGAAAGGTCTGTATAAGGTATGATATTTAAAAACCTCGGTACCCATATAAAAATATTAGTATATTAAGATTTTGTGAGTGACATAAAAGAGTGCTGATTGGTACCATAAAAGTTATCAAATATATGGCCAAAAATAAAAATATGACCACAAACATGATTAGGCAAAACCCAATATAATGAAAATAAAAATAGCATATCCACCACATGACCAGGGCAGATTCTTATCACTGAGCGTTATTTGTTATTTATAATTATATTGGTTTTGCCTAATAATGTTTGTGGTCATATTTTTATTTTTGGCCATATATTTGATAACTTTTATGGTGCCAGTCAGCACTCTTTTATGTCACTGCACAAAATCTTAATATACTAATATTTTTTATATGGGTACCAGGGGTTTTTAAAATAGCATACCTTATACAGACCTTTCTTGTATACAGAGGTTTAATGGTAACCACATAGACAGTACTGCTGTGGTAAGTGCGCATTGTTAAAGCTGCATACAAACGGAGACTAGTGGTGAAGGGTATAAGTATAGGTTAAAGTTTTTACACTCACTAGTATGAATTGTTCTCATTTTCTTTACATCGTTATCATCTCACAATCGCTGAGCACTAAAAGTTCTTTGTGTAACGTTAGAAGCAGCCATCTCTATTGTCATATGTAACTGCTGCTTTATGATCTGTGTACAGCATGTGGTTAGATCCTTATCATGAGCTCTGCAGTTAGTAGAGATACAGAGATGGAGCTGGTCAATGACATCAAGTTCTTTTCTTTCTTTTCTGTAAAAATGATTGAGGATGATCTGTGTGTGTGTCCAAGCCAGATAAATACATGTAACAACTTTAACTTAGAGCATCGTGAAACGACAACTGTTGAATAACGAGCCGGGGCGTGGTGGCTGCAGAGTGAGGATAGTGAGTGCAAATTTTCCGCGCAAACAGAATTTTACCTTTTTTAAAATGAAAAAAATGCGGCGGTTTTTCCGAAATGGGTGTAATCCGCCGTGGTTTTGGTCGGTTGGCCCCGGCTGGGACTTACCGTACGTGGACACGTTGGGCGATGTGTAATAGCCTGGGCGGTGGGCTGACCGTGTGAACTGAATCCGCCACAATCCGGCTATCACGTGTGTCAAAATCCATGGGCCTAATTCAGGGAAATCGTGCGCAAAGCGAAAAAATTATGTGCCGGTGGAACATGGGTGCGGGTAAAACGTGAATCGGAAGCCCTTATTAATAGCATACACAATGATCATCACTGAGCAAAATTGTAACGTAAAGTTTAATGAAACAAATTATCTAATAATTTGCGAGATATTCATTAGGGGGAATTAAAATTTGAGAACTTTAAGTCATGGGAAAGGCCTTTTAAAGGCAACGTACCATTTGAATTAGTACATTATGAACAAACATACCTGATAATGCCTGTAGGCTACACTGATACAAGGATCATATCTTGGTGTAATCCCGGAGCTGATGGTTTTGCTGCAAAAACCATTAATAACATCAGACCGTTGGGGGAAAGGCTGGACCGGCAATGCTGCCTATAGAAACACATTACCAAGCAAGACCTAGGAATTACATCAATGGCGTCAGTTATCAAGCATGACTAATAGAGATGAGCGCAAGACACCTCGTCTGCAGCTTGATTCCTTTTGAGCATAGCGTACTCGAATCGCTGCTTGTGTGTGCTCGACGAATATGTTGCGCCAGCAGTCGAGAAAATGGCGCATCTCCCCCGTTTTGATGCTTTTGCAGGCTGCAAAACAGAAGCCAGGTCACAAGCCGGAAACTCTGCACTCCACCACGCATCACGTTGCTGCACTTACCACTACGTCGATAGCAGTGGTTGGCTGGCCTGATCAGGTGACCCTGGATAGACTAGCCCACTGCCCCGCTGCGCTCGCATCATTCTCTGGCTGGATGCCATTAGAGAGAGAGCGGCTGCAGGGATAGCGTTAGGGTGGTTATATTGCTTACTGTTATCTGTTAGGCGGGAGTGAGTCTACAATATAACCCAACGCCCTTGTTAGGGCTAGAATATTTTTTTTTTCTTTGCTTGTGGTTTATCTCTGCTGCTGGCTGGCACTAGTTATGCACTAGTACCACTCTTGTATGAAGATTGTGCAGGAGACTTGCGACGTTCTATTGGTAGCTCTATTGACACCACATATCCATTTCAAACGACTAAGTGGGACAATTTTTAGGGGTTTGATTGATTAGAGCACAGTCTGCCGATTTTTTATTTTTTAAAAAACTGAAAAGTCATCACAGCAACGTGTCAGGCTTAGAGGTTGTGGATCCTCTGAAACGCACTGCGGACGATGGCACAAGCCACGTACCTGGGACCGGAGTCTAGTGGCAAACCCGGGTTTTCACCAGAGCCCGCCGCAAGCGAGTTGACTTGCTGCGGCTTTGGATCCACCAGTTCGTTCCACAGGCGTGGTTGTCCCCGCAGTGCAGCCCAGGTCGAGGTACAGAACGGCAGGCAATCTCGTAGTCGGGGTCAGGCAGGGGTCAGACGGCAGCACAGTTCGTAGTCAGAATGTCGTAGCAACAGGTCAGGACAGGGGCAACAAGGAGCGTAGTCCCAGAACGGAATGTGGGGTCACAACCGGAAATCTCAAGACGAGCACAAGGCATCACAATACAACAGCTTGCTCTAGGCGCAAGGCACAAAGATCCGGCAAGGGTAACGGAAGGCAGGTTAAATAATTTAAAGGAAAAGGCAGCGGCCAATTAGTTGGCGTCGCTTGCCCTTTAAATTTACAGAACTTGCCGCGCGCCGCGCCTAGCTGTCGGGCCGCGCACACAGCCGACAAAAACAAAACAAGAAAGTGACGAGGAAGCTTGGCAGCGGAGCCGACGCCGGAGGGGCAGGACGCCCGTGACCACGGGAGTACGCTTGCGGTGGCGCTGGCGGGGACCAGACGGCACGGGTGTGCGCCCGCGAATCCGTGACGGGGTCGCGGAACCACCCGTGACAGTACCACCCCCCCCCTTCGCCTCAACCCCTCTTTCTGGTCTAGAGAGGAATCTCGGCATGGAGATCCTGTTCCAGGAAATATTTCCTACCTGGCTCCCAGATCCATCTCCTCAGGCCCGAACCCCTTCCAGTCCCCAAAGAACCGCTTACCTCTAACAGTCTTAGCATCAAGGATCTCCTTTACCCCTCATAGATTCAGAGGAGTCGGCCCCTGGAGCAGGAGGAGGAGAACAGCTGTCGGGAGAAGACGTTCAAGATGACAGGCTTGAGCAGGGATACATGCAAGAGTTCGGGTGCGCATGGTAGGAGGAAAGGCGCAGCTTATATTAGACGGATTGAATGCGATGCAGCACCATCGACCGGACCCGAAACCAGGACCGAGCTTGTAGCAGGATTTTAAGCCGGACGTATTTGGAGGACAGCCAACCTTGTCACCGGAGAGAATACGGGGGAGGTCTGCGTCTTTTATCGTCTTGAAATCTTAGTTTGCGCGAAGCCTTTAATAAGGAAAGGCTGGTCTGCTCCCAGATGGTTTTAAGTCCTTACCAACTCCTCAACAGCAGGAACATCGAAGCCACGGGTAGAGGTAAGGCCGGGCGAAGGATGAGTCCCCATATTTACAAAAAATGGAGCGGAAACCTCTGATTAAGCAGATGTCACAAGGAGTTATAGGAGAACTCCGCCCAGCAACATTGGGACATCGCCTGACTGGCAGAAACAAAGTGGCCGTAGATAGCAAGCCCAAATTCTGTTAACTCTCTCCACCTCCCTTATCGACTTTGGAATGATAGGCAAGAAGATAATCCAACTTTCACCTGTAGTTGGTTTAAGAAGAACGCCAAAAATTTCGGGTGTCAGACAAACTGTACTCCACTGTCAAGACTATGTGTCCGTGGAAGTCCATGAGGTCTGAGATGTGTTGAAAGAACTGGTCGGCAGACATGGAGCCGCTTGCAACCTGGCAGAGGAATAAAAATGGGCCATCTTAGAGAACCGGTCCTGCACCACCCAGATGACAGTATTGGCCTGAAGAATGCGTAGATACCGTGATGCAATCCATAGCAATATGATTCCCTGGACAGCTTTGTATTGGCAAACGGATAAAAGACTCAGCAGGCTTTAAAAGACTGAAGGCTTATTCCGGGCACAGGAATACGGCAACCCCACAAAATTCCCGGACATCCTGGCCAGGGTCTGTGCCACCAGTAGAATCGTGTAATGATGGCTATAGAACGCATGCACGCTGCACCCCAGGATGCCCCAGCCACACGGGATGCAATGATCCCCGCAAGACAGAATTCTCCTCCGTAGACGCAGGTTCGTGACTTATGTCTTATGTCTTGCCATGGGTAATAGACGAAGATCCACTGGCGACAGCTGCCAGTACAACAAGACGGTGCCCAGGATAGATAGACATGACGAGAACCGGTTTTCTTCCCACGACATCCGAATCACGAGAAAGGGCTTCTTGCCTGATTTCTTCTCGGCCGGAACGAAAATGAATGAGAAATCGACCGGGTGAAGAAGAGTTACCAACTAGCTTGGCGTGGGTTGATTCGCTGAGCAGTCCTGGAATAGAGGAGGTTTTTTTTAGTGTCTGTATAGATGCCTGACCCGGAAACCGAGCTCCCTCCAGTAGCTAACTCCACTCTTCTAGGCAAGCTTGATCCGCAATAATTCTCGATCTCCTATCCGTAATCTCCTCTCCGCGAGGAAAAAAGACTTGGAAGAAGAATCCACAGTTTGACTGTGCCGGCCTTTGGGACCTTCTGCGGAGCACTGCTCGGCCCTACAGAGGAGGCATCCACTTCCAGATGAAAAGGCTTTCAAACGTCGGACGCACCAGGAACTGGAGCGAGGCAAACAAAGATTTTAAAGTCTTAAGGCCTCCTCAGCTGCCATGAAGGCCAGATTCGGGGATTTGGCAACCCTTATTGGGAAGTGCGACAATTGGAGACACCAGAGGGAAAACGTGAATGAACTGGCGGTAATTAATTCGCAAAGCCCAAAATCGCGGTATAGCGCGCAGTACCCACTGGGCGAGGCCCCTGAATACCCCAGCCGACATCTTGCAGGATCCTACGAAGGCCTTTGTCCGAGATGACATAGCCGAGAAATGGATATCTGGCTGATGGACAGACACTTTTCCACTTGGCATAGAAAAGGGGAAAACCCTATTGGTCCTTAATCGACTGAGTACTGTCGTCTTGTACTTGGTGGGTCTCAAGGTCCGGAGAACATCGAGGATATCGTCCAGATAGACCACCACACAGACATAAAGCAAGTCTCCCTAAAGATGTCATGCAACGAACTCCTGACATAACGGCTTGTGCATTACAGAGTCCGAACGGCAATCACCAGATATTCGAAGTGTCCATCACGGGTTTAAAGCGGTCTTCCATTCATCCCCCCTTTGCGGATACGATGATTGTAGCCCCACGAAGCCACTTGGAGAAGATCTTGGCTCCACGAAGGCGGTCAAACCACTCAGTGACCATGCAACGATAACGGTTCTTAACCGTTATTTTGTTAGACCGCGATAAAGTCGTATGCATGGGTCGGAGTGACCCGTTCTTTTTGGTCACAAAGCAAAACCTGCACCAGCCGGGGAGGAAGACTTGCGTATAACTCCCCTCTGCAATATTTTCTCGTGATATAGTCCACAGGCTGAGGTTTCTGGTACAGAGGCGGATCACACGACCCGTGTGGGGGAAGTGCCCGCAACGAGATCACAGGACAATGTATGGGCGTGAGGTGGCAACGTCTCACTTGCTTCTTTGCGAAGACATCACGAAAGTCCTTATAAAACATGCCGAAGACCCCTCCAGGGCCTTAAGGACACAGAAAGACTCATAACTGGCACACAGGACGAGCAAATCCACCAACGAATGGGCAGTCGTGTCCCCCACCGAAGGATCTCCCCGTCTTCCATCAAGAACTGGTCGTGCACTGCAAAACCAGTAGACCCAACAGGATGAGGATGTGGGACGTGGAAGCACATAAAAGGACAGGTTCTTCTTGTGCAGCACAAAAAACCGACTTGATAACAGTGGACTTGGTGCTGTAGTAAAAGGGACCGGGTCGAATATTTGTCCATTGACGAGGATATGACCAAACGGCCGGGTTGCCTGGTTCGAATACGGACCATCAGGAAGGCTGATGCGGAGACCAAGGCGGGCATCCCCGGTAAGTGTCCCACCCTCGCGTGAGCCTGATTCCAATAAGCAAGACTCTGTGGAGTCTGGGTGGCCGGTACCCGGGGAGAGCACGCTGAGGACTCTCGAGAACACCGTATCATCAAACGTGTAGAAGCTTTGCTCACAAAAGGGGTAAAAGAAACTAGGGACGCTTCTTCCCCAAAACCGCGGTGGGGGGAGGTGCTGCGTGCGGTTTCCCGAAGTTGTGGGACGGATTGGGCAAGACCCCAGGAAGTGTCCAGGCTGGCACAGTAAAGCAGAGGTTTCCCGTGACTCCTCTGATACGCTCCTGGGAGAGAGTCTTAGCCTGTCCAGCTCTGTCATAGGGCGTGCCTCCACGCGGTGGGTTACAAATCTGGGGTGCGTGGAGCGGTTCTGCTTGAAAACTGTAGTGCCAGGCTGAGGCGCAACGTCCCCCACCCCCCCCCCCCGTGGCGAACTTGCGGTTTGATCTAGGCGTAATTCCTCAGCACGTTCTCTAAATCGCACATCAATCCGGGTGGCTAAAGTGATACGACCACCCCGGTAAGGACGGCTAATTCCCGAGCGGCCTGAGCGTCTTTAATATTAGGGTTGGGCGAAGTCCCTTCTTAAAGGTTTGCGGACCTGGCCGCATCGTTCCATGAAGTTCCGTGCCAGGTACGGAACTGGACCGCATACTCTTCCGCACGGAATTAGCCCCCCTGGCGGAGATTCAACGCGCAGTCTGCGGTGCGATAACTGGAGGCCCCGTGCCAGGGGTGTCCTCACAAAAGCTGACCGAACTCGTCCCGAATTCAGTGCGATTTGGTCCTGGTGGACCGCGGTGGTCGTCTCGGTGTTCCCAGAGAGGAGGTAGCCCAGGTAAACCAGGTGCTTACCAGAGAGAAGGGCGTGTACGATGAACACGCCAGGCCTTGAACGCTCCGTGGAGAATTGAGAAGACGGTCATCGACATCAAATGCGGGAGCACGGGGTAATTAAGCCCTGCAAGACTTGGCTGATCACATCAACTTCCCCGGGCATAGTACAGCGTAGCCTCGGTCCCAGCGGCGGGAGGAGAAGCCGGGATAAAGCGGGCGCCCCACTGTGAGCGGCCTCAGGAACCTGTTGTTCTGCGGGGTGCCAGCAGCTGCTGCGCATGCGTTAAACCTGTTCCAAGTGTTGGCGTTGATCGACAATCTCTCGTGATTGTTGAAAACCCACGATGCAGCCAGAGTCGGCCGAATAGGACGCGGCACCTCAGCGGGATACCCATGGCCTGAATCATTATGTCAGGCTTAGAGGTTGGGGATCCTACTGAACCACTGTGCGGGACGAGTTGGCGAACAACCTTCTGATGCCTGGGACCATGGGAGTCTAAGTGGCACCCACGAGGTTTTCAACAGGCACCAGAGCTCTGGCCTCTCGCAAAGCGGGTTATGATATGCTGCATGCATGTGGTACGGGGGGAAACAGGAGGAAGGAGCTAAAATGTGGTCTTGTCCACAGGGCGTGGACTTGTCCCAAATCGGATGTGTGCAATCCAATGGGTCGAGGTACAGGAATCGTCAGGCAATCTCGCTAGTCGGAGGTCAGGCATGCGGGTCATGACGGGCAGCACATGTTCGGTGTGGTCGAGGTGTCGTAGCACCAGGTCAGTACAGAAAGGGGGCGGGCAAAGTAGCGTATACGGGGAAAAATACGGAACTTGGGGGGGGGTCAACAAACAACTAAAAATCTCAAGAACAGCACAAGGCATCAAATACAACAGACTGTGTCGGTGGCTAGGGTGGTGGACGCAAAGAGGCAAACAAATAATCCGAACAAGGGAAAGCAGGGAATAGAGCAATGGGGTTAAATAATTAAGAGGGAAAAGGCCAGCGCCAATTTTGGCGCAGGCTGTGCGTCCTTTAAGATTGGCATACAAACTTGCCGGTGCGAAAGTCTGGGGTGGGGCCCATCAGCATCTCCAGCTTTCTGGGGGACGGCGCGCCACAGCCGAAGGGGACTAGTAATCTCATAATGAGCCGACGCCGGAGGGCAGGAGCCGGGACCCGTGAGTAGCGCTTGCGGTCCTGGCGGGGGACCGACGGCAACGGGTGAGCCCGCGATCCGTGCTGGGATCGCGTACCACCCGTGACACACAGCCCAATCCTGTTGTGTGCTGTCAGTGTAGGTTAGAAACTAGCCATAGCAATCATCATCATCTTCTGTGGTTTCGTGTGTAATTTCTTCTGATCGTTTTGTTACAAAAAAAAAAAAAACACCAAAAATAAAAAATACACACAAAAAAAAGACACTGTGTAACAGATAGTGCGAACAGGTTGATGTCTTGGATTGCGCATGAGCATCTTCCACAGTCAGTCTTCCACGTCCACCAGTTCACCAAATCAGCTCTTTTCCAGCTCCTCCCCTCAGCCTCTTCCCCCAGTCTGCCCCCTCCCGGAAAATTTGTCATTTGACGGCATACTCTGAGAACTGTTTCTGGACCCTTCCCCAGAGCACAACCACCTTGTCGTTGCTGCTGAGCTCTTTCCGATGCCCAGGTTTTCCACCGGTCGCAGTCTGGTGGGTGATGATGACATTGTTGACATAGTGGAAGAAGTGTGTAAAGAGGGTCGGACGATGAGGAACAGGTTGTCAGACAGTGGTTGAAGTTTGTTGTCAGGGCTGGAGGATCGGAGGATGATGAGGTGACAGACCCAAGTGGGTTGATAGGCCGGGTGAACGCAGTGCTTCTGAGACGGAGGCAGCCTCGACGAGAACCAGGTTGGAAGCTAGGCAGGGCCAGAGCTGGTGCATCAGCGCCAAAGTTTGGTGGAGTGAAGCTCCCGTGGCGAGGGCTAGATTTTCGGAAGTCGGAGGTTTTTCTTTAAACACCCGACTCAATGGAACCAGGCCGTTTACCTCGGCGGCACACCACTGCTCTTCCCCTGTATCTCATCTGCTGCCTCTGCTAGTCAGCCCCTGCCCAGGACCCCGGCCCAAACACCTCCCGTGCGAAAAACCACACCTTCGCCTCCACTATCCTCCACAGCATCCACCAATGTCTCCATGCGACAGAGTTCAGCTGTCTATACCCCAGACGCTGGAGCGCAAGAGGAAATACAGTGCAACCCACACACCCAAGTCCTCAACGTCCACATCTCCAAATTATTCGCAGGGGCTTGGACAGGATAAAGCTCGCCTGACAGCAGACAGCCAGCTCCATCCCAAGATCCAACTAACATAGTTTTAACTGCAGCACCTTTAATCTACTACTATACCTTACTGCCTCCATCATCGTCCCTTACAAACGAGCTGTGTCAGGCATAATTTTCGGGTGTTTCACCGATACATAATGGAAACTCGGCCATCTGTCGCCGCCTGCGATGGAGACCTGAAGTTGCAATCATACAGCGCAATATGGATGCCCCATCTGTCGCTCTTAATCATGGAACCATTTCCGAAAAAAACAATTAAAAATAGAACCGCTATGCTATCCATTATTCCTAGATGAAATATTCACGACCCCGCCTGCTTTGAAAATTATAATTTTTTCAAAGTAACGCTTCTGGCCCCCAGGCCCATTTGGGGTGGGGAGGAGCCTCGGAGGCATCCATGTACTGCCCTGCTGTTTCTGTCCATTTCGCCTCCACAATCTCCACAGCATCCACAATGTCTCCATGCGCAACTTTCAACTGTCTATACCCAGACGCTGGAGCGCAAGGGGAAATACAGCACATCATCCCCTTATCAACGAGCTGCGTCAGGAAGAATTTTCAGGTGTTTCACCCAGATACATAATGGAACTCGGGGCATCTGTCGCCGCCATGCTGGAGACCTGAAGTTGTCTCCATGGCTGCCTCCACATGTCGGCCCCTTATTAAACGAGCGGTGTCAGGCTCATTTTTCGGGTGTTTCACCAGATACGTTAGGAACTTGTCACTATGTTGCCACCATGCTGTGTTATCGACTAAATATACCGTCACCTTTTGTTCACATAGGAAATCAATTCAGTTTCTTCTTTCTCACCTCCTTTGTTCCTCTCTGCGCCTTAACCAGGCAAAAACGATATATACCGTTATCCTCGCCAACAGCCATTGCTGTTGCCCATAATTTGCATAATGTGCGATTAAGCAGCCTCAGAGCAACCATGCATGCTTCCCTGCTGTTTCCTGTCATTTCCGTGTGTTTCCTCATTTCTGAGGTTTCGGTGTTTGGCAAGCTTCCCGTGCAGACCCTTGGTCCCCTGAAAAATGCTCGGATCTCCCATTGACTTCAATGGGGTTCGTTATTCGAGGCGAGCACTGGAGCATCGAGAAAAAGTTTGTCTCGAATAACGAGCACCCGAGCATTTTAGTGCTCGCTCATCTCTAATGACTAAGCTATGACTAGTTAAGCACTAATCACCTGAGCTGGATCAGTCATACACAGCAGGAGGATGGTGGCAGCACCTGATTATCTGTCTGGCCAGGGAGAAAAGTGATGCATCATCAACTGCTGCAGAAAAACTTCTGCTACTAGAGCGCGGAAGCAAGCACTGGAGCAGCCATAGAAGGGGCAGAGCTTCCATATCATAATGATCATATCTGTTTTATCAACAAAAACACTCAGCACAGGGATTAACCAAAATATGACCTACATCAGTGTAGCTACAGCATTCTCAAGGTAGTTTGCTTCATAATGATCAAATCATATAGTAGGTTTCCTTTAAGGACTCACTTTTGCACCTAAGACCAACCCATTTTTCAAACTGCCATGTGTCATTTATGAGAGCATAACTTTAGGATGCTTTAACTACCAAGGTGATTTTCGATATTTTTTTCTTAACTGTTTTACTTCACCTAGTGGTATATTTTGGTGTGAAAATTTAAAATTTACATTTGGTGAAAATTTTTGAAAAATGATCGATTTTCTGATTTCTAATGTTTCTATCATAATCATGCTAAGTGTTCAACTAACATTACAAGCGTTTATGTAACATTTAGATCATTGTTCCTTACAGGCCTATTCATATTTTGGTTAAAATTCATTTATTGAAGAGAAAATTATGCGTTCAATCGATATGTTTATCTTCCAGCAGTCAATTAATCTGATGCATACTGCTTATGGACGATCGGAGGGTGCCAACTTGGCGTCGCTTGCTGCTGGCGGCGTAGTGATGTCGCACATGCGCTGCCAGAGCCAGTTCTGACACTGCAGGGAAGAAGATGAGATCGATGCGAACCAGAGGAACGAAGGAGGTGAGTACAATTTTATTTTACCTAGGCGGGTATAGGGGGGGTATGTATATAGTTTTATAAGGGCTTGATATATTATTATGGGGGTTTATATAGTTATTATAGGGGCTGATATAGTTATTATAGGGAGGCTGTATATAGTTATTAGGTGGGAGGGGAACTGTATATCGTTATTATGGGGGTGGATATACTTACAATAGGAGGCTGTAATAGCCTATTAGGGGACTGTAATAGTTATTATAGTAAGACTATATAGTTATTATAGGGGGCTGCATATAGTTATAGGGAGGCTGTATAGTTATTTAAAGGATGTATATAGTTATTATAAAGGACTGTAAATAGTTATTATGGGGTGGATATACTTATAATTGGATGCTGTATATAGTTATTATAGGGGACGTACAGTTAGGGGGACTATATAGTTAGTATAGGGGGTTGTGTATAGGGGGCTGTGTATAGTTTTATAGGGGGGCTGTATATAGTTATAGGGGCTGTATAGTTATTATAGAGGACTGTATATCGTTGTTAAGGAAGGCTGTATATAGTTATAGGGAGCGTATATAGTTATTATAGGGGACGTACAGAGTTATAGGAGCTGATATATTTATAATAGAGGTTATTTATAGGGGGTTAGATATAGTTATTAGGGGGCTGGATAGATATTTAGGGGATGCAGTGTATATTATAGGGGGATTGTATATATTATGAGGGGGGCAGGAAATAGTTTTATAGGGGGTCTGGATATATATAGCGGGGCTTATGTAGATATTAGGGGCGGATATTTTTATTGTGGGAGGGCCCCACACCAGTTTGCGCCCAGGGAGTCCACCACCCTTAATCCCCCTGGAAACTCCCCTTCAACTTCTCAAAACAGCTCTTGTTAAGCTTGCTTACTGTTCAAGCATTGACATGATAACAAAAAGGGGGTTCTAGGGGGAATTTTCAAACTTTGACAATAAAATGTTTTTAGCCCTTAAATTTACACGTTCATGAGGACAAAAACAAAGCTCATATTTTGTTAATGTTCTAGTAATACTCCACATGCGGATGTAAACCACTTTAGGGAGGAGCACCATCAAGCTTTTGGAGGGCAATTTTGCTAAAACAATGCTATGTGGCATTTGCTGAGCCTATAGTATAGAAGAACAAGAGGATCCCTTAAACCCGGAAGGGCTACACAAGACTCAAGAGTCGTATGGTAAACTCTGTGCTGGGGTGACAGCCTGGGTGCCCACAGAGATGCCACTGCCTGCCATGCCATAGGTTTGCCACCACTGCCTTAGGGGGTCTGAAAAATGGTAAAAAAAAAAAAAGTTAAAAAAATTCATATTAAAAAGACCTAAAAATTGATATCACCCCTTTCCCTAGAACTGATATAAATATGAATAGTAAAACATAAACATGTTAGGTATCCCAAAATGTGCAGTCAAAAGGCCGGAAGCTTGGCTTCCGTGCCCCTGTTTGTTTACATGGGGCACAGACTGGAGACAGTGCTGGACACCGGGAGGGACTGCGGAGGTAGTACATGTTTATTTTTTTTAAACCGCCCATCCCCGCCACCCATGGGTTTTGTATAGCCCTGGAAACCCCTTTAAATACCATAACTAGGAAGTACAATTGTTACACAGGAAACTAGCCCAAAATGTGGATTTTTGGTTTGAAGTAAAGTGAAAAATGGAAACGCAAACAAACTGAGTGCATATTTCTGCATGCCCTTTTATTGTATAATAACTCTTCATGACATGAATACCCTAAAAGCAGTTCCTGGGTTCTCCCCAGTCAGTACAATGTGGTCAGAGTACAGTACAGCCATCTCCCATCCTCCTGGCAGCAGCAGCAGCAGCCGCTCGGGACCTCAGGTCACGTGACTCTCCTGTCACCTGATGTACCGAAGTCAGAAAGTCGAAGGGGAACTATCCACTACAGTACCAGGACTGGCCGTAGGCGTCAACAGGGAGGCGGTCACCGGGGCTAAGCCGAGTATTCTCCGGTCTGAAGTAAGATCATGGCGCCAGTGGACGGGAGACGGCCGAGATGTCAGAGACAAGCACAGTGTGATATTGTAATGTAAACTGCGGCCTCAAGACTTTGACTGTTTGTGCTTGCCCTCTGGCCCTGGTAAGTGCGTACAGGGGGCGGGCTGGGCTTGAACTTGGGGTGTAGTGAGGGAGTGGGCTGTGTCACTGGTAAAGTTTCCATTACCTGCATATGTACAAGTACGTCTGCAGCTCCTCACGGGGCATCTGACAAGTGGCACCTTCACACTGCCGCGGTACTGCATGAACAGACTACTATGCGAAGTTTGTATCTGATTGATTGTGTATTGTGTTCTCCTAGGACCCTTCCTGCAATACTAGGGATATCACTCAGGTTATAAAACATGACAAGCAGCTCTGCTACATGTGTTGTGTTCTTTGTAGCTGTGCGAGGCAGCAGTGTTTGTGTGGATCGGGTTACCTGACATTGCACCCAGTAACGGGTGTCCTCTTACACCCAGGCTGGAGCTGGCACGGAGCAACATGTTCAGTATGTCCATACAGACTTGGGGACACTTCTTCTGCACTTGTCCGATTTCTCGCCATATCCCATACATGAGAATTAAGCACAGCACCTAAGTTCAGGTAATGTGCCCAAGGTTCCTGTAACATTGCCCCTAATGGGTAACTGCAAATCGGTGTAATGCATGCACATTCACTGTAATACTGCCTGGCTTCTACAATGTGGCCGGGAGTTGTAACTACATTGAATGGGGAGCGTGGTTACATTGCTTATGGCGCTGTGCTCTTCTTTTATCATGGGACGGACGTCTGTTCACTGAATAAAGAGTTTTCCAGGTTGTATAATGACTAATGGCCAATCTTTAGTAAGAGGCGGTGGTGGGACAGCCCTTACCCCTTCAGCATGCAGCTACATTAGGTCACTGTAGGAAACGGATTGCTCTGTTCAAGAAGTATTGGCAGATAACGGGACTGAATGTCCAGCTCTTTTCCACTGTGATGCAACAAAAGAATTACTATTGATATGTTATCTGGCAGATAGACCATTGATAATAATTCATTTTATCTAACAAAATCCTGTGTCTGTCTTCTCTTTTTTGTATGTGTTGAAAGATCTTTTTTGTCAAAAGTTGTCTAGTTTAGAAATAAAACCTTTAATATGCCCTGTAATAACATTCCCATAGGTGTGTGACATTTTGATAAATTTAGCAGAGATTCCACATCAGTGGCAAAATGTCCCACATGTGGAAAAACTGACTACAAAAGCATATCTTATGAGGAAGTGTCCGAAGTGGTGAACCCCTTTAAGATACTTGTTCTACTACAATACAGACTGGTTGGAAGTTCTCTATTTCATACGTTCAGTGTGCTGTAAATCCTGTTTATCACTTGAGCTTCCTGGAAGACTGAGTCACCTGACTGAGAAATGGCAAGGGATAAAAGCATCGGGACAAGTCAGCCACGAGCGAGGGATCTACGTTGATCCGTGTTTTGAAGGCTGTTCTTGTATACTAATAATGAATACAATGATCCGCCTGAATAACATTTATTCTACCATTTCATACTACATGCTCCTAGGCAGGGTACGCATAGCACTTTTTGGGGATTTTCTAATTACATAACAAAAAAATATTTCCTTTTTTCGCTTTTATTTTGACAAGTACGCCACTTTGTGGTATGGTTTAAACACAAGCATTAGTTTGTTTTTTTTTCTTCAACGTGCTCAATCCTTTGTTTTTAATTTTAAATTGATAGACTTTGGCATATCGGAAAATATTTGTTGTAAACTATGTCAATAATTAGTGACAGTCTAAAGATGCATTAAGACTAAACTAACTTTGGACATACGGTTAAACGCAAATATGGAAACGCATGTGATCGTTTTCCAGAACCCAGTGTCTGCATTGTTTTTGTGCGACTTACCCTTAGGGTGCTGCCACACGGGGCGTGCTTGGACTGTTTTGAAACTCCGAGATCGCATTGTGTGACAGTACCCTAAAGGTATCTGCACAATGGCCCAGGGTTTATACCATCCCATTCCACAAGCATCAGAAACAAGCAGCAATTGACTGGTTATTGATGCTTATATGCCACGATTTGCCATGGCCTGGGGAAAGTGCAACATAGCAAAGGTTGATTGCCGCATTGTCATCACGAGAGTAACTGCCTTGTCACTTATTTGCAGCGGATCAAAAATAGTATGGGATTGTCATAAAATGCCACACTAAGAAGCTACTGTATTACACTGCATATTTTTTGCCATTTAGAAATGCCATGTGGCAATATCGGCCAGTTAATACATGAGGCGTTACTGTGCACAAATAAATAACATTTGTTGTTCATGAATCTACAGCAGAATCTGGCTACACATTTTGTCCGGGGGAGTGCTACTACCGTATTATCTGAGGAACAGCACAGAAATTTTCTATCTGAAAATCCCTCTCTTATAGCGGGACTGATCTTTCCTATATTCTGAAAGCATCCATTAGAATATAGGTTGTGGCTTACTGTGTTTCAAGAGTGGACAATGTTAGTGATGGTGGCTGCCCGAATTAGCCTTGCACAAAGTCTGCTTTTTTAGCAAGAATGACCGGAGTCGGCTACCTTCACTTAACCCTGCCTCTATTGGCTCACCAACCCCCCTTTAACCTGATAAAATCGGTTAAAAATGGTGTAGAGGGGGGTAACTGGCTAGCCTGAGGCTCCCTATGAACAGGGAGCCGTTCAGGAGCCAGAAAAGCCTTTCTTCTTAGTGGGCAGAGCCTAATGATCCAGCTCACTAATAAGACGGACTTCCCATCACTAGACAATGTGCAACAAGCACATTGATTTCCATGGTTTTGGCACAGATTTTCCCAAACTGAAATTGGTGCCAAAATCCTCATTAACTAGCCCCTAGGCCTTATTGAGTTGACAATATCCTGGTCAGTATTTTCTTTTCTGTTTTTATGAGCCAAAACCTGGAGATGATTTATGTAGAGAAAAATGGAAGCATTCATTCATGTTTGTGTCCTGCCGTGCAGAATACGGACACCTGCATGAGGCTCGCTTCGGATAAGCGCATCTGGTCTGTGAAATGCAAACGTTTCGCCAGCTGTAATTTCCAGGCTGAACACTGCTCCAGACCTAGACTCCAGCATCCTACATCGTCTCTCAGTACAAGAAATTAGCTTGCTTCATTAGACCAGGTATAGTCAGTCCAAGACATGCATCTGACATGTAGTGGATGCTAAAGGCCCTGTTCATACCACCATTAGTGGTGTCAGTCACTTTTTTCTACTATTTAGCATGTCATATTTTTGGTTATAATAACACTATAGTTTGCCCTTGAGAGCCTTTATAAAGCTGCTTTTGGCTGGATTCATATTTGCAGTTTCTGGAATAGACCGAAAAGTAAAGAGGAAATATCTTTATGCTGGCTCATATATTTCTTTAACATCTTATTTGGCTCATATATTTAATATTTTTCTTTTTTTTCCCAATGCTAGTTTTTATTACCAAGAAGGCTGCAAAAAAAAAAAAAAACTGCACCAAATTGCTGTGTGTGGGCCTGACTATAAATGATATAGCAAATAAATATTTCTGTCTTGTAAAAAAATAATCCCTTTTTCTAATACATTTTGCGTTCCAAATCATCACCGCAAGCTTTGATGTCATGTGATAAAAATACTGTACCAATCCTTCACCAGCATATCCACCACATGACCAGGGCAGATTCTTATCACTAGCGTAATTTGATTTATAATTTAATATGTTTGTGGTCATATTTTTATTTTTGGCCATATATTTGATAACTTTTATGGTACCAATCAGCACTCTTTTATGTCACTCACAAAATCTTAATATACTAATATTTTTATATGGGTACCGAGGTTTTTAAATATCATACCTTATACAGACCTTTCTTGTATACAGAGGTTATGGTAACCACATAGACAGTACTGCTGTGGTAAGTGCGCATTGTTAAAGCTGCATACAAACGGAGACAGCGGTGACGGTATAAGTATAGGTTAAAGTTTTTACACTCACTATATGAATTGTTCTCCTCATTTTCTTTACATCGTTATCATCTCACAATCGCTGAGCACTAAAAGTTCTTTGTGTAACGTTAGAAGCAGCCATCTCTATTGTCATATGTAACTGCTGCTTTATGATCTGTGTACAGCATGTGGTTAGATCCTTATCATGAGCTCTGCAGTAAGTAGAGATACAGAGACAAATAAATGATGCTAATCTCTTATAAATTACATTCCTGCAGAGATGGAGCTGGTCAATGACATCAAGTTCTTTTCTTTCTTTTCTGTAAAAATGATTGAGGATGATCTGTGTGTGTCCAAGCCAGATAAATACATGTAACAACTTTAACTTAGAGAATTGACAATGTGTTGTGCTTCCGCAAAAGTACAATTTGTCATTTAGTATAAGGTTAGGCTGGGTTCACACTTCATTTTCAGTATACGCTCAGCGACGTATACGCTGAGAATATCCATTGACATACACTGGCAGACGGAGGCATAGTTGCTGCCTCCATCTGCTCAGTATACAACGTATCCTGTGACTACCATAAGGCGGGATGGAAAGATGCTGCAAGTTATGTCTTTCCATCCTGCTCCCTCCTGCTGAGCAACATAATACACTAAGTGGAGGCAAATGAAGCCTATGGGAAGCTTCAGCCTCTGCTGAGCGGATAGGGAGGACTGTGGAAACCGCTCCACACTGTCTCAGTCTGGAGAAAACGAGGTTTAATCACCAGAGGTGACCAGGCTTTTTTACTGTAAGAACTGTGAATCTGTGGAATAACCTGCCTCAGGCACTGGTCTCAGTAGGGACAGCGGAGAGCCCCAAGAAGGATCTAGATGCCTTTTTACAACTAAATAATATTGATGGTTATGTTATATAGAATTGTTTCCCCCTAATTCACTTCCTCATCCAATCCCTTCCCTTCCTATGTTGAATTTGATGAGTTATGTCTTTTTTCAACCGTATAAACTATGGAACTATGTGAATTGGTTCCTTTATTGAAGGATTATCTACCTTTATATTTTAGGCATCCATATACAGACATGATGGAAGATAAAGGTCCCCGTGTTGCAGACTACTTTGTAGTGGCAGGACTGACTGAAACCTCAAAACTTCTGGATCATGATGTAGCCCGTTTAGAGACCAAAGCTGGACGCCCCAAATGTCCAATCACAGATATTGCCATTATTAACCGGACAGCTGGTGAGACGGTACCAGAGGGATACACATGTATCGAACTTACACCAGGTGGCCTTCAGGCGAATCTCAATCATGGCAGTCTAAAGAGTCCAGAGCTCTTCATTTGTTACAAACGCGACAAAGGGAAGGCACCACTTATAGATGTTGGGTGAGTTCTTTTGTTTCTATTCCACACATTTGTGTGAACTCTTATTGGATAATGTTAGATGCACCATGGCTCAGATATAGTATTTTACAAGTGATTATTTACAAGGGGCAGTTAAAGGCATCTAGCACCAGGATCAAGGATTGTAAACCAAGCACAATTACATCCTGATATGTTTTATGTACATTTTTTATTTATTTGATTTCTAATGTCTTTACCAACTATAAATAAAATCATGCAGTTCTTACACTGCCCTCTAAGTTTTATAGTGTCATGATACTTATTATGGGCACATCCAGTAGGAGCAGAGTAAGAGGAAGCAGTTGATAACTTCTGACTTCCTTTTTATTTTAGATATACACTCAATGGGGGATATTTATCATACGCTGGCGCTCGTGCGCCTCTTCATGTATCGGGATGCCAGTTGCGCAGCGTCTATCCTACGCCAGGCCCTGCCTGGCGTAGAAAAAAACGCAACCAGCGACTTTTCACGTATGAAAAGTCGCCGGGGGCAGTGAGTGCGCAGGCGCGGGGACAGTAACGCCCCGCGCCGGCCCACTCCCGACCGGCCGCGCCCCCCCTTCACGCCCCTTCACGCCCCACTGGCGTGAAGGTGGCGGATTCGGGAAAATAATCGCAAAAGCTAGCAATAAGCTAGCATTTGCGATTATTTCAGGGCCTCTGCGCCAGTGGCGGTGCGCAGAGGTCCTGATAAATATGCCCCAATGTGTGCTATGTGGGGAACAGAGAAAGTAGCATGGTGGTGGCCTTTATTGGCCACTGTCTCATGAGATCAACAGGTCTCCCCTGCACAGTGAAGCTCTTGAGTCTTATTACACACAGGTCAGCACTGTAATTAGGTCTCCGGTTAGTGCTTTGTTTACCTCGGTGCCATTATGGGACATAATAAACATAAAACATATATAGGCTAAAAATTATTATAAAGGGGTGAAAAAAAAATTCAACCGCAATACATTAATGCTGAGTGCACACACCTTCTATTAAGCAAGTTCTTTCCACATTCTGTTATCTTTGAAAAAGTAGCGCAGAACCTGCCATCCTAACTACATATTGTGATTTTCTGACATTTCGAGGACATGTGCGTAGGAATTAGGTTGTTTTTTCTCGAGTAAAAATGTTCCTCGTTCAATGCCATCAGTGCACTTATTGAACATTGCAAGTGACAGTATCGGTTCCATTGATTTTTGGTTGCCTGATTTCTTGTCGGAAATCTTCTGCCTCTTACTGTAAGCAATCAGTAGCGAAATGTTTTACACTTACTGGCTTCTTGGAAAGATGCATGTAAACTTCATAGAGGTGATTTTTTTTAATTAATTGCCCATAAAAAAATGTTTCAGGGCCAATCCCCTTGTTGATCCGCTGAATAGCCATAAGGCCATATAAACTGGCAGTATCCTGTCTCGTTCACTAACTCGGGGCGCCTCTGCATTCTCCTCCAATCACAAATGTAACAGTACCAAATAACCGACCAGTCGCCGGGCTTGATGGTTTGTGTAGGGAGGGTTAACTTGCAGTCTGGTGTCTGGGACTGTTTGATTATACCAGCCCCCTTGGCTTCATCGCTTTACAATTCCATCCAGACAGTTAATGGAGTGCAGTTTGGTCATAAGCAAGGGAGAGTTCACTTTATCCTGTTTCTCTATAAACCAATTTCCTTAAAAAAAAAAAAAAAAAAAAAACCCTCAAGATGCCAAGTAGTTTTAACCAACCATGGCCTAACATTTATCTAATAAATTGTGAGTATTATCCTGAACAAAGGTTATAATACCAATGTCTTCCTGACATATATCTAGGACAGTGATGGGAACCTAATTGCACTGGTGCAGAGGTGCACCTCAGAGCCCTTCTGTGAGCACTCAGGCCATCAGCTCAGGACAGAGTTCACCAACCTGACCAAAATCCATTAAATCTTTCCTGCAGGCCTAGCAACTTATGAAATCTGGGGCTCTACAGCACTATTTTACGACAAACACACTTCATTGCTGTTTGGAACTGCTTGAAACTGAAAGGTGTTGAAAGAAGTGCATTAGCAACAGATTTATAGTAACAACAGACCCTGGAGAGAAGCTTGAACAAACTCTGAATTTGCCCTCCTTCTTTTTCAACTGTATTGGTGTCTCAGGTGGCTGATACAATTAAGAATTAGTCAATCAGTACTGCTTAAGAAAATGCCAGCTGGCAAATCAGGGTTAAATAAGTGGATTTTGGTTATAAGGTTGGCGACTGGGTCTCTAAAATGTTCGCATCACTGAATTCTAGGATATTGTTGCCCCCAATGTATCAAACAGTGATATAACCCCTTACCTCTCTGGCGGCCGTAGCTTACGGCGAGAGGTATAAGGGATGTATGAAGAGGGCTCACCAGGGCTAGTCCTCTTCAGACAGAGGTGGGGGTTTTTTGCATTTTGGCACAAAACCCACTGCTTAATAACCCGGTCGGTGGCTCTTGCAACGATCGCACTCTTAACCCCTCTAAACGCCGCCGGCCAAGTCCGCCTTCGGCATTTAAAAGACGGCGGCGCCGTGCACACCGCATCTTTTTTTCGATCGCCACGCCCCGAACGTCATCGGGGGGGCTCGATCGTGTACCCATGTGTCCTCGGGTCTTCTTTTGACACGAGTCTACAGGGTTTTATGCAGGTTCGTACAATGAGCCAGTGGCTCATTGTAATGTATCGCCTCAAAAATGCCATATATTGCAATACTGTAGTATTGCAGATATGGCAGGATCGTCTGACCAGGTAGGGTTAATGTACCTCTCGATGGTCACATATAGTGAAAAAAAGAAAAAAAAAGGTTAAAAATAAAAAAATGAAGAAATATTAAAAGTCAAATCAAACCCCCTTTTTCCCTAGACCGTATATATAAAACATAACAAACAGTAAAAAGCACACTATTAGGTCTCGCCGCGTCCCAAAATTCCCGATCTATCAAATATAAAACTGGTTTTACGGCCGGCGGTGACCTCCGAGGCGGGAAATGGCGGCCAAAATGTCCGCACTTGCGACTTTTACACCTTTTTAACATAACATAAAAACTGAAATAAAAAATGATCAAAATGTCCCGCACAGACCCACATGGTAAATAAACGTCGCTCCTTTTGCAAAAATGACCCCTCACACATCTCCGTGCCCCCGGGCCCCCCAAAAGTAAATGAAAAATTTTATAGCTGCAGAAGATGGCAAAAAAAATTTTTTCTTTTTTGTACACAGTAAACATTCGTTTATTTTTGAAAATGTCTTAAACCACAAAAAACCTATAATAAATTGGTATCACCCGCGATCGCACAGACAACCGAACCAAGAATAACGTAGGCGTGTTATTGTTGGTGAGCTAGAGTGAAGTCGTAAAACCAGCCCACAAGAACGTGACCACTTGCGTTTTTTTTTTTTCAATGTTTCCACATTTGGAATTTTTTGTTCAGCTTCGCGTACAACGCATTTTAAATAAATAACATTATCGGGAAATAAATTTTTTAACGCACAAAATAAAGAGCACTCACACCGGTCTGTACACTTAAAAATGAAAAGTTATGGATTTTTGAAAGTGGAGAGCGAGAAATTAGCCAAAACCCTCCGTCCTAAGGGGTTTAAGATGAATACTGTTTGGTGTAATTAGTCTTTTCCCTGTTCAGTTTTCCTTGTTTCTTAGATATATTTGAGGTTACATGTGCATAACTGTGAGATTACTTACAGTATTTTTCTGCTGTCATGTGAAGGAGGCTTGACATGCTTATTGGGGTTGTAATACTTTGTTTACTACAACCCTGATCGATAAAGGTAGTATGAAGTATGTAAGATTTTGTCTTTATGGGTTTTTTTTCGTTTTTATTGGGAAAGCAGCAAGTGAAACAAGGTATACCAGTCATATTGTTTAGTCACCAAGTATAAGTTGAAGCATTACATCCTTGGTTAACAGTGTTTCATATTTCATTTCAGTAACAACATGTTTTCATTCCGAAAAATATGGCTGTCATGGTATTATTAATTGGGGGGGGTCATCAATGATCATATTTTAATAGTTTCCAACAGTAAAATAGTAAGATACTAATGCAATACTATGAATAATTTAAATAATTTAACACTTTGAATTTTTAAACATTTTAAACATTTCACAAATAATATATATTAAACTGAGTCTCCCCATCATGAGCTGGGGAGACAACCCCCCCCCCACTCTAACAACCCTCACGACAGGCTAACCCTTCGGGAATTGGCCTCTTTTGGCCTGTGTACGCGTATTAGTAGCTTATACTTTGGAACGCTAAGAGATATCCAGGGATTTTGAGATTTTCTTGTGACACATTGTACTTCAATTAATTTAAAAAAATTGGATGATAATCTTCTTTTTTGTGTTTTTGGTTATTGAAAAAAACACTTAAATTTGGCAAAAATTTAAACCTCTTTATTTTCTAAATTTTCTCCTTTTTGTTTCAGATCGCATAAAGCACCCAAAGTCATAACTTCCATTTCCCACATGTCTGCTTTATGTTGGATGGTTTTTTTAAGATGCTACATATTGTACTAGAAGGTTATAAAGGCCAGAATTTGGGTTGAATTTTTTCAAAATTTTTGGGAAAATCAGAAAAACATGTATTTAGAGGGACCTGCCCAACTTTTAAAATTGACTGGTGAGAGGCTAAATAATAGCGAGACTTGTAAATTCGCTAAAATCATGCAGTTCTTACACTGCCCTCTAAGTTTTATAGTGTCATAATACTTATTATGGGCACATCCAGTAGGAGCAGAGTAAGAGGAAGCAGTTGATAACTTCTGACTTCCTTTTTATTTTAGATATACACTCAATGGGGCACATTTACTTACCCGGCCCATTCGCGATCCAGCGGCGCGTTCTCTGCACAGGATTCGGGTCCGGCTGGGATTTAAGATGGTAGTTCCTCCGCCGTCCACCAGGTGGCGCTGCAGCGCCGAAAATAATCTTAACGCCCCGGAATGCACCATCCCATAGAAGGTGAAGGTGAGCGCTCCCCAAGCGACACATTTTCGGTTTTTAAATGCGGCGGTTTTTCCGAATACGTCGGGTTTTCGTTCGGCCACGCCCCCCCGATTTCTGTCGCGCGCATGCCGGCCCCGATGCGCCACAATCCGATCGCGTGCGCCAAAAACCCGAGGCAATTCATGTACAAGCGGCGCAAATCGGAAATATTCGGGTAACACGTCGGGAAAACGCGAATCGGGCCCTTAGTAAATGACCCCCAATGTGTGCTATGTGGGGAACAGAGAAAGTAGCATGGTGGTGGCCTTTATTGGCCACTGTCTCATGAGATCAACAGGTCTCCCCTGCACAGTGAAGCTCTTGAGTCTTATTACACACAGGTCAGCACTGTAATTAGGTCTCCTGTTATTGGCTTTTTTTACCTCGGTGCCATTATGGGGACATAATATACATAGAAAATATATAGTCATGTAAAAAATTACATGTAAAGGGTGAAAAATTCAACCACAATACATATAATGCTGAGTGCACACCTTCTATTAGCAAGTTCCTTTCCACATTCTGTTATTATTTGGGAAAAAGTAGCGCAGAAGCCTGCATCAGTACTACATTATTGTATTTTTCTGGACATTTAGAGGAAGTCATGTGCTTAGAATTATGTTTGTTTTCCTATTAAAATGTTCTCTGTATAAATGCCATCATTGCACTTTATTGAACATTGCAAGTGTACAGTATCTTGTTCATTGTAGTTTTTGGTTGCCTGATTTCTTGTAGGATAATGCTACCTCTTACTGTAAGACATCAGTAGCAGAAATGT